>CM029779.1:27367747-27967747 GCA_017562165.1 Ectropis grisescens
CTTTCTCAGAATACCGGGCCATTTTAATACTTAATTTTTGTCTAAAGTTTTTAAACGCCTTGTCCATAATCAGTGTAATAAGTACCTTTCCCGTTATAATTTATTACATTATTTTTAATCAGAGTTTATTCTGGGATACAATACTCTCAGTGCACTGGTAAAGATTAGTGATGAAATCCTTCTTTCGATGGACAATTTTGTAATCTTACCGTGTTGGTACTCCTTGATTTTGGAAATGCCTTCAATACTGTCGATCATAATCTGCTCTTGGCCTTGTTAATTTCTGTAAATTTTTCCTTTTCCACTGTTTCACCTTGAGGATAATTTATCTTCTTGGTATTCGACATGCCGGTGTCATCATCGGTGTCCTTTAGGGTAGTGTCCTATCTCTTCTGCTTTTCTCTTTTTTCATAAAATCCATCTCTTTAAACCTTTCTGTTTCCTACCATCTTTACGCTGATGAACTTCATATTTATCCTCATGTACCTCTATCCAAATATTCAGACGCGATAAATACTATTAAAGTAGATTCAGCTAGTATCTATCAATGGGAAAAACGCTTTAATCTAAATGTTCATTAATCTCAGCAAATCTCAGCCCAAAATCATTGGTTCTAAGCAGTTTTCCGACATCGATTGGCAATTACTCCCAAACATTGAGTTCGATGGTATCGTTATACCTTACCACAACTCTTTCAAGAACATTATAATTTACATTGGCAATAAAAAGTATAGTTTTATGAATCAGAATCCGCATCCTCAAACAACTAGTAAGAAGCTATATGCGGCAAAAACATTGATGAAATTGATATTTTTCCCCTGCGTTCACCAAAATTTCGCTTGTCCAGCCGCGTCTGCTTCGCATTCTTGATTATGCTTACATTTGTTACCTAGATCTCACTGAGGCACAACTGAACAAGCTTGAGCGTCTTCATAATTTCTACATTAGGTTATGTGTATATATGCACCTATATATTTACGTGATCATATTTGGCTTAGGTACGCAAATATGACCAGATTTCGAATTTACAACAAAGCTCAAGTAACAGACAGATAGACATTACGAATCTATAAGGGTTCCGTATTTTGCCATTTGGCAGGCTACGGAACCCTAAAAATAAGTCTTCCTGCCTATTATTGTATGTGACACTGCCAGTTCAAATTCTATCAAGTTGTTTGCAGTCTTTTAATCACTTGTCATAGTATCCGTATTTTTTATAGATAACTTGCTGTACCTTGCCACGCTTCGCTGTGGCACATTGTGATGCAAAAATTACACAAAAACAATCTTTGATGCGAAATATATATAATTGTAAAATTTCAGCTCGATCGGTGCAGAACTTTTTGAGTTTTTGAAGCGTACACAAACCAACATAAATAACATTTTTATATATAGAGATTGTGTATGATAACAGTTTTATTTATTGATTTTAAATCGAAGAATTACAAGTAAATGTTTATTAATTGTATTGGGAATATGTATTCAATAGTATGTATTATAAAAAAAAGAAGTGTGGCACTCGGGGACTGCCGCGGTAAAGCTATTGCATGTTGCATGCATTTTTATCAACAGAAGCAATAGGGATGTTAACAATTTTTCGGAATTGCTTTTATTTTGAAGAGTGACATTTATTTACCTTAAAAAATATCACGGAAAATCCGTTAAGTTGGCAACACTTCTTCACATATGTTTCATGGGCTGTGAATGAAGCTCATCGTCACGCTCGTAAATGAAAGAAATCTTCGGGTGAACTCGGAACTATTACATGAGTCATAAATCGTAAAGGGTAAGTTTTACACAAAAGTTTACTAGAAACAAAAGATCCAAAATTTTATTTTCTACAATAAATAATAGTGTCTGTGATTTTTACCCTAAACTGCATGGTCAAGCACCATCTTGAAGAAACGTATATATATCTATATCTCGGTATCTTGGAAACTATGCACTTTCGGGCAAAAGTTATGGAAACTATTATTGTAGAAAATAACATTTCGCATCTCTTGTTTTCTGTTTAACGAACCAATTAAGCTGATATTTTAAGAGTTATCGGGCGCAAGAGAAAAACTAGTTCATTAAACAAGCAATAAATCGTAAACGGTAAATTCTACAAAAAAGTTTTGGAAATTAAAAGATTAAACAATAAAATTATATTTAAACAATAATGATTCCAATATTTTTTACCTAAAGTACATAGGTTTTGAAATATCAGCCAAAACGTTTTTTGCAAGATGGCGCCTGAGGCTCCACCTAGATCTGTCAGTATTTTGTGATTTCATGCTCAACAACTGATCCTAAACCTGACAAAAAATATTTAATCGGCAATTTAGTGCTCGTTACCAAGATAAAGACTTCGCAACCCAAGACCCCAAGCGCTATCTTGAAAAAACTATTTTGGCGACATCTTGGAAACTATACATTTTAAAGCAAAAGTAATTTTTTTAGAAAACAACATTTTGCATCTTTTGGACTCTATTTAACGAACCAATTAAACTGATATTTTAAGTGTTATCGGCCGCAATAGAAAAACTGGTTCAGGAAATAAGCCATAAGTGGTCCACGGTAAGTTCTATAAAAATATTGTCTGAAACAAATAATGCAATATTACATTTTCTACAATAATAAAATCACAAAATGCTGAGAGATCTAAGTGGAGGCTCAAGCGCCATCTTGAATAATCGATTTTGGCCGATATCTCGGAAACTATACCATTAAGTTTATTCTCTACTCTAGTGGGGAGGACGGCGTTACGGTCTTCCATCCCTATTTCTTGTGAACATAAGAAAGAGATGCACGATCACTAAAATTCGGTCCCCAGGCCCGCGATAAAAGCTATGCAATAGCTTAATAATTCTCGCTTTGCCCGCCTATGGTTGTGTGTTGGCGATTTGCTTTATGCAGGTTGCCTGGAAGAGATTGCACTCAGCAATAAGGCTGTCATATATGGCACTAGTTCATAAGTGTTTTACTGTAATATTTCTATTTGTGTCACAATAAGTAGTTTTCTATCTACTCGTATCTATCTCGTTTTTACGCGACACATGCCAGTGAGAGTCAAGTAGTAAAGCTAAAGTGGTGGGATTCTACAGCTCACACTTTTGCACCTATTTCTATAATAAACAACAAAAAAGGGGGACTATAAGATTCGTTTGATTACTGTTGTCTAGTCGGGAAAACATCATGAGAAAATCGACATTTACATAGAATCTTTGCGAGGCGTGTATGTTAATCTCTGTATCTACTCCATTTCTTGACACTACGCTTTTGTTTTCATTAAGTATGATATCATTCGCGTGGACCATTCCTTTAGAATATTCATTATGTTCATATTTTTCATTTAATTAGTTTTCGTCTTTATCCTTGGAATGCGGCAGTAAGTATGTAATGTGATTTCGTGGTTCATTAACAATACGATGGACTAATAATAGATATTAGAAAATAAAGTAGCTAACACCAATAAAGTAAAATAACAGCTGAGCAATTATAATTCTAATAAACACCTATTTAGTCTTAGTGGCCAAACAAGCTTAGTGTAATTCAGCTCTAATGGCGTCGTCGAATAAAACGCGTCAGTTCGGGCGATTCACAAATTATTTCAGACTTGTAAACGATCTTATTATGTTGATTCAGGTCGTTACGATACTCCGACTGAACAGTTTTATGTTAATTTTGTAAATCAAAAAATATTGTCGTCATTTACAGCCTCGTTATCGCTCCCTTCTGTTTACTGTTCAGTTCGCCAGTCATTGTGAATTAACGCTGGGATATGATAGGAGAAACGTATTTTACAGTTTGTATAATTATGGGAAGGCAATTATTAAAGGCAAATGTTGGCCCACGTAGTATTTTCGAGATGAACACGTGCCTAATGATAATGAACATGACTGTTATTGGAACATGAAGAGTTCCAATCATTACCTAACACTGCGTTGCGCTCACCTAGAAATATAAGATGTTTTATATCCATGTCCTGCAATTTCTCTAGAAACATTGTACTTCAACCCGAAACACAGTTATGTTCTCTCCTTACTGTATGGCGAACTAGCATAGGTGTGGTTCTTCCCCAGGCGGAATATTTGTTAGGTATTTACTGTGATTAAGTAGTGGAGCTATTTTTTGAAACGATACCTACTTCTTTTGGCTAAACGGTTCTAAATCTGTCTTTAGTTCTATCTACTTACGAGTATCATGTTTGAAAACCATGTCTGAAAATTAACGACTAATATTTCCGTTTCTATAAAGAGCATTCCCTGAATTTGTGGCGCATTTTTTTTCTCCGATGCGGTTTATAAAAGAGCCTTAACCAAGTTCAAGTTCACCTTCCGGGAGTCTGTCGCTGATCCGGGATAAGATCGGGTAATAAATGGGGAAGAACCGATAATCTGCAGATTTAAATAATCCCCGGATCCGGCGAACTTTCGACAGACTGAGACTGACAATTTTTTTTCGTTACTTGTTTGGAATTCTTATCAGAGATTTAAGTTATTAGAGACATTTTTCGGTGATGATTTATGAAGGTTCTTTATCATACGAAATTCATATTTAGAACGATGATAAAGTGAATATAGTAGTACTCAGACAAACTAATGGTAAATCTTCAAAGGTACAGTATAAATATGAAGTCGACTTTTGTTAGTTTTTGATTATAATTTTTTTTTTCCTTTTGAAGTTACTTCTTTTTAATAGGGAAAATGATGAAAGTATTTTTATATGATGCGAACGCACAAAAAACCACCCTGACATGACATCCTGAAACTAGTCAACATTTATAATCAACATTATAGCTAACCACTTCAGGATAATACTTTTATTGTCAAAGATTTAATCTATGGCTTTTATTAATTATTATTATGGCAAAGATTTAAAACATGGCTGAAATTAGACTAATACGAAAAAGTGTAAAAGCCGGGCCGGGCCACACAGAGGCGGGAGTGATCCGATAGCGATCGAGTGCAAAGCGATAGCGGTCCGTATCATGTCACACAGAGCTACTGCCCGCAGCCCGCGGCGGGCAGATGGCGAGAACACAGCCGGTGTGACACCAAAAGCGATCAAATTGCTCACGGCCTTACGTTGTAAAAAAATACAACTCGTGAGATCGGATCGCGATCGCTACGCGAACGCGAAAGCTTGTACAGACTACCGTAGAATACAGCGCCCGCGCGGGCCGTCCGTCGCGCGTCCTTCCCGCGAAGCATGGAAGCGATCTCTTGTTTGTCGTCACGATCTTGTCGCGCGGGATATCGCATCGCGCCGGATCGCTCCCGCTTGCTATGTGTCAGGTTGCATACAAATTCGAATATTACAAAAATTCCCGTCCCGGATCGCGATCGCTTTCTCGCGGCTCCCGCCTCTGTGTGGCCCGGCTTTTAAAGGTACAAATTCGCCCGGAGACCGCGTCGCGAGACCGCGACAGGCACTATAGAGTTGTATGTGCGCCAGTTCGCGCCGAGACCGCGACACATGTCTCGCGACACGTGTCTCGGTCTCCTATCGCGGTCTCGGCGCGAACTGGCGTTCATACAATTCCATAGAGTCAAGTGCCTGTCGCGGTCTCCGGTCGCGGTCTCGCGTCGCGGTCTCCGGGCGAACTTGTACCTTTAGGTAGCTTGTTGCGAGCATTTACAACTACACACACACTCTATTTATTTAAAGCTTTAGCAACCACAGACAGTCATTAGAGTCTGAGAGCACAGACTGTGCTCGTTGTCAGAATTTTGATTTGTATATGGGCGACATTAAACTTAGATCTAAGTTGTCGTTATCATCAGCCAAGCCTAGTCCACTACTGGACATAGACCTCTTTGCTTGATACGACACTCAGCCTTATCCATGACTTTTCTTCTCTTGCCACTACCTATTTATAGAGTCACTCCATCGAGTTTCAGGGCGCTTAACACTGCGTTTGCTTATTTTCGGTCCCTAGACCTCAGTTTTAAATCATAACAGCAATAATAATAATATATGAAAAGTTTATCGAGGATTACGGCTGTGAATATTTGCTGAGCTATTTGTTTTTCTTATTGATCCCGAACGGCTGCTTAAAACTAATAGAAAATTCCAAATGCAAGCCTATAGGAAATGCAATTTCAAACATATGAAATTCATAGGAATTCCGCTCAAGTTTCAATATCCGTGTGTACAGCAGAGGTGCGGTGGAATACCGAAGAGTGAGCAATGATGCCGGCCGCATTCCTCGCACGTCTGATCCCGCGATATTGAATCCGGTTACCGCACTTGCATTTGTGACTGTTACTGCTACGAATTAACTTTATTACTGGCAACACCTCACCATTACATTGCAGGGTTTTGACGTGAAAACTTATGATTGACGGCTAGTTGGTAGTGTAAAATCAAAGAGTTTACATATACTACGTATAGAGTTGGCACAAACGCTTTACACCGAAAGCACGGGTAGCATCTTTCTTGCCTTGCAAGAAGTGTCATACTTTTGTCGCGGCACATCACTCTGTTGGCATAGAAATTATGCACGTCATCTGCTTACGATTGACATAAGGGAACCGTACGGAAAATCTAACTCTATACGTAGTATATATGTAAACTCACACACACACACACATATACACACACACACTCATCCTCATACACACACACACCCTCGCACACGCGCGCACGAAACAGGGAGAGAGAGAGAGTTTGTATTGCATTGTTTAAGTAGGCCCATACTAATATTATAAATGCGAATGTAACTCTGTCTGTCTGTCTGTTAAGATATACTGTCTACGCCGAATGAACCGTTAATCGATTTTGATGAAATTTGGTACGCAGATAGACCAAACACCGAGAAAGGACATAGCCTCCTTTTTATTGCGGAAAAAGGGTTGCGGGGTTGAAGAATGTGACAAAAACGTAGAAAAATATTTCTCTTCGAGACCTTTAGCTTCGTGTGCCTTCCTTTTCTCCTTGTTCTAATATACAGTAACTTGTTTCTTGTTACAATGTATGCATTAAGATTTCGAAGAGCGGGAACTCCTGATACAGGCAGCATATATTTGCCTAAAAATGCTCCCCAATGTACTGTAAAATTTTATGTAATGTGAAATATTTTTTTCATTTTCAGTTTCATTATGGTAATGTCAGATGGTGGCGGCGGTGGGGCAGTGGATCGGAACGTGCACGTTAGACGCTTTTTGTATGAGTGAAATCTTTTAAGTTCGCGTCACCAACATGTATAGTAACAGTAAATCTGTAGCTACATAAGTGACGTATTGTGCGACAGTGCTACTTAATACTAAAATTCTATTATACATTTTCACATCTATCTGCAGTCAGCAATAATGTTTGCATACTCTACTTGGTGGTAGAATACGCCGGGGGGATGTATAGTATGTCTTATACATTCCCCGGCGGACTCGGCAAAGAATTCATTTACTTCAGATTATTATCTGCCCTGCATCTTAGACTGTACTACGAGTGGGTACATAGTAGTTACCTGCATACTTCTGTAGTGGTAGTCCGCCTGGGGAAGTATCACAACTCAAACACTAATGTGCAAACATTACTGTGTTCCGGTTTGAAGGGCAATGTTTTCAGATTTCAGGGTTTAGAGATATCTTAGATCTCTGGGTGACGAGCGCAGTGCAGCGCTAGGTAATGATTTTGACTCTACATGTTCCAATAGCTGCGTGTCACTGTGCAGACATGTTGCTTACCATTAGGCACATGTCCTGCATGTCTCGTCACTCTTTATTAAAAAAAAAGAATAAAAATACTCTTTGGACTGTACTTATCATTAATCGCTTACATCGGTCAAGATGGCGTTCACAGATATTATTTATATCTAAAAGAAATTCTAAGTTACAACGACAACGAATAATAAGCAGAGAAAGAATCGATAATCAAGTTCCGTAAGAGTTAAAATAGTCCTAATCCTCATAGTCATAGAGGCTAGTTTATTTTCAATTCCGTCAGTGCAGTGTTAACGTCTCATTTCCCGCACATGCATTCCTCGGCTTCAATAATTCATGCGGGCATCATTCTGCATGTAAAAAGACTGGTCTCAGCGTATCGCGTATCCCAAGATACGTGCCGATACGGGCTCTAAGCTATTACTGCACCGGCAGACATTCCGTGCACGTTACCTGCTATGTCTTGGCAGACGGGACACTTCTCTTCAAATGCATGAAACATGAGCGAGAGAGATTTTTTATAGAATAGAATAGAATATTATTTATTTCGTAGATAACACATACATAATTTTTAACAAAATGGTTGTATGGTACACTACGAAAACGTCAAATTAAAATACAACCTTTTATACAATCATTGATACATTATTACAATAAATTATAACAACTTATACAAAATTACAATAACATATTCCAATTTAAATTTTCATATATCATTATCTACACTTGAAAATAACAATGGTATAATACATTTGACAATTTTTAAAGTTAAAAATGCTGGAAAGGGGGCGTTATATTCAATTAACTAGTTTAATTATTTCAATAAATACATATATGTATTACTTAAATAACATTTCTGATTATGATTATAATTATTTATCTGTGAGAAACGACACAACTGACATCAATTTGTAAATGAAAATCAAGCAATGCATTAATTTTCATAGAAATTGGTATTTCACACACTTATTTCATATACTTCACCTATTTCTTTAAAATTTACGAGACTTTACGAGATTACGAGAGATTTAAAATTTTCTATGGAGGGAATTATTAGGGGACTTTTCCGGAAGATTTATTTTCGTCTACAAAAATAATTATGATAAAATAAATACTAAAGCTATCTAGGACGCCATGAAGCGTTTTCAGATGTTTTTTCATTCTTTTTTAACTAAAAAAACCGAGTTAGTATATTATCTGAAAATACAAAAAAGAAGTAGGTTCTTTTCACTTATTACCAAGAAAGGTAAAGTCGTAGTAAGACTTAAGTCGCCCGTCTGCCAGATTCTAAACTTCCTTCTACCCGAGATGGAATACCGCGTTTCAGAATCAGTGGCGGCATTCTACTGCTCAATGCTCACTGCTCAGTGCTCACTGCTCTGTTATTGGTGATTGCTATTTCGTGTCACTGATAGCATTCTCAAACCACGATGTTGTGCATGACAATACCTTCGTGTGTAGATTACCTCCTACACTGTCGTGGACTGCACCCTTGCGTAATATCAGGCGAAGCGGGATCAAACATAAAGCTATTTCAGTTAAAAGCGCTGTTAATGCGATCCTATCTTTCATTTATTTTAGTTAGGTTCAGAAATTTTGTGGCATCTTTACAGTTTGGCACAACATAATAGGTAATAGGAAATAGTGCCTATTAATGCCGACATCATCGAAAATGATTTCGTGACTCTTGAAAGAGAGTGGATCCGATGCCCAGTCCGGTGAATTTATTTTCCAAAATATCATAATTCATAGTTCTTTATTCATAACGGTGTTGTTACATGTCATAAAATTATGATTATACATCTGTAATTTTGTAGGTATATATCATCAACAAATATAAAGAATGACATTAGTGTAGTTCGTTAAGATTTAGCATGAATGTGCAATTATATCGGTAATCAAATAAATATCAATGTCAAAGAAAGTAATACAAATTAAAAATATTTAACTATACAATTAGTACAGTATCTATATAGTCACGCGTGGCAGAGTGGTAGTGGTCATCAGTACGGGTGGACTATTGGTTACCCAAAACGCATTATAGCTGGGCTTATCATTAAGTTCAAACGAAAATAAAAATAAAGCCACAGAACAATCTTAAAGCATTTTTTTAGATCTTGTTTTGAAATTTTATGCGCTCTAATAAATAAAAGTATGTTCAAGACTAACATATTTATTTTATTTGTTATCCTAAACTATATAAACTTTACCAAAATTGTGATTAAAAAGTGTCATTTGGCTCTTATGAGCGTCTTAAGTGACTTAGTTGACGAAGAAGTGGTCGTTCAATTTGCTCCATTCATCCATTATGACCGAGCTATACGAGGCTAGTTTTTCAAGCTAGCAAGCTAGGGTAGTAAGCTAGCAAGCTACTCTAACAAACAGGCGGAGAGTCCGCCTGGGGAAGTACCACACCTTTGCCAGTTATTCTACCGCCAAGCAGTAATGTGCAAACATTACTGTGTTCCGGTTTGAAGGGCAATGTTTCCAGAGAAATTACAGGGCTTAGAGATATAAGATCTTAGATCTCTGGGTGACGAGCGCAGTGCAGTGCTAGGTAATGATTTGGACTCTTCATGTTCCAATAGCTGCGTGTCACTGTGCTGTTATGTGTCAGGCATGTTGCTTACCATCAGGCACATGTCCTGGTCGTCTCGTCACTCCTTATATAAAAAAAGCTAGTGTTAGTAAGCTAGCAAGCTACTACTTTTAGCTTGCTAGTTTACTAACACTAGCCTGTTATCCTAGCTTGAAAACCTAGCTTCGTGTAGTTCGGGCATTGCCATTCCTTTTATACTGACGCTTTTTCGATTTTATTTTTTATCAACATGACGAAAATCGTTTGACGAGATAAAATATATGCCGCCCTAGACGGCGCTACAAGACCATGTTCGTTAAATTGGGCGGTTTGTCGCGAGGGAATTACACACGGTTTCATTAATTGAGCAGGCGCGGAGCTACAGGGCTAATGGACTGTAGTGAATGGATGTAGTGGTAGAACTCCTGGTAGAGTCCGCCTGGGAAAGCATCACACCTTTGCATTAATCTACCGCCAAGCAGTAATGTGCTAACACTAATGTGTTCCGGTTTTCAAACCAGAAGAAGTTTGAAATGTTTCCATTAAAATTACGGGGCATAGAGATAAAACATCTTATTTCAATGCCTCCATTTTTTTTATAATATAGACTCTATACATGGATGTATAAAAAAACTTTGTTATACGTTCATAACTCTATACTATACTATGGAGTGACGAGACCAGCAGTCCGTCAGTATAGAGTGTAGAGAGACGAGGGCATGTCATTGTGCCTCATGATAAGCAATATGTCTGCCACATAACAGCACAGTGACACGCAGCTTTTAGCACACGAAGAGTTCAAATAATTACCTAGCACGGCGCTGTGCTCGTCACCCAGAGATATAAGATGTTTTATCTCTATGCTATGTAATTTCACTGGAAATATTTCCCTTCAAATCGGAACAGTGTTTTCACATTACTGCTTGGCGGCAGAATAACTAGCAAAGGTGTGGTACTTCCCCAGGCAGACTCTGCAAAGAGTCCTATCACTACTAATTAAAATGTTAATAGAACCAAATAATGGAGTATAGCTTTATTGAACGCTAACAGTGCCCCGCAGTTTTACCCACGTAGTTCCCCGTTATTTTTTCGGGATAAAAATAATGTTAGTTTCAGCTAACTCCATACCAAATGTTATTTAAATTATTGCTTTCAATTCTTCATACGTGAAGAAGTAACAAACACACACACTTGGAAACTTTCGCCTTTATAATATTAGTGTGATATCGTTATGCAATTTTATTATTTTAAATGTGAATGTATGAATATTACTTTAGAGATAAAATATACGTTAAATATACTTCAATTTAAAATATTTTAGAACTGGCTAGCTCCTCGCCTAATGTCTTGTTCGGCGGGACACAGGTGGAAGCTAACCGTTTAATTAAAACTCGCGTTTTTACTCACATTTTGTTTTGGAAAGCGCAGGCCTGCGTCGTTAGTGCTAGTCTGCGAGCGCGATCATAATCAAATGGTACGTGCTTCCGTTGATTAAATAAAGCCTCTTATTTCCACACTGCGCTTCGTATAACACCTAAATGAAGGATTTTAAAACAAAAATTCGTTCAATAATTACCGCTGCTTCGACTGCTATGAACGGTGCGTAGCAATTTTTTTTAGTGGAGTTTCTTTCAAAATTCCTTTTAAAAGTAATTTTAATTTACGGAACAATATTTAATTTTATAACATTGATAAAACCTTTACATTACTAATATACAAGACACGCGCGAAAAACATAGCCCTTCTTTCAGTCGTGTAAAAATAGATGAGCAAACGTTTATATAAGTACCTACCGTTTTTATAGCGTTTTTTATACCAGTCAGTTATTCTACTGGTAAGTAGTAAGCATCTATGTACAAACACTAATGTGTGCCAGTTTAAAGGATAATTCTTCCAGAGAAATTACATGATAAACCCATAATAAATCATCTTAATTTACAAATTGACGTCAATGCGGCCTAGGCAATTTGGACTCTTCGTGTTCAAATGGATGTGCCGTGGTGGTAGACGATATGTTGCTTAGGTACATCATTCCCATGTCTTGCTAATCTTGCCATTCAAAATTATAAAATCTATCAAAAACAAAACATAAATTGTGAAAACATACTCATTCTGGTTTCGCAGTCCAAAAATATCGACTAGCAAAGATATTTACAATTATTTAACATAATACGCGATCCAAACTTCAGACAAAAAAGTTGAATCCCAATTCCAATATTTCGGGGATACCAGCTCCTCGATATACTTAATACTGTCCTATAGATATTTGTTTTTTGTTGCCATATTTTATTCTTTTTATGTTTTATTCAATTTCTTGAAGATCCCCCTATTTTCCTATTGTGTTTGTGCAGCTGACATTGTGTACTTTCGATATTTTTTTGTGTATAAAAGTTATTCTTTTCTGAGTACGAGGGAATATTGTAGGAAAATATTTTCGTGTATTGGGTGACAATAGTTTGTTGTTGGCAAGGGTCCGTAGTTTTTAGAGTTGAGTGCCGATCGCCGAATGATATTGAATGGTTTTATGAATGAGGAAGTATGAGAAAATGAAATGTGCAATTTTGTAGATTGCTTGTGACAATAAATATACCGCCAGCTTCTGACTTCTACGGACCGGGACGAACAGACAGATTAGACCCAAGCGTTATAGGTTTTTAATAGACTAATATTTAATTAGAAAGTTGGTATGAATGCATCATTGAGTACTACTACTACTAGTTATGACTTATCTAGAAACAAATACTCTGGTGAGGCTCCACAATTTGTTCATAATGTAACAACATCAAAATATTGATTGAAACCTAAGCCATTTGGAAAATTACCAAATTGGTTCAGGCGTCTTCGAGTAATCGGTTAAAATACACAAAAAAGGATTGTGATGAATTGAGAACTTGCCTGTTTTTGAAGTCATATAAAAAAGTAGTCAAGTACATCATTATTATTATCTTCAAAGTTAATGATAGATAATTTACTTGAAAATTTAATGTCGAAAATTTGAAACAAGCATTAATCCACAGAAAATATTTGGTAAAGTACCTAAATAAATTATGTATTCAAGAGTAACCAAAGGTTGCCAACACTAAATATAGCTAATCCTGCCCTACTCCAGCGCTCCGGATTATGCCCAAATATTTAATCGGACTGAAACTCAAAATCCTTTTCAATCCCGATTGAATAAATCAATCGGGCAATCCTCTTTGCTAACTACCCATATTTAAAATTCGTTACGTTCAAAGGTCAAAAGTTTTTTTCGGTTTCCGGTTGTCAAACAGTAAACATTGTCTTACAAGTCATCCGTAAAGAAAATTGTGAATCACTGGTTTATCAACACTATTGTGCAAATATCCGTAGTTAAAAGAGAAAGTTAGTGCCGCAAAACACTGTGACGTGAAAATAAAAGTGAAGATAATCTTAAAAACAACACAAAACTATTCTACTGAAAAAAATAATTGAGGTTATCTTAACATTGAACAATTGTCAGTGACATTGCGCGCTACTAAGTGTACTACGCGTAACGTCAACGTCAAGTAGGTACGCTGCTAAACGTCAAGTCTACTACACGCTAGTGTTGCTACTGTACAGAAAACAATCGGTAGATTTACCCTATAATGGATGGACAATTTCAAATGTTGTTTGAAAAAATGAAAATTGAGATGGAAAAACAAACCAACATTATATTTGAAAAAATGAACGAAAAATTAGAACCACTGATCGAAGACAATAAAATAATGAAAATAAAATAGAAAATTTAGAAAAAAAATTGAATATTTAGAGAATGAGAAAAGAAAAACAACATTTTGATTTTGGGTTGGAAGAAAAGAAAATCCTCTTCGAACTACTTCAAAAGTACAACACATTATTAAAACAAACTTAAAAATCGCCATAGAACCATACGACATATCAAAATTCACCGTATAGGACGTAACAAAGAAAATAAAATACGACCTGTCCTCATCACTTTCACAAATATATGGAAGAGAAACGAAGTACTAAAATGAGGAAAACCCTAAAAGAAATTTACGTTATGGAAGATTTTTCTAAGGAAGTGATGGAAAACGAAGAGAACTAAAACCAAAACTTATAGAAGAGCGAGCGAAAGGAAATTTTGCATATTTAAGATATGACCAACTTATTGTTAAAGATGGAACCCCAAACAACGATAAAAGAAAAGGGATAATTCAACTCTCCAGAACAACAACCCCAGACTAAAAAGTTAGTAAGCAGTAATTCCTCAGCAATAAAAGAAAACAGAAAAAATGCATTCGACCTAATAAGACCTAGATCAAACTCATTCTCTGTTAATATGAAACCAAACCAAAATAAGTAGCAACTAATTATCAGCAACCAGAACCGGAACGACCCCAACCTGGTTGGTCCCCGTGGGGTTGTCAGACCACCACCCCTAAAATGTATCACTAAAGCATGAAATGAAAAATAAATTACGTAATAAAATACACATTGCAACATTAAACGTTAGAACACTGATGACGGACACAAGGTTAGAAGAACTGGAGGAAGCCATAAGATTTATAAAATGGGATATTATTGGACTTTGTGAAGTGAGAAGGAAGGGAGAAGAAATACGGGAATATGGAGAATACATTTTTATTACTTTGAGAAAAACAGGGTATATATGGAATGGGATTCCTAGTAAAAAAAACACATGAAAGATAAAATATTAAGTTTCGAAGGCATATCAGACAGAATAGCCAATATTATCCATTTGCAACTGCCTGGATTTAAACAGCCATCTTCGATTATACAAGTCCACGCACCTACGGAACAAGACATAAAAATAACAAAAGACAATTTTTACAAAGACTTAACAGAATCAATGCAAAAAACGAACAAAAATACAATTGTAATAGGAGATTTCAACGCAAAGGTAGGAGCCAAATCAAACGAAGATGAGTTTGTTTTAGGAGAATACAGCAGTGGAGTCAGAAATGATAATGGGCAAAGACTCGTAGAATTCTCTTATTCAAATAACTTCAAAATAATGAACACATTTTTTAAAAAAGCAAAGTCAAGGAAATGGACATGGATATCTCCGAATGGCAGGGAAAGAAATGAAATAGACTTTATCTTAGCAAGAGACAAGCAAGCCTTTAGTGATATCGACACAGTAAATAAGTTAAATTTAGCACCGATCACAGAATGGTTAGAGGAGTTGTATATTATAAAAATAAGAAGTCTCGAATAAATATTATCTCGTCAGTTAAAAATAGGATCCTAACAATACCTCCATTACAAAACGTATTAACCGAATTAGGAAAAGAATTAGACAAAATAGAGATACAATCAACACTCCAAGATAAATACAATTTTCTAGAAAAAGCACTGAAGAACGTAAACCAAGTGTGTAATACAAGCGCGAAGAAAAAAAAGCTAAGCGAAGAAACTATTCAATTAATGCAGGAAAGAAGCAAAATGTTAGAAAATAGGAAAGAAAATAGAGAGTACATAGCAAAAATCAGTAAAGAAATTCAAGCATCATTCAGAAAACACAGAAAAACAGAAAGAATGAAAGTATTGAAAGAGAAGATAGAAAAAACAGGAGGAGTTAAAAAAGGACTAAAACAATTGCAAGAATACACCCAATGGATACCTAATATGAAAACAAAAAATAATGAAAAAAAAGGGAACGGGACTACAAAAAGATCATCAATAGCTAAAGTAGCAACAGAATTTTATAAGACACTGTACACTAAACAAGAAAAAGTAACAGAATTAGAAACGGATGAAGAGGCTTTAGAAGAACAGGTACCATGTATATTAGAAACCGAAGTCATAAAAGCAATAAAAACACAAAAAGACGGTAAAGCACCAGGAGACGACAAAATAACAAACGAAATGCTGAAACATACATTACACGTGATAAACAAGCCTCTGACAGATCTATTTAACGAAATATTAAACAACGAACAAGTACCAACACAATGGACAAATTCAGTTATAATTTTGTTACATAAAAAGGCAACAAAACGAAATAAATAACTATAGACCCATAAGCCTAATGTCAAATATTTATAAAGTTTTTTCAAAAATAATTCTAGGACGAATAACTAAACAGCTTGACGAAAATCAACCGAGAGAACAAGCAGGGTTTCGCAGTGACTTCTCTACTATTGATCACATCCATGTAGTAAAACAAATTATTGAAAAACTAAATGAATATAGCCAACAATACTACATGGCATTTGTGGACTACAATAAGGCCTTTGACTCACTAAGCCATAGGTACATTTGGAAGACGCTAAAAAACCAAGGAGTAGAAAGCAAGTACATCAAAGTGATAAGAGAAATATACAGTAAATCCACAGCAACGGTTCAACTCGAAACGCAAGGAGAAGAATTCAACATCCAGAGAGGGGTTAGGCAAGGAGACCCACTTTCTCCAAAAATTTTCACAGCAGTATTAGAAAATATCTTTAGAAATATAGATTGGAAGTATTATGGAATAAATATAAACGGCAAAAATTTAAACCATCTGAGATTCGCCGACGATATCGTGATATTTGCAGAAAGACCAGACACGTTACAAACTATGTTACAGCAACTAGATGTCGAAAGCAGGAAAGCAGGATTATCTATGAACCCAACTAAAACTAAAATAATGACAAATGCAATAAGAGAAAACATAGAAATAGGACAGGAAAAAATCGAATATGTTGACGAATACATATATTTGGGACAAATAATATCAATAAAAGAACAATACACAAAAGAAATTGATAAAAGAATAAGTAATACTTGGAAACGCTACTGGTCGCTAAAAGAAATTTTAAGAATGATGCAATACCAACACATGTGAAAAGCAAACTGTATAATTCATGTATACTTCCATGTCTCACTTATGGGTGCCAAACCTGGCCTTCTACAAGGAAAAACAACCAGAAACTGATAAGTTGCCAACGCGGCATGGAACGAAGCATGCTAAATATAAGGCTAAGCCATAGGTGGAAGGTAGAAAAAATAAGGAAGAGAACAAAAGTAAGCGATGTAATATTAAAAATAAAACGTCTCAAATGGAGTTGGACTGGTCATACTATGAGAACAACCAAAGAAAAGTGGACTAAGGACATAATCAACTGGTATCCTAGGACTGGCAAAAGACAAAAAGGAAGACCTATAAAAAGATGGGAGGACGACCTACCCAAAGGATGGAGAAGACTAACTCGGGACAGGGACGAGTGGAAGATATTAGGGGAGGCCTATGTCGAAAGACAACCTGACCTATAATAGAAGGGGTTGCTGAAGTGTAGTTTTTTGAAACTTGTTTAAAATATTTTTACTATTATCTTTTCTATTATAATGTAGTTTATATAGACTCTTAGTTAAATATTTATATCTATGTATTGTTATGGTCAGAGAATAAAGGCTTTATTATTATTATTATTATACGTTCAAAGGCTTAATCCGATTTAGTTTAGCAGTCGCTGGCATCGTCTCAAACGCCTCGCTTCCATGATTTAAGGCTGTTGAGCGGTGTACAGAGTAGCCACACTCTAGGGATTGGAGTGCGAGAAGTATACAAATGGTATCACAAGTGAACTACTTAGGTTAGTAGGTACCAACCACGGAGCTAACACAAAGAGGAGCTGCCCTAAGCTGTATTAGCTCTGTATTAGCCTCCGTGGTACCAACCTATCGTTATGAATTTACATAAACTACAAAGATGATGATAATTCTATATTTTGGCATTGCAACTTCGATTTCGATACAGTTTTCGAAGTGATACTTCTTTTGGCGCTTTAGAGAAAAATATTTTTATAATACACATCGTCACGATACACCGGCACTCTGAAATTCAGAGTTGCCTGAGTGGCAGAGTATTATTGGCAGTGGAGTATTTTCCCCGATGATTACAATCTTTGTGTCTTCAAATTCAGACTCTGAATTTAGTAAGTCAACACATTGTAACTAAATTCAAGTTAAACGGATTTTTTTTTAACTTTTATAGGTTTACACTTGAACGCCACGTCACCTGATGTTAAACGGCAATGCGGTCTACGATGGAGCCTGCTTACCTAGAAAAAACCGATTCACTCTCGATTTGAAGACACAAAGATTGTAATCATCGGGGAAAATAATCCACTGCCGATACTCTGCCACTCAGGCAACGTATTCCGCAGCCCAGACGTTCTTATCACAAAAGTAGAGTCAATTCTCTTCGTTCGTGTCTTTGGAACATCCACCAAAGACTTGGCACTTCTTGCGTTGAAGATATTCTATTCTGTGGTTGAAGCACAAGGAATAAATAGAAGTATTATTTTCTTGCATACGTCATATGTACACTATACACTAACACTTTTTTGTACAAAGTTGATAGAACGAAACGGGGCCTCTTAAAACCTTTTATTTGTATAGAAGGTAATCGAAAAGTTTTGAAATCGAAATCCAGTATAATATATGAAGCCGTGATACGTGACTATCTTCAAACTAATAAAGAATCTAGAATGCTAAATGGGTAACTCAAGCTTGACATAGTCAGCCCAGTCCGGTTCAAGTTTCGATCGCGTCCGGCGATCTTACAAAAAAATCTAAAATTCGTGTGCACACGTCGAGTCTCAGGTCGACTCGCGGTCTTCGCCCTACAACCCTACTCTTAGTATTATCGGCTTTGCGACAGATTTACCCAGAACATTGCCGGTTCAGTTTGACAACACTGCGACATCAATGACTCTGACAGATTACTTGGTTGCGAATACAATCCCTCATAGCTATATAGAATACTCCGAGCATAGCTTAGTTATTGCTAGTTGCGGTTTTGTCTCCGCTTTAAGTTTCGTACGTTGCCTAAATGAGTTATGTTGAAATAGTGTACCTTTCCGAAAAAGACAAATATGGTATCCTCCTCATCGTTTGCGATGACGAGACCCTTGCTGTATCTGAGCGTGTGCTTGTAATGTGGCTTGCAAGATTAAGCTTAGTCTTAAAAATTCCATTGGAAATGCTACAAAAATTTGACCCCCAGAACTACCAATTTGTGAATAGTGAGAGGGCTTGGGTCGATCTTCTGAGAAGCCAGAAATTAACAGACGATGAATCAGATGATATATAATATGATACAACCGATTAATAGCTAAAAATGAAAAAAATTGGTTGCCTGTAAAGTCGATATACGGGCGAAAGTTTTACGTGACAACGACTTTGAGTGGTAAAATAATTTTACGGAAGGGACGCGTGCCTTTCACTTTTTATGTCTGTCTCTCTCGCTCTTAGGCGGGCTAACCATGCCCGAGTGGAAGGGACGCGTGCCTCTCACTCGCTCTCGTTGTGAGCGCATAACGTGAGCGGAGCGTAACGCAGTTTCTTGAAGTGTCACCCGGCAAACCAATTTATAAGACGTTGTCACGTCAAAAAGCAGAAGAATACTTTATCAGCTGACTATCATTATCATTGTATAAATTCAGACCAATAGAAACAGTGTTGCCAGACACGTTGATTGCCACTAGATGAAGAGGCCAGTTTGTATGGGTCAACTTTTAAAATGTTTTGTATCATCTTATGTTACCTGCAAACAGCAATAAAGATTTTTATATTTTGTATCTCTATCGCGATCGATTTTAAGTACAGCCGCTAAAATGCCTCTTATAGACGTTTTTGTGACGACTGTGTTGGCCTTCACGCTTATACTTATCTCCTGCCATCTCAAAATCTAAACCTGCTTTAGGTAGGTAAGTGATGCTATTCTTTGTGCACTGTGCTTGCAGATTGTTCAAAAATCACTAATTTTTTTTCCAAATGCGCCAAAAATTTCAAAAAGGTTTTTTTTTATATAGAGTATTGGAACGAGCAGAACACGTGCCTGCTGGTGATCAACATGCCTGCCCATTCTGGCAATACACGGTGCTCGTCGCCCTATGGCATCGGTCAGCAACAGGCGGACCGCGGTCCGTTTGCGGGCCGTGAGGGTCGAACCGTGGGCCGAATAGGATTTGATTTGAAGCCAAAATAATAAAAAGGTAGCACGTACTTATGATCAGTTGTAAATTTCTGGACCTCGTTAAAAATAACCCGCGGTGTTCGGACCCCACCTAAAACTACTTGCCGACCCCTGCCCAATGGTATCTTACGAGTATATATGGTATCTGTGATATATACTTAAGATGATTTATTTCTGCCCTATAATTTGTCTAAAAACATTGCTTTGCAAATCGGTTTATAGTGATGTTTGCACATTACTTCTGGGCAGTTAAACAACTGGCAAAGTTATGGTACGTCTCCAGGCGGACTCTGCAAGAGTCTTACCACTATGAAAGAAAGATTACTAGTTAAAAGTTACCTTTCTGCGGATGCCCTACCCTGGTGGCGTGGGGGCGCGGCGTCGCACGTAGCGCTCTTGGCACGCGTCCGCAGCGCCGTGCCAACTGTTTGATCAAAGGTTGTGCTCCGACTCCGATTGCTCGATAAACACCGGATCACTCGCGACTCACTTAATGTAAAGCTTCGTAGGAAATTGAAACATATGTAGGCGATTAATAGACTAATTTTCGTTTTTAAAATAGGAGTCCGAAAGAAAATAAAAAGTGTTCGAAAATAAATTAATAGCTTTTCTGTTGATTCTTGGTTCTAAGAAGTCTACCTTTTCATAGAATAGATAATTTCTTCAAAGCAAGTAGTTAGTTACAATGTTCACTAGAATGTTGTAAGTTTTGATTTTTCGTGTGCGCATCGAAAACATTTACTCTCATAATTTTCTCTAACGCGCCAAAAGTATAACCAATTTAAGTACTGGATCTGCTATTTGGCTCTCACAATATAAGTTTTGCATAGTTTGGTGTAGAAAGTGTTGTAGGAGAAACTTCTTTTTGGCGTCACGTCATCAAACAAACAGCACAGGCATAACTGGATTATAAAGCGGTACATTTTAATCATCATGTAAAGAGTAAATACTTGTTTAGCCGCGTTGACTATTTTTTGTTAGGGATAAAGCTTATGTTTGCTTTACCGAAATGTAGTGGCGTAGTGACGCAGCGGCAGAGGAGCAGAAGACTGGACCGCGTGCGTTAGACGCTCTTTGGATGGGTGAAATCTGGTGCGGTCGCATCACCGACATGCGTAAAAGCAATACATATATAGCTTTATATGTGGCGTACTGTGCAACATGGGCGCTTTTTAGGGCTAGCAATGATTTGCACCCGCGACCTCCGCGGTTTCGGGCCCGCGGATACTGTAGAATGCAGATAAATATGTAAAAAACCAAGAACAACTCACGAGGCGTTTCACACCCGCGCCACGGCGCACGCGGCTTCCGCGCGGAGTCCGGGCGGGGAAAGTCGCCCGCAGACTCGGCGGCTGCGGAACCGCGAAAATAAGCGGTCTCGTGAGTTTTTAAATAAAATCATAGCTCCACAACCGCGACAGTCGCGGGTGAAAATCGCGACATGAGTTCTTAACCGAACGCAAAAATTCTAAAATATAGGTAATATAACATGTTTTCACTTCCATCGGCAGTCTTTATGACTGATTTTTTTATTACCTTATATCCATATAGTTTTGGTGCACGAGTCACAACCCGTATTTTCTATCTACTAAGGACTAATTTCTGAGTGAAGAAAGTTCATCCGATAATGGTGGTAATGTACCTACAAATACCAGATAAATATTTCCAAATTCGTATGAAAAGCAAGAGATAGATAGGTTGAGGTAACGTCATTCAGAATTTTGCGGATAACATCTATATAGAGTGTAAAGGTAGCTCCCAGAATAGGCAGATGGGTTGAAGGCTAGAACTAATTCTGATTGACATATAAAAGGTCTCCGATATTCCAATTTTAGAAGGTTCCCAAATTTGGAGGCTTCGGGCGTTGTAAATTCGTGGAGTCATAATGTTGTCAATCCTATCATCCTCGCCGTGACAGGGGATGAGTGGGGACATATTTTTTTGTCTAAATTCAGAAAATTGGTCTTCGGAAATGTTTGAATATTTATAAATAGAGTATCAGAGTAGCAACAGATGTTTTATGATTGACACTTAAGTGACGTGATATAGTATTTTATACCACAAAAGTGTAGGTATAGCATATATATATCGTTAATTGAATCCTAGTGATTTTACAAAATTACGGATGTAAAATTGTGATGCCATGGCAGAGTTAGTCTTTAATCTGATAGCGAAGCTGCAGGCAGTGAGTTCGAATGCACCCAGGAAAAGTATTTCTGTAATGAAAATATTCTTTTTATCCCACCAGCTTGGAAAGAGTACTTTTGCTCCTCGATATCAGGGCGCAAAAGTCGTTTTTACCCTCTAGAGGTTAAAGTAAATTTGAATTTAGAACGTGTGTACTGAGGTTTTGAATTCAAAACATAATTCAACCTATTTATTTCTACCTCCTTGGTGCCGAATGCATCATAATTTTTTTTGAATATGTTAAAAACTCAGACTCGGAACCTCCTTGGTGTACTTACTTTTTTTTAATTTGCTTAGCGCGAAAACATTTAAAAATTTGCATTTAGTCATTTCCTCGCTGAGGTGGAATGAAAAATTACGTGTTGCACTCGAGTGCAAAGATTTTTCACCTTATGCTCTTTTGATTCCCTTGCTACGCTCAGGATTCTAATTTTGAATTACTCGCTGCGCTCGTGATTCAATTTTAGAATCCTTCGCTTGCTCGGTCATCAAAATTGAGCACACAGTTAAAAATCAACTTTGCACTCTGGTATAACAAATAACTATTGAGCACACAGTTAAAAATCAACTTTGCACTCTGGTATAACAAATAACTATTTTCTGTCTGGGTAATTAGTTTTATGTTTCGAAACATCAAACTTGACTATAGCTAACTATTTTAAAACTGTCGAGCCCCGGTGTATACCCACCACTGACTGGACGCATCAAGTGATGGATAGTATCTAAGTGAGTAATCAAATTAATGTGAATACCAATGTAGGGGACATTGGTATTAAAACCCTCTACACACGAGCCCTAAAATCAGAGGAAATTCCGTAAAAATATATAGATATATAGAAACTCTTTATTGTGACACAAACATATTAAAGTATTACAGAGACTTATGAACTAGTGCCACAAATGGCGGCCTTATTGCTGAGAGCAATCTCTTCCAGGCAACCATATGATTGGTGATTTATGGTGCGATGTATCTCGCCACTACTTTTACGTAATTTCCTCTGGTTTTAGGGCTCGTGTGTAGAGGGTTATAATACCAATAATATAATACCAATTCAACCAACTGTATCGTAATGATGGATTCTTGCGCCTCGTTGGTTTGCTAATGAATCGCAGCAGTATACAACCGATTAGGAGCGTCAATTAAACCGCCATAGAGAACACAATTACCTACACATAACACAATTTACTTGTTTAATTTACCGTCGTATTCATAGACTCGAATGACGAGGTTTGACTACCTTTGTTAATAAAGAATGTTTATCAATTAATACTCTATGGCTTGATACAAGATTGACAAAATAAGTTGAGCATTTAGATAAATAGATAGATATATATAAACATTATTGACACACCAAAAGAATGGGATACACAATTGACAATAAACCTTAAAAACTAGTGCAACAAGTTGGCGCCCTTATCGCTAAAAGCGATCTCTTTCAGGCAACTTTATAGGAAATATATATTGAAAAATAATGTGTGGACAATGAAAAAGTGTTATGGCATGGCAATCTGAATTGTACTACAATCTTAGCATGTGTAAGGTCTTTAAGGATATTTGGTCTGACGTAATGGTACAAAATATATATTTATATACTAAACTAAATAAATAAGTAGTTGTATACAAATGGATACGATCTGACGCCGTGTCCGAAGGGTACAACAAATACGCACCCACTAAGCCAATTTTTTTAACCTTTATAATATTAGTCTGATTACTACGGCACCAATCGTGAAATAACAAAAAATAAACTGTTACAAAAGTTTTACCTAATCAAAAGAATTTTACCTAATCATTTTGTGCAAGGTTGTGATAAGTAGATCGGATCAATACAAAATTCATTCGCTTTTGCCGCTTTTTTTGGCTACATTTTTTACAAATTGCAAGTTGATGAAATCAATCACACATACCTTACCATCATACGTAGCCAGGTCCGCATCACGCCGTGCGGTATTTCAACGTAATGCAAAACAGTGGGCATGCTCGAAAATTATCCATGCAAATTTGTCCCGATGATAGGGCCGCCACTACTTCGAAATCACAGGCATTGGCGCTCGGACCAAAAATTAAATTTTACGTTAATTTACGTGGTTCCGGACTCGAGATGTGAGCGTAGGTACTACGATTTGTGATACACAACCACACACGCATACACAAAAAGGTTTAAGGTTTAAAGACATTTATTCTCATATAAGATAATTATCACTTCCATGAGAACACTTATAAATAATAATAAAACATTAGGTAGTTCGTCGCCGCACAGAACTTAATAATAATAAATTTACAAATACAAAAACAGTTATAAATATGAAACACATACAATAACAACAATACACGTTCAACAAAACAGATTTAGATTAGTTAGGAACCTATTTTAGCTACACTTGCATCGTAAGTACATGCGCAGTAAGTCGCTTTTTGAATGCGTGAAACGAATTTATTTTTTTAATATCCGAGGATATTTCATTAAATATGCGTGCACCTTGAGAAGTTATCATAGATTTGCCGTAGTTAGTCCGTACCGTCGGTAATACAATGAAGCTAGCGCGGCGAGTGCAGTGCTAAACACACACAACACGCACGCACAAACACACACTTCACACACAGTAACGTACGCAACGTATACTTACATCCACCCGTTCCCGTTCCATTCCATTATTTTCTCGGGATAAAAATGTCAATAGACTGCGTTCCAGACTATAAACTATCCCAAATTTAACTACCCAAATTTCAACGCGATCTATTCACCCGTTCCGACGTGATTGAACAACAAACATCCACACACACAAACTTTGACATTCTACCAATATCATCAATACGAAATTTTGGATGTTCGTTTCGAACTTTTATCACTGCTAGATTGTACTCAACAAGAACAAAATTAAAAATTTTGATTAACCCCCGACTACCTCAGATTTGTTATCTGTACAACATTCTACTAGTCAAGCCCTTTCGTTTGATACCCATATTGAGGCAGTAGTGAAAAAAATAATGTAATTCACCATTTTGTGGTGGCGGCCATCTTGGGCTTGAAATTTGTTATAGTGTATAGTATTCTACTAGTCAAGTCCTTTCATTTGATACCCATATTGGGGTAGGTTGTGAAGAAATATTTTGTCCGCCATTTCGTGGAGGCGGCCATCTTGAATCGATATTAACCAAACATAGCTAAGAAAATCCGCACGGATATTTACCTTCAAATGAAAAAACCGCATCGAAACCAACCCATCCGTTTGAGCCCTACGGTGCCACAGACACACACACAGACAGACAGACAGACATCGACGTCAAACTTATAACATCCCTTTTTTTGGTCGGGGGTTAAAAACAGCACGTAGGCTTCTTTGACTTGCTTGAAAATTACTTTAACGCTAGTAAAACACAGAGTGAATAGGATGAGTAAGCAGGAAATCCATCCCTGCGTTCCCGCGACGCGTATGGCGCCGTACGTACGTACGCGGCCGGCGTGTCTCGCCCCGCCGGCCGCGACTCATCCGGCGCGTTGATGGAATTAATGAATGACCGGGATTGAATTATTCCCGGCGTGATTGGTTCGCCGGCTCCGTGGCCGCATGATGGGTTGCAGCTAGCTTCGCTGGTGACATTAGCTGCCTCGGTACGTCACTAATTATGCCCGAGATACACGAAGCTAGTTTTTCAAGTTAAGATAGCAAGTTAGTGTTAGCAAGCGAGCAAGTTAGTACTGCTAGCTTCGTGTAACGCTACGCAACGCTGGTTTTGTCTAGCTTACTAACACTAGTTTGAGAAACTAGCCTCGTGTCGCTCGGGCATAACTGAAGTGCATAAAGTAATGTATTTGGAAATTAGTATTTTTTTACTGTTATAGGCTTACTGACCGCCATGTCACTTATTTTTAAGCGGCGATGCAGTCTACCGCTGTTTGCTAAGCTCTAGACTCTTGAGCTTTTGAGTTAATTGTGATAACATACCTAACTATAAGTTGTTGAATTTTATTGTCACAAAATGTTCATAAATAAACGTCTACAAAGTCATATTAACTAGAATAGCCCTTGGTGGTTATTGAAATATGCTCTTAAGCTAGTTATGATATAATAATGATTTCAACATTTTCAAATCACAGGGATTGTACCTCTAGAGATAGCTCTACCATCTCTGAAATTTCAAAATGTTCAACCCCGGAAGAAGAGACAAGAAACATATCGTTTACACAGAACAAACGTTTCTTTACTTATTAAGATAAGTTACAAGCTTGTTTATTTACGCACCTGTAAAGCACGGGAAATGGGTCAGCTTCTAAGACATTAACTTGATCTACCGAGCTCCCTTGCACCTTGACATGTTAGCTACAATTCCACCAGGTCCCATAAAATACCGCATTCACACAAGGTGAGAAAAATACAGCGTAAGAGGTGAGAAAAATAGTGATACCACGCGAGACTCGTTAATGAATTGGGGTAGCTAATAAATTCTGCAGGCGCGAAAACAACGTTAGCAATGGAATGGCTGTGTTGCTCTCTTGCTGTGTTGACTTTTGGATGCGGGGGTGGAAATACCCAACATAAGTACGCACTCATTCTGATTTGTTATTTAAATGAGCGTTATCCACTTAGACTTATCTGTATCCCTTATTTCATAATGTATGTATGATTTCTGTTAAGTGAGATGCAACCCCGCTGCCTCTAACAGCCGGGTTGCATCTTCCTCCAAAACAGCAGCTGTGGAAGGCACTGGATTTCACAACACAGGACTTGCCCTAGTGTGGAATCCAGGGCTCAATTAAACCAAGTACTTATGCTGCATTATTTTAACCACATAATTTTTGTAACTACTATATTGTTTTGGCTCAAATAAAGTTTTTTTATTATTATTTTAATTCAGTCATTTAGTCATCGTTCTTAAAGTTAGGTTTTTCACTACCAATAATACATTTATATATCTAAAAACCACATAAAACATTATAAAACCCTAAACCTTTATTATTATTATATTCTACTGAGTACTGGTACCCGTAAAAAATGGTGCCATTGACATATTCTTACTGTTTTCCAGTGAACAATTTACATTTTACTCGTATTTTTTTAATTGAGATTAGGTCTACACCACCATATGTTGGGCCTCCAACTTGCCTGATGGTAAGCAACAGTGACCGTCGAAGATGACACACGCTGATCTAGAAAAAATATTTTAACTCTGGCCTTGAAAGTCCTAGATTGTATCTCTCTAACACAGTGAGACCGGAAATTTATTCCACTCTAAAGGTACAAGTTCGCGCTGAGACCGCGACACGAGACCGCGACCGGAGACCGCGACAGGCACTTGACTCTATAGAATTGTATGGGCTCCAGTTTGCGCCGAGACCGCGACACCTGTCTCGCGACACTGGGCAGGGCAGGCCAAATTACAGGGCTTAGAGGAATAACATCTTAGATCTCTGAGTGATGAGCGAAGTGCAGTGCTAAGTAATGATTTGTACTCTTCATGTTCCAATAGCTGCGTGTCACTGTCCTGTTATGTCGCAGGCATGTTGCTTACCATCAGGCACACGTCCTGATCGTCTCGTCAATTATTATTAAAAAAAAACACCCCCATTACTAGGCCTGACTTAAAACAAGGACTTTGTCAAATCTATCTGCAATCTCCTGAAAACGTTTTATTCCAATCCTTCATTGAATGAAAAACCGAAACATCAACAGCAATCCAAACCATGTCAGGTTTTTACATTTAAATAAAAAATACATCTTTTAATTCACAACAAATGCAACGCATTTCTGTGCCATGTTTCCGAGCTTTGATACTATTGTACACCCCACGTATGACTCAAGACCCTCGAAGACAGCGCCACTGTTTTAATGTACCATAATATTCGAAATCCGTTCTCTATAAAAGTAGTTAAACAATTTCACCGCAAGTCTTCAGTGATGACGTAGAGCCTAGGATGCAGAACACGTGTGGTTTTTAAAACAATAATGGCTTGACATTACTTGTGCATTAGCCTAATTACTTACATTCGTTGTTGTTCGTCGGAAATTTTCATTTCTTTGGAAAGTTGGTGTTTTCCTCTAAAATAAAAACTTAATGATGGCCGTACATTTTAAATATTCGTGTGATTAATGTGTTGATTTTGTAATATTTATAATTAGAAATGTCGTAATCAATTTAATATCCCAAAAAAATGTTTGTAGAAGTGATTATCTTATATCGCTTTTTTTATTTTCTTGTACTTTTAACAATCAATTCTTTTAGTTTTTAGTATCTAGTATTCATTTTATGGAAAAGATTTTAAATTGATTTGATTAACATATTTCATTAATTCATATTCTGTTTGTAATCAATTTAATATTCCAAGAAACGTTTTGTAGGAAATGTTTTAAATCTCAAATCGCTAACAATGGCAGATTTTAATTTTTTAACAATCTTATCTTATGTAATAGTATTTTATTGCTTAATTATTATTTGCATGAAATTAATCTTTTTCATTAATTTATTTTCGCAAATTGCGGCACCTAGTCGTCAGCACTTTCTAAAACTGAAAATGTTTTGTAAACCTGGAGGGGCGTCCAAGTCACAGGCTTAGCCTAGTTTGGAGCCCACGGAACATAAACATAATTTTATTTCGGTACCAAGTAATATTTATTTGTATATGTTTACTTCTTACTAAATTACCATCATATTATATTGTGTTGTATTCTAATTTTTGGAAATAAATTATAATTATTATTAAGAAAAAAAGATTATTGTTCTGCCGGAGTTTGATATGGATGTTTTGGATCCAAATAAAAGAGTACTAGGTTTTCCACACGACTTCGTTTGCGCTAGCTTATTTTCTTTTTTCTATGCCTCATTTATGGAAAAGCGAAAGGTGTTATTAACCTAGACTTTCTAACTATAATTCCTTTGACTTTCGTTTAAATTACACAAACAAGTAAACGATAAAAATTGACAAAGCCTCTACGTATGTTTTCAAATTTTAGATAACATACATGTTTGCAAGTAAAGCAAATTTCCATCATGCATTTAATATTCCTGCTAAAACTAAACTAAAACTACATACATATGATGACACAGACGTACATCATACATATAACACACATACACCCGTGTATACCTATATATGAAAGAGCCACTTCAAGCTAACACAATCACATTTTGGTCATATTTTATGTGTTTTTCAAACCCCGACACAACATCGACGGAGTGTTATAAGTTTGACACGTATCTTTTTGTTATAGAACCTATAGGTTGACGTGGCGAGGAGGACATGTACCTGTTGATACACCTGCCTGCCCATAACAGCACAGTGTCAAGCACCTAGTAGAACACGAAGAGTCCAAATCATTACCTAGCTCTCCCCTGCGCTCGTCAGCCAGAGATTTAAGATATTTTATCTCTATACTCTTTAATTTCACTGGATATATTGGCCTTCAAACTGGAACGTAGTGATGTTTCCATATTACCGCTTGGCGGTAGAATAATTGGCAACGGTGTGGTACTTCCGCAGACGAACTCTGAAAAGTGGTCTACCTCTACAAAAGTCTCTTTCTGTATTTGTTTGTTATTTGTCTGTCTGTGGCATTGTAGCTCCTGGATGAAATTGAAATTAATGATTTTTTTTTATTAACACACAGACTAACAAAACACATACATAAGTAGTTTTCAAGTCCAACATTACAATGCTTATACGGTCCGTATGTGTGGGTACAAGTATGATCAGTGGGCCGCAAACTAAGCACATAGCTTGTATCTTGAGACCCGAGTGCATCAAAACAAATATTTACAACGATGTAAATGTAGACAGTTTTTCAACCCACTGACGCAGGTATACAGTTTTTTTTTATAATGCATGTTTGAAAACCCTGGCAGTTGTAGAGTGTTCCCAGCGACCGGCCATTTGGCAACGGAAGCAGGAGCAAGCAGCGAACGCGGCGGTAGAGGGCGTCGGAGAAGGACGGAGCCAGGATGTCATTCTTTGGGGTAATTTGAAAAAAATTGGCAGTCATAAGGACTACTGATAGAAGTGGAAATTCATAACTTATAATTTTAGTATTAAACACCTCACACATCACCTGTATCTATAGATCTACGTAAACTGCTGCTGTAATAGTAGCACGTTGCACAGTAAGGGATTTCGCCTGAATCGCGGACATAATTCAGAGAAAGGCAGGGGAGAAGAAAGAACCTTACCAAATTAGGTGATCCTTGGTTTTTGTGATCGCTGATTTTTTATAATTTTTTTTATCAATGGTAGGTATTGGACGAATTTGGTATCAATTTAAAAAAAAACAAAATGGCGTGTTTTAAATCGTCCTTCGAGCCTAGAAGTACTAGCGGGAAATGGCTGAAAGTTGGCTAAAATACGTTTTTGGGGTTGCTCATTACAAATATATCATAATTTTCAAAAATACAATTGCGGCCGATAGCATGTGGCGTATATCGTCCTTCCACCTTGAACACACTGATTGGAAATGCTTGTAAGCTGACTAGAACATATTTTCGGGTCATTAAATATTAATTCGATGATACAATTTCTGAAAACAAAACTTTAAAATTAAAAAACCAGATTTCAAAAATAAACACATAAGAAATCATCACCATGTAATACTAAATACTATCTAAGGACACTTGGGTGAATGAGACGATTCTAACGATATCTTAATTGTCAAAATCGATGCAGCCGTTTGGAATTAGTTTATTTTTGATAAACACGCTCCATCATAGACCGCATCGTTAATTAACATCAGGCCAGACTGTAGTCAAGAGAAACTACTTAACTAAATATTGATAAATAATTAGATTTCAACTTTTGTAATTTTTTTTCTCGATGATATAAACGGTTAAATATATACTATTTTCGTACAACAAATTAAACCGACTTCAAAACCACAAATAGGCACTCAAAAGCGAAAAATAAACTAAAATCATTATTATAACCGCTACTCACTTATCTATTTGAAGTCGGTGCCAGCCAAATCTAACAGTTAGTGGATAGATACTACTTACCTGTGCCTACATAGCATCAATCTACTAACTTTTTGACCTGACTGGCACCGACTTCAAATAGGTAAGTGAGTAGCGCTTATAATAATGATTTTAGTTTATTTTTTGCTCTTGAGTGCCTATTTGTGGTTTTGAAGTCGGTTTATTTTTTGTACGAAAATAGTTTATTTTACTCTTTTTAGTGTACAAGAACAAAATTAAAAATTTTCATTAACCCCGACTACCTTGGATTTGTTATCTGTACAACATTCTAGTCAAGCCCTTTCATTTGATACCCATATTAACGGAGTTGTGAAAAAAGAAATGTATTTCGGCATTTTGTGGTAGCGGTCATTTGGATTAGAAATTTGTTATAGTGTATATATAGTATTCTACTAGTCAAGCCCTTTCGTTTGATACCCATATTGAGGTAGGTTGTGAAGAAATATTTTGTCCGCCATTTTGTGGAGGCAGCCATCTTAGATCGACATTAACCAAACATAGCTAAGAACATCCGCTAGGGTATTAACCTTGAAATAAAAAAACCGCATCGAAATCGGCCCATCCGTTTGAGCTCTACACAGACAGACACACACACAGACAGACAGACATCGACGTCACTTATAACACCCCTTTTTTTGGTGGGGGGCTAAAAACAAGTCTTTATAAAGCATTTAAACATAATTTCGTATTTACAGGGTCGAGTTTCATTACTTTTGTGAAATCTACAACTACGTCATCCAAAAAAATTGTACGCAAATTTTAGTTTTTGGTTCATATTTCAAAAACCACCCGACCGATTTCGATAAGATTTATATGGGACCATTCGTTAAGCATACCCATCCGAACACAAAAAGAAATTTTAAAATCGGTGCAGAGGTTCTCGAGAAATAAGGTAACATACATAAAAAACATAAGGGTTGAATTGATAACCTCCTCCTTTTTTTTGAAGTCGGTTAGATGGGATTTAAAAGCGTATCTTTTTACAATTCTTCAGGCTGCCGAACGTTGTCAGCACCGATAATGTTGTAGATGTTTGTAAGCTACTACTAGCGCTTACCATTTGGTGGACCCCATGCTTTTTATCAGTCATCCTATAGAAACATGTAATAAGGAACGATGTGGTCAGCCCCATTTCGCCCCGCACTGAGTGCCCTCATTAAACCAGTGCCGCCATCAGGACGCTGGTCTAAAAGGATTATAAATTCATACTTTGAACAGTTTGCGCCGGGGGAACAGGAAGCGAGACTATTGACAACCCTGGCTTCCGCCGCCCAGGCCTTATTTGCTACGCTAGTTTACGCTACTCATATCCGGGGGGCTCCACCCATAGACCCATAGGTTCACATTTAAATATGTAGGCACTACGAATTTCATAGATATTATTTTAACTTTTACCGATGATATCCGATCTTGGCTCAAATAGGACGTAGAGATTTACTACGATAATATGACCCGCCCCTCCAGAATTCAAAACGTTTGAAAGTATTTGTGAAAGTCTGTACAACGCACCAACACGCATGTGTGCGTACTGCTACTGCAGACGAATAATTACAACTACATGCAAACTCTTTCGTAAGGATGTGACTACACACATTAAAATAGTAATTTGGAGGGACGGGCCATGTTATCGTAGTAAATCTCTACGTGCCTTATATTGCTGTCGGTAAGGATTCTACAATTAAAATCCACAAGTAGAGGAACAGTTTTATATATTTTTCCAAACTATTTAAGTAGAAAAATGTTATCCTATTTCCGACGAATCCTACGAATCCTATTAATATTGTAAATGTCAATATGTGTATGTTTGTTGCTCAATTACGTCGTAACGTCTGAACGGATCCAGTTGAAACTTGGAACACCGTTACATGGTAGTCTCGTAGTCTGAAATGACACATAGGTTTTATCACATATTTTCAGTCTATCTAATTGCAATCGTAATAAGTGTTTTACATAAATACACGGGTAACTCACGTTTAATATAGTCAGTCCAGTCCGACTCAAGTTTCGATCGGGTTCAGCGATCTTTTTCAAGGAGAGTGCGCGCGGGGGTTCACAGCTCGTTTAGCACTGAACGAAACGAAAAAACTCGTTTAGTGCTTAACGAGCTGCGAACCCGCGCGCGCACTCTCCTTGGAAAAGATCGCCGGACGCGATCGAAACTTGAGTCGGACTGGACTGACTATATTAAACGTGAGTTACCCGTGTATTTATGTTAAACTAGTGGCCCGCCCCGGCTTCGCACGGGTACATACACACACACACACTTTTTTTGTATCGGTTTAAAAAAAGTAAAATTATGAAGGGAGTTTGAATTTTTTTTATGATTTATTTTTATTAATGTTTTTTTGTATTTTTTATTTTAAAATTTTATACATATATAATATTATTTACAAAAAAGCCATTAGTTTTAGTGAGTCAGAGCTTCCTGTAAACGATATTTGAAGTAGTTTTATTTTGTGGCAGCAAAATAAATTGATTTTCAGGAGCTCCGACACGTGGGCCAACATACAGTTGGCCATGAGTGAAACATTCTTTTCGTAGGTCGATCCCTAATAATTCGAAGGTTTGGCCCTGGGACTTGTTAATAGTTAACGCGAAAGATGATTTCACCGGAAACTGAAGTCGTTTAAAAGGGATTGGCAGATCAGTTGGAATCATCGGTATCCTCGGTATATGAGCTAGTTGACCAGCTGCTGGGCCAGTGATAAAATTTTGTTCAGCAAGCCGCTGCGAACGCTCGATACTTGACTCTCTAGCACGCGATTGCGACGCGTATTCTCTCCGACTTGCAAGGCGATTTTCAGTTTCTGATGAAGATTCCTCATTACGCCGTATTTTTATTGCCCTCGCCTGGGAACTATGTTTAGAAAGTTGATATCTTGATCTTTTGGCATTTTAGGGCATTATAAAATGAAAATAGAAGAAATAAATAATTAAACAGGCTTTTACTAAATTTTGCTTATTGAACTATATGAAGTACTAAGCTGTTTGAATAATTAAAATATAATATTTATTATCAGGTAAGTAGTAGGTACTTATTGAAAGAAAAATAAAAATATGGGCGTAGAAAACTACCTTTTACTAAATTTTTGCTTAAATTTTGAACAGGAATGAATACCCATAAAATACTACTATAAGCAGTTTGAAAAGTTACATTAAAATATAATATTTATTATCATATACTTATTTACCTACGAAACGAATTTAAAGCGAATTCAAAAATTTTTAAAGCTAAAATCATACGATCACGCACGCGACCGCTGCGTAGGAAGCCGATCGCGCGAGTGAGCCGCGCGGCACTTTATTTTATTACATTGACTCGCGACACTTTTTGTAGATAATGATGAGTTCTGCAAAGTCGTAGTAAATGATTTTGTTCTATCATCAATAGTTTTCGCAGCGCACGCGACGTAAGGAATTTTTCAGGTCATTTTTTTACACCTTATGTTACATTATTTGAGTTTTAGTAAGGATTCCTAATTTTTTTTAAAATATAATATAGCCTATGTTACTCGGGGATAATGTAGCTTTCCAAAGGTGAAAGAATTTTTGAAATCGGTCCAGTAGTTTCGGAGCCTATTCATTACAAATAAACAAACAAACAAATCTTTCCTCTTTATAATATTAAGTATAGATGTGTAATAACCACGTTAGTTTTCATAATAAGTGTTTATTACATGTAAATGTTCGTTAAATCTAATTATGTATTTTACTTTACAGATAATTATTAAATATCACAGTGAAAAGTTTATTTTAAACTTTGACAATTTAAATTATGTATTTGTATGCTCTTTCTTTTGTTTTTTTTTTTTTCATTAATTGACATGTAAATTGTACGTTTGTTAATAAAAGATAAAAATAAAGATAATAGTTAATTTTATTGAACAGAAATCCAAATACAATGAATTATGTAGCTCTGCCTTTTGCTTTAGTATAGATACTGTGGTGCAAAAGGCAGCGTCTTCCATTTGATCATTTAATTATGATGTTCAACAACATAACATTTTGCAAAAAAGCGAACAATTAATAATGAATTTAGACTTTAATTGCTATTAGTTTGCTTTATAGGTGGTGTCAAGGAGGATTTTTTATACCTACGTAACATCATATCGTATAATGTAACATCTTCGATGGCAAAACCTTCAGGCCACCGCGGCTTTCCCATTAATCTATCAAAAAACTTTTCATTAGCGAAACTCCGCCAACTCTAAAGTGAATTTTAATGCATCTTTTGTTTCTCGAAGCTTCCGCTCCGCTGTAAGCAAAAACTTGTAGCCAAGTTCTGTTTTTTAATTTGCTGAGTTGCAATCAAAGTCAAAGTATTTTATTGATAAATATACATTTACAAGTCAGGCATAATAAATTGTATAACAGTAATTATACGGAATATAAATATTGTAAAATAAAAAATAGTAATAATTAGACAATGTCATATTAAATATTAATCAAATTTAAAATTGAGCAGACAATGTCATAATAAAAAAAATCGTAATACAATAATGTCAAATGGGATATAAAATAGTACCAATTCTTTTCAATTATTGAATTATTATTTTACCGTCGGTCTCTAAAAACTCTTCATAACTGTAAAACGTTTGCTCGATAAGCCAGCGTTTGAGCTTACTCTTGAAGCTTGAACAATCAGTGTCGGGCGTGGGGAGTTCAACTTACATCGAGACCGTGGAGATACTAGCGACTTCTAATATGCTGGAGACACATTTTTGAAGTGATCGAGCCAAAAGGGACACTGCAACCGTAAGAAAAATATAATTATAACGAAAGCGACGCGTAATAACTAACCGTGGTCAGTATGGCTTTTGTTTTTAAAATGATCGTATTATCTACATCTATACTAATATTGTAAAGCAGAAAAGTTTGTTTGTTTGTTTTCTAGGATCTCGGGAACTACTGGTCCGAATTGAAACATTATTTTTCTGTTAGTCTATTTATCGAGGAAGGCTATTATATGAGTTGGCTATATAATATTACGCTACTATCAATAGGAACAGAGCATGAATGAAGAATGTAACAAAAACGGGAAAAAATATTTCTGCTTGCGAGTTTTAGTCGCGTACGCTGAAGTCTGTGACGGCATGTCTACATTTGAATTTTCGTATTTATCTTATATATTTTTATCGTCATTTAAGGTAATCAAATGTGTTGTACAACAATGCATTGTTACATATTTACATACTTTAGATAGATAGATAGATAGATAGATAGAAACTCTTTATTGCAACACAAACAATTTAAAATATTACAAATAAACACTTATGAACTAGTGCCACAAGTGGCGGCCTTATTGCTAAGAGCAATCTCTTCCAGGCCACCAGCAAAAGGAAAATAGCCCACATATACTCGTAGGCGGGGGAAGCGACATCAATTTAATAATACTACAACATATCTATAACTATATAAAATAATAAATATTAACCTATAAACATGAGACTAAAAATTTAACTGATAAATACTAAACATAATAAACACTTACAAACAAAAGTGCGGACAAGATGAACAATAAATCAATAATGTAATCAGCGGATTACAGCTTCAATCAGCAGATCGGATACGAACAGTGATACCATCTACAACTTTAGTATTATCAAATTAAGTATCTCTCTATTCTTATGTATTGTTGTTTATATTTGTCCGTTGGTTTTTATACATCAACATAACTATTCACATACAATCGAACATAAGCCAAAGAACGAGGGAAGAGATTTCGTGTTGGATTAATGCAACTGGGTTTAGAATCGCTAAGCAAGTGTCTTCATTCAAAACAAAACACGTGCGTCCGTAATTCCCCGTCCTAGGTTCGTAGCTCGCATTCCATTATACTCGTAGGTGTTTCGTAGCTGCATGCTACGTCACGTGCGAGGTCGGAATGAGCTGCCAGATTGAGACATTTGTCATGGCATCCGTACGTCGTAGCCGTACACCAGACCTGCCTTCATGACTAGCCTAGTAGCTTAGTTGGTAGTAAGTCTGGCTGCCGAGCCGTGGATCGTGAGTTCGATCCCCACCCAAATCAAAAGTTTTTGAAGTGAAAACTCCTTTTGGCGCACCACATACAAATTTTTGTGGGCTGTGAATTGAGCTCAAGTCTCACGCTCGTGAATGAAAGAATTTTTCGCGTAACTCGCTCGGCCACGCCCTCCGCTTTCACCTGCGTAGTTTCCAAAGTGAGCTATCAAATTCTGAAATACTAGTTACTACGAGTAGTTATTAATGTCTGAATAAGTACTAGTTCTATCTTTTAATTTTCGTTCCTCTATCGGCAGTCCTTATGGCTGCCAATTTTTTTTAATAGTGTGATGAGACGGGCAGGACTATTGCCTGATGGCAAGAAACAGGCTTGCCCTCAAAAGCGGTGACACGCAGCTGTTAGATCATGAAGAGACCAAAACATTTTTTAGCACTGCACTCCGATCGCCTGCGCTGGATGTTTTTTGCTCAATCACGTCGAACCACTAAACAGGTCGGGTTGAAATTTTGAACTCAAATTATAGTCTAGGTTCTAGATTAACACATGGGTTACTTTATATCGCGGGAAAATAACAGGAATGGGAACTACACGAGTGAAGCCGGGGGCCACTTCTAGTTTGTAAATATATTTTATTTTTACTCCCCACTACAGACCACGCCTCAAGTCGTCGTCTAACAAGCAACTTGATATTGACAAACTGCACAGGGACCCACGTTTTAGTTCACATCTGTTGAATAAATTTTCTTCAAATCTTTGAATATGTAGTAGTAAGTGTATTTATTTTAATGAACATATTAATTTTAGAACATAAACTTAAGAAGCTTTAAACTTAAGAAACTTATTTAACTACCTGAAATAAAAAAAATGGGGTTTTAATCTATACTACCTATACTAATATTATAAAGCTGAACAGTTTATTTGTTTGTTTGAACGCTAGGATCTCGGGAAGTACCGGTCCGAATCGAAAGATTATTTTTCTATTGGATAGTCCATTTATCGAGGAAGGTTATAGGCTATAGAACATAACGCTACTATCAATAGAATCGGAGCATGAATCAAGAATGTAACAAAAACGGGAAAAAATATTCCTTTTTGAGAGTTTTCATATCGTGCTTTGACATGACAGCATGAGTCTAAGATTGCGTCATTGAATGTAAGCCTTTGCTAATCAAATTTGTTTCTAAATCTGAGTTGGTACGACCAATTTCCGACAGGTGGCGTAGCAGCTAGCTGAAGAGGTTTTTTGTTTGAAAGCGATATTCTCAGGAATGACTGAACCGATTTCAGGCATTCTTTCACCGTTGGAAATGTACGGGATCCCGATGAGTGCTATATAATGTACCACGGGCGAAGCCGGGGCGGACATCTAGTACAATATAGAAGGACGGAACGAGCAGGACATGTGCCTCATGGTAAGCAATCTGCCCGTAACGTTCGTGTTTCGTTGGTATTTGAACACAAGTAGTCTAAATCACTGCCTAGCATTCACTACGCTCGTCACCCAGACATTAAATGATTTATCTCTTTGTCTTATAACTTCACAAGAAACACTGCCGTTTAAACCAGAAAACGTTCCTACTCATAACTACTTGTCGGCAGAATAACAAGAAAATCTATGATACTTATCCTGGTGGTCTCAGAAAAGAATCTTATCTAAATCCTATCCTACTATCCTACTAAATCAATTAACATACATACCAAGCTAATAAAAGCGTGTTAAACATAAACTTATTTGACTTATTTTGACTGCACAACCATCGAAAATTGTTACATCAATGTCAGTTTCCTAAAAAATTAAAAAGGCTTTGGCTCTCGCCTTGAATAATTGTTTTGTATGTCACGGTTGGCCTACAGATTAGCGTAAGAACCTAAGAACTGTTTTTGATAACCGGATATAATATTATAGCCCACTCGGCCTAACGTTTTCGGCGGCATTTCTCGGAGCGTCCGACCGGCGGGTTTACCGCCTAACTAAATTTGCTTTAGCTTTGCTATTGCTGTCTCTATAATTTGAAGCGAAAAGAAAAGAGAGAGATATGTCAAAGCTAAGACAGTTGCGGTAGACTCCCTGGCGACCAGATATGACCTCTCAGCGCTAGACTGGCGACTGAACTTTATACTTAAACTAGATGCCCGCCCCGGCTTCGCCCGTGGTATATTATATAGCACTCATCGGGATCCCGTACAAATCCAACGGTGAAAGAATGACTGAAATCGGTTCACTCATTCCTGAGAATATCGATTTCAAACAAAAAACCTCTTCAGCTACCTGCTACGCCACCTGTCGGAAATTGGTCGTACCAACTCAGATTTAGAAAAAAAAATTAGCAAAGGTTTATATTCAAGGCACAGATTACTAAAATTCAATGACGCAATCTTTGACACATGCTGTCATTTGTCATGTCAAAGCACGAAACGTACGAAAACTCTAAGGGAATATTTTTCCCGATTTTGTTACATTCTTGTTTCATGCTCCGCTTCAATTAATAATAGAGTTATTTTCTATAGCCTAAAGCCTTCCTCAATAAATGGACTATCTAATAGAAAAAGAATCTTTCAATTCGGACCAGTACTTCCCGAGATCCTAGCGTTCAAACAAACAAACAAACTCTTCAGCTTTATAATATTAGTATAGATAGCTATTAACCAATCTAACTACTTGCAATAAAGTTCATGGATTCCGGTAAGTCAGTAAGTTTTCGCTGATGATAGGCAATAAAGGACCTTATTTGCAATTCCCTGATTTGTCTATGAGGCAGTAAAACTATTAGAGCCCGTAACGTTACGGTGCGATGTTTATTAACAATCAATAACCGTTATTCCGGTAATGGCCCAGGGGAAAGCGGTATTATTCCGCTTTTTAAGCGTTATTTTCAATTTTAACTGTTGTCAGTAACGATATGCGTAAGTTTATGGGGACGTAAATTTTATAGATCGATGAGTCAAATAAATTACGTTACATAGCATAAAAATTCAGTAGGATCATAATCACTACACAGTATAAAACAAGTCGCAGCCCGCTGTCTGTCTGTCCCTACTTATACTTAGATCTTTAAAACTACGAAAGAAATTTTGATGTTGTTTTTGGAACGAAGTTCCTTATCGCGCGTTGTGAAAGGGGGCTAGACGGAAAAAATTCTTACGAAAAGTTGTCACGACACTTTTTGCTATTGTAAGCTGTGCGGCGTCGCATGTTTCTCTGTCTGTCTCTCTCTCTCTAATAGAAAGCAAGCCAGATATTTTCATTTCTATTTCGCATTGAACAGTGTGGTGTCGCGACGATTATTTTTGTTGAGTGTATACAGGTTTTTTGTAAATAATAAAAAATAATAATAATAATAATTCCTTCACTAATTAATCGAAAGGAACTTCGTTCCATCCGGGTGTCCCTTGACACATCTCAAGTTTTTTTTTATTAATAGATAGAGTAATTCAAGAGGTAGGTTAATATGTATACTACGTCCATAAAATCGTAGAGAAGTACTGATCATTTTAAAGGTTTCTAATGTGATGTCATAAATAAACACATTCTTTGCCGTTACATTACAAATGCTAGCTGAACCTACGAGAGAGATCAAAACAATGTACTGCGGTATTATTGTACTTCTTAAAAAGGTGTACAAAGAAGTCCATAATTATTATATGTCTATGTCGTAGGGATAACCCACAATAACCATGTTTATTAGTATCAGCATTGCACCCGTGCGAAGCCGGGGCAGGTCGGTAGTTTAATATTAAAGTAAAGAGCTTAATATGACGGTTATTGGATATTGCAGATGATAACGCATTATCATTTATTGTAATTAACTTGTAGCGTAGTTTTCGAATGTCGCTTTTTTGCTTTCAGAATCATATCCGGAAAAGAAACTTTCAGAACGCAAACGTTACGGCAAAAATAGTTCTCACACAAAACACTCTTACACAAAAGGTGATTTTAATGTTTTATTCTGTTACAGAAAATCATATTGCAATTGGACTTGACTTCGTTAAATTATGAACTGACAGTATTTAGGTACAATTTGACGATGGCAGAAGCGCATAGGTGTGTAAGGAAATATACCGTTGGCCTGAGATGATTTTACTGCCTATATTGTTTATATTTTGTCTTTGAGCACCGTCCGGACGGCGCGGCGCCGGCGTCCGCCGTGACGGGTACGTCAGGTGTGTCGGGCTCGAGAGCTGGACAGAGAGACATGGTGACCGACAATACCGACAATACTGCCACAGATTTATCCTGCATGGCTCGTGCATTTTTCATGCAAGGGTCGTGAGATCACTTTCCATACTCACACCAACGACCCAAGCCCACTTGCCACCCTTGCCGGCCTGCCTAGCAGGGGTATCAGTACCCTCGCATTGGCCTATCTGTAGGTGGGGTGCCGGACCCCCCTGAATGTCGGACGCCCCAGGCCCTCCAGTGGAGACGATATGTGACCCAGAGTGGCAGCTCTCCTAGCTCGCTCTCGTGTTCGCTTCCACCTCAATGGGGGAGCGAAAGACATTCACTCTTGCTTGACTTGACCTGTCACTTCCACCTTCACTGTTGAGCATCTCGCCTAGCCAGCAGCGAGAGTTCCGCCCTCACCACCACGGCTTCACCTCTGTGGCCACATCGCAGCCCTTGTCACCACTAAGCCCTCTGCTAATCAGAGTGCTCGTGGAGGACCCTCATCTGGAAGACTTAGGAATTTTACTTCGCCGATATATCAGTCGAGTAACCTCCCCAAGGCTTTCTCCTGCCCCAGTTTTGGCAGCTTCAAAAACAGATTAAAGTGCTGGCTTATCGATCAAACTTTTTATAGTTACAGCGAATTTTTAGAGAGTGATGGCAAAGTTCCCATAAAAATGTAAATAAATAAATTTGACATAGGTTAGTACAATTGCAATAAAGACATTATACTCGTATAATGCTTGACAGTTTTCTGTACCTACAATAATTATTGTAATACAGTAAAGTAGTAGTTTCAAACTTTGAAAATGTATACAATTTGTATGCTCTTTCTTTTGTTTTTATTTTTTATTAATTGGCGTGTAAATTGTACATTTATGAATAAAGTACTTTGACTTTGACTTTGTTAAAGGTCCAGTTCTAGCTCCAGTTCCTCAGACTCTACACGCACTGTTCAAAAAGGAGAGGAGCGCGAGTAGAGGCTCTCTCCCGCCGGCATTACCCATCAAACAACAAGAGAAGAGAACACAGAGGCAAGTGGTTTTATGATGAGCAGCGTGCACCACCCTGCCTATATTGCTAGCTGGCTCCCATAGTTTGGGAATATTGTGTTAGAAACGTCCAATCGTTTGTACTTCAGTGAATGGAGTTTGAGCTTCGAGAAAAGTCAGTGTGCGCGCGAATCGTACAAAACACTCTATAGCGACAGTTGTCTGCCAACTTCAGCGTTTTTTTAGCCAGTCACTGCGCACACATCGTTCAGAATTCACTCTCACCATTTTATCAAGCACACCTAGACTAACTTCAAAAACCATCAATTAATTCTGCATAAGATTTGTAAATGTCAATTTTTCGCCGACCCAACTGACGCAGACAACTGCGTCGCGAGCCTCATCGATCATTTTCGTCACATTAGGGCTAAGTGTCCCTTGCGGTTCCCCTTTGCGACGCGCGCGTAAAGCGACCGATTTATCGCGCAGTTACATGAGCGAGCTACGAACGATGCGAAAAACTGGTGACCGACTTGCTTACATTACATATTGTTGAATCTTGAACTTAGAATAAAAATTTATTTACCACAGAACCTCCTTTGTTTTTAAATTTGATCAATATGTAAAAGAAGTTTTATATCTTACAGTAAAAGCCAGCGTAAAAGAAGCAAACCAATTATTATATTTATAGTTCTTTTTGTTCAACAACTTCTTAGTAGCTATAAAGTCCCATGTTTATAACACTCAGGTAAATAAATATCCAACGGTGAAAGAATTTTTGGAATTGGTCCGGTAGTTCCTGAGATTAGCGTGTGCTAACAAAAACTTATTCACCTTTATAATATTAGTATAGATATTTATAAATTACTTGTAACCTGATTATTTCGCGCTTAGGACCATTTTTCGTTTTTGTTGATATTTGCAGAAAAGAGTCACACGCTATATTTTACGTAATACCATATATCAAAGGTTTTAATTGAGCTGAAATGGAAAAATGAGGCCAAGCGAATGAAAAATCAGAAGTAGGTATTTGGAAGATGAGTCCAAAGTTTTTCAAAGAGTCCACTTCAGCTTCATGAGTGAGAAAAGGGCCACTTTTCTCACACATGAAGCTGCTGAACATTTTCTAGGTCAGCGGGCGAAATCTCCGACCACACCGTAGCTTACCATGAGGCGAGTTGGTGATCAGACATAAACCTAGGTGCAAAAAAGTGTTTGAAAAAGATCCTGAATCTTTGTATAAAATGCAGCTATTGGAATCACAACGAAATTCCTGTTTTAGTTCCATTATTTCACCAACGCTACATTTAATTTGGTCGACCGTAAAGTTCCAAAAAGCCTGTCAATGGGGATCAAGCCTTTGAAAGCGGCACCGTTAAATGTATCTGTTTGAACAGGTGACGTCATGGCGCGGAATCCAGGTTTCAGCCTCTGGAGATTGTGGTTTGATGAATGTAAGACTTGACGGAACGCCAAAAGGTGTGGGTTCATTAAAAATTTGATGAATCGATCAGGTCGGTTTTTCCTTTTTACTCAGATAGTACTACATGTATTCATACTTTTTAGATTGATAACGAATATCTACATGTCAAATTATAACTAATAAAGTTAAAATAATTTTAAATGTCAAATATACTTAGGGATTTTTTAATTATTGTATACCTTTTCTATCACTTTTTAACCGTCGTCGCGGGTTTTTTTTTTTTAATGTTGCATATTATTTTAATGAAATAACTGTGTGACACTGATTTGTTATTTACATACGTGTAGCTTACCGTCAGGCGTGGGTATTGCTCGTCCGGACACTTTACATAGTTAAACAATAAATAAACAAAAATAAATATTGGTGGACATTTCACACACAACACCATCTGACCCTAAACTAAGCAAAGCTAATACTATGACAGCGACATAGCTGATATATTAGGTACTGATATAGTTGGAAATACATACTTATTAAACATAGAAATACCCAGACACAGAACAAAAAATATTCGTCATCATCACACAAATATTTGTTATTGAAATAACACGGACAAACATTTGTTACATTTATTTTCCCTTTATTTCTCAATCCTAAATCCAAAGCGATATCCTACGTGAAATGCAACTGAACGAAAAATAAGATAACAAACTTTATAAAGATTATTCATGCGTGCCTTAAATTCTCCAATTTTCAAAGTCCTTCATGCGACAAATTGAATTGACGTAATCATTGTCCAGATAAATCGAGACAGACGTATGTAAATAAGCTGTTATTTACATATTATAGTTACTGTAGGGCTAGACCCTCATTTAAAGCAAATTCAAACCAAATCTAGAATGCATGACAGAATTTCAACTCCACATTTGAATGAGAAATTCCAAAGTTATTTTCTTAACCAGATTTTGAAGTTGTTTTATACAGTAATGAATTCTATGTTTAAACTCGAGGGTTAAACGACGGGGTGGTATAAGTTTGGCATGTCTCTCTCTCTCTCTGTCTGTCTCTCTCTATCTGTGCGTGCGTATTTTCGTGAGTGTATATGTGGTCCCAAACGGATGCAACGATTTTGATTTTGTTTGTAAGATGAATTAAATTATGTTCTTAGTTATAATTCATCAAAATTAGTTCAGCCGTTTCAACTTTCTACTTTTGTTTTCCGCAGTGGACATCTTAGATGCATAATATTAATTTGTTGTACTTGCAAGCATATGCACGACCTAAAATTTTAAACAATGCGAAGTTTTGGACCTGTCGTTTCGTGTCGTGAAGCCGTTTTGAAAAATTTAATACATCAATGACCGGAGTAGGGACTCCGAAACCTTGTCTCATTGGAATAGTGCTTTTATTTGGTCTTTATTATTTTTATCCATTCCAATAGAATTATTTAAGTACCTACGTGATTATTATTTTCAAAATGTAGTTAATTCTTTAGTTTTTCAAAATATTATTATATTAAGTTACGTAAGAGGTATAACCTATCTATAACGAAGACTCTTGATTTATATAAAATCATCAATCGGAAGCAATTTGCATTCTGTATAGTTCGACGCACGACGCATAAGTATGGCGCCAGGGTTTTCATCGCTAACCGAAGTTGTCGTCTTGGGAATCCCCGTGGATGGCAGGTGCGGCATGTTACCTCTTTGACACTTCGCTCACTTTGCTCCAGAGGGAGGGAGTACTTGATGTAAGGGAATCAGACGGAACGTGACATGCAAGGTCGATCGACAATAAAGCCCAGAATAAGAAGTTAATGAAGAATATTACCCGGACATCAACAGGGTTAAAAATAAAATAATTAATAAAAGGTATAAAAATTCAATTTTTATGGTTTGCAATAATCATGATTACAAAACGAAGCTATTTTGATCCTAAACAAATGGACCAAATTTTATCCTAAACTAATGGACTGATTTTGATCCGAAACAAATGGACCGATTGTGATCTTTACCCAATGGCTCGAGTTTGACTCTAAGTGACCAATTTGGATCCTAAAATAAATGACCGATTTTAGTAAACGAATGAACGGTAAGACTACCGCCTAACTCTCCTGCTTTCTGCTATGCTATTTCTGCTTTCATTTGTAATGTCATCGGCCTATTTGTTAACGCCGATGAATAAGCAGTATGCTTAGCGTAGCTTTCCGTTCGCAGCGGAACTGAAAGCAGATGTAGTTTTCTGCTTTCATCGGCGTTATCAAATTGGCCGATGACGTCACAAATTAAAGCATAGCAGAAAGTAGGAGAATTAGGCGGTAGAGTTGCCCTTTATTCATTAATCAAAATCGGTAATTTATTTTATGAACCAAATTGGTCACATAATCGGTCCATTCGTTTCGGATCAAAATCTGTGCATTAGTTTAGGATCAAATTCGGTCCATTTGTTTAAGATCAAAATTGGTTCGTTTGTAATTATGTCATATGATGGCTGTGTGGGAATGTGCTTTTATTCCTATAGGCTAGCGTGTTACTCACCATCAGCCAAACGTCTTGTTCGTAATGCCGAATTTGCCACAATCTTACAAAATCCGTTAGAATAAAAATTGGTTCATTAGTAACGACATAAATCAGTCTCTTCATTTAGGATCAAAATCGGTTCATTCGTTAAGGATCAAAATCGACGTCTTCATTTGATTAAAATCTGTCCATTTGTTTCTCAATTTTAATAAGGATTCCGTGACGAAAAAGCTAAATAAGTTTTAAGAGTCTTTATTTATAATATTTAGTAGGATTAGATAAATAAATGTTATTCTACACTTTTTTACACCACATCTTAACTTAGCCCCCAAACTAAGCAAGGCATAGTACAAGCTAAACTAGAAAGCAAACGAACATTTTCTTCTTGTATAAAATAAATGTCAAAATGGAATAGTTGGTAGCAGCCGGTAATACGAGTAAGTAAGATGTGATGAGTCGACGCTCGCCGCCGACTGCTGAGTAGCAAATCCCGGCGCCGAATCGGGCATCAATCCGCGAGCGATTTCAATAAGCCATTGTAATCAATCTGAGCCTCGGCACCGCAGGGCTGGTGCCTTCTGGAACCTGAGCCTCAGAATCCTATTAATATTATTAATGTCAATGTTTGGATGTTTGTTGCTCAATCACATCGTAACGTCTATAAGGATCGGGCTAAAATTTGGCACATAGATAGATTATAGCCTGGAAGAAGACATTTGCTGCTACTACTACTACTACTTATTTTATCCCGGGAAAATAATAGGAACAGGAACTTTGCGGCTAAAACCACGGGGATCTGCTAGTAAATTACGAAAAAGTGTATGTATACTTATACTTATGTGCGCGCGCAAAAAGTTATTCTTCTTATCGCTATCGCGCAACTAATTAGCGCTCCTGCGCTAGTCGAAACTTGGCCAGGCAGTAGAGTGCAACAGCCATAGTCCCCTTCAACCAACTTCAGGATGCCGAATTTGAGTTTATGTGTAAGCATGCAGCATAAATATTCACTCTAGAGAGACAATTTGTCAGCCAAGTTCATCGAGTAGTTTTTTGGATGTCGCGCACATCGTTAAAATTCACTGATATTTTTTCCAAGCGCACCTAAAGAAGTACTTTGTATTGATCGGTTTACACCCGGTCGGGACGAAGTTCATACACAAGGAATAAGTGTTAAAATAAATTGAGTGTCAGTTTGAGTTATCGTATTTATGCAGACCGCTTCTAGGAACACGACCATTTAGTCGGTTTCTAAATCTTATACCTTTAAACGAGCAATTCTTGTAGGTACATATATATATATAGAATCTGAATCTCGGAAACGGCTCGAACGATTTTCATGAAATTATGTAAACAGGGGGTTTCGGGGACGATAAATCGATCTAGCTAGGTTTTATTTTTTTTAAACAGCATTTTATGCGCGTTTTAGACAATGAAAAGACAATTTAGACAATTTCATTAGAATACGATAACTTATTTCGCAACTGTTCTTTAAGTCTAAATGGCTCAGACGGTGTATGCTCGCCCTCGGAGTCAACAGGCCCCGGTTCGAATCCTGATGGCTACACTCGGGTCTTTTCTTTTTGTTATTGTTTTTTCTGAGAAAATCTATTACTTAGACCCCTTTACAAACACTTTCAAACCGAGCAAAGCTCGGTCAACCAGGTACTGTTTTCTTAAATGATCCCAAACTTTTGCACTATCAACTAAAACTGTCACCAGACTGAACTAAGGCACTGTTGGACATACGGCTCACCACTCGGCTTCAGAAATCTAAATGTAACCAACGGTTCCTAATAAAACCATTATCACAAGTACGTAACAGTAATGGTCCCAAATCAAAATTGAATTCTAAAAACCGCACCCAATCAGGCCGCCAACCCATCTTTTGTAGCCAGAAATATCTTCCGAGTGGCACTCCAACGAGTCAGCGCAAAGTGGCAACCCTGAACGTGTCCGAATTTGCATTCGCGAACAATTCAAACGTCGAGAGTCGCAATTGAGGCGGGAACGCGAAAAAGAAAGACGCTACTTACGAAGCGGCCGGCTGTCCGTCCGACGTTTCGACATCTCCCTGATTGGGTTGCCTGTATTTTCTGCTATTCTGCTTTGTACGCTGGACAAAGGCACGAAGAAAACTAGAGCTACTAAATAGGGAAGTAACAGTACGAGCACAAACACAGAAATTCAAGATTTGGACATTGGTTTTCTGTAAACTATTATATACCGAATTCCACGATATTAATATCGCTTAAGTCAACATTTCCTAATACATGTCTCACTCAGTCTCGCGCTCTTACCCATAGAGGCATTAAAATTGAGTTTAGGGGATGATTGGCCCCTTAGATCGGTCTGTCTTATTGGTAAGGAAAGGCTTTAAAATAGTTGTCTGATGAACATATATAGACATAATGAAAGTTCAGTAGACTGTAGGCCCACATGACGCCAGGCGCGGTCCCAGCCTCGAATTTTGGAAGGGGTCACCAGTACGCAGTCTCAGATTTTGGTGGGGGGTCACCAGTAGGAATACAATAAATCGAGTAAAAAATACTTAACTAGTAGTGCCCCACGATTTTTTTCGACGTAGTTCCCGTTACAGTTATTTTCCCGTGTTAAAAATAGTCTATGTAATATTAGATATTCTTAATTTTTTTTAGATTTATAGTTTAACGTATACGATTTTGGGGGTCATGCCCCCTGTGACTCCCCCCTCTGACCGCGCATGCATGAAGCCGACTATGATTCCATTTAAAAAAATGGTTGTTAGACTCTCTTTCTAAGTTTCAATGTGCTAAAGGACATGCGAGCGAACGAGGTCATACAGAGATGTGAAGTATCTTAGATAAAAGTATCTAAAATACAGATACAAGATACAAAATACGTATCTACATCTTGTATTTCAAATACTTTTTAATTTTTCTATTTTGTATCTTTTATTTAGATACATTTTCCGGTTATCTTAGTATTTTGAAGATACTTTTTTCCGTAAGATACTTTTACTAAAATAAACTTTAAAAAAGCAGTTTTTCTCTCCGAAAGCAACTGAACGATGCGCGTCGTTTAAAAAAAAGTCGCGGATATGGTCGGGAACCAAATGACAGATGGCGACACTATTGTTTTACAAATGTCATCGACTAAGATATCCCATCTTCATTCCTGTCATTGTCACTCATTCCGTATTTTTTTCGTATGCACGTGTTGTATGGTGTTTCGAATAGAGATGATCGATATTAGAAAAACATCGATGTAACATCGAACGTAAAACATCGATATCTAAAAACATGCATATTTTCTGTACAAAAAAAAATAAAATACGAAATTTGTTTACTGTTATTTTAATTTTAACTGGCACAGGACTAGGAATGGACCATATATATATATATCGATGTTTTTAAAACACTCAATGTTTTCTTACGATGCAATGAATCAAACCGTTGTATTGTTAATTTTAAAATATCGATTACATCGATATTTTAAATAATAAATATAGTAAATAAGGTGAGTCAGTAAAAGTGATATACTCAGATAAATATATTAATCCAAGTTATGTTCTGTGCAAAATAAGAAAAAATATATGTATTTAATCTCTCGCACTAATGAATAAAATCTTTTCTTTTTATGATATTGACTAGCAGTACCCCGCGGTATTACCCGTGTAGTTCCCGTTATTTTTAACCCCCGACCAAAACAAGGGTGTTATAAGTTTGACGTCGATGTCTGTCTGTCTGTCTGTCTGTGTGTGTGCCTGTCTGTGGCACCGTAGAGCTCAAACGGATGGGCCGATTTCGATGCGGTTTTTTTATTTGAAGGTTAATTTCCGTGCGGATGTTCTTGGCTATGTTTGAATAATATCGATTCAAGATGGCCGCCTCCACAAAATGGCGGCCAAAATATTTGTTCACAGTCTACTTCAATATGGGTATCAAATGAAAGGGCTTAACTAGTAAAATACTATACACTATAAAAAAATTGAAATCCAAGATGGCCGCTACCATAAAATGGCGAAATACATATTTTTTTCACTACTACCTCAATATGGGTATCAAACGAAAGGGCTTAACGAGTAGAATACTTTGCACTATGACAAATTTCAAATCCAAGATGTCCGCTACTAGAAAATTGCAAAATACATTTCTTTTTTCCCAACTACCTCAATATAGGTATCAAATGAAAGGGCTTGACTAGTAGAATGTTTTAAAGATAACAAATCTGAGGTAGTCGGGGGTTAATCAAAATTTTTAATTTTGTTCTTGTTTGGGATAAAAATGTTTTCCAGACTGGGGTTGAAAGTGTTCCAAAGTTACGACGTGATTGAGCGACAAACATCCATACAACGACATTTATAATATTAGTAGGACTAGCAGGATATATCGATGTGATAATCGGATGTTACATCGGAAAAAACATCGATGTTTTATTTCCATGTCGATTACTACGACGTAATTGAGCAACAAACATCGAATATATCTAATGTTAAAACAAAATAATTTAATAAACAAAACAAGATTTAAAATTTAGTTAACCCCGACTACCTCAGATTTGTTATATTTACAACATTCTACTAGTCAAGCCCTTTCATTTGATACCATATTGAGGTAGTTGTGAAAAAAGAAATGTATTTCGCCATTTTGTAGTGACGGCCATCTTGGATTTGAAATTTAACATAGTGCAAAGTATTCTATTAGTAAAGCCCTTTCGTTTAATACCCATATTGAGGTAGTAGTGAAAAAATAATGTAATTCGCCATTTTGTGGTGGCGGCCATCTTGGATTTGAAATTTGTTATAGTACATAGTGTTCTACTAGTAAAGCTCTTTCATTTGATACCCATATTAAGGTAGGTTGTGAAGAAATATCTTGTCCGCCATTTTGTGGAGACGGCCATTTTGAATCGATATTAACCAAACATAGCTAAGAACATCCGCACGGGTATTAACGTTCAAATAAAAAAACAGCATCGAAATCGGCCCATCCGTTTTAGCTCTACGGTGCCACAGACAGACACACACACAGACAGACAGACCGATAGACAGACAGACAGGCAGGCAGACAGACATCGACGTCAAACTTATAACACTCCTTTTTTTGGACAGGAGTTGAAAAAAAAACCTCGTAAAAAAACAAGTCTCGCCAGTTGTTCTAACGTAAAAAGTTCTGAGATCCATGTAATACCAAGTCAATTATTATTAATTTGGTCAGTCCCTACATAAGGGACCTTCTGTTTTAAAAGGTCTAACAGTAGTCATTTCAGTACAAAAAATCTTTAACATTTAAATAGATATATTGACTTGGCCATCGCATAAAAACACAAACACAATTTCACTTATTAATTAACTGCATATGAAATAATAACTTTGCAGTATTATACATTTATACATGGGATTACAAAGTTAGTTATTTATTTAGTTAGTTAATGCATCGGGAAAACTGGACCGAATAGTTATTGAAAAATTCGTTTAGAAGTTTAGTTTTTCCTTGATTTATACACTAAACACTAACTATATTCTCATTTACCTAATCCTTGTTATCAACGCGATATATTTATTCGAAAATTGTTTTCTCGGATGAAGAAACTTAAGTTCAATTAAACGTTGTTTTCTTACAAAAGTATTTTATCTTTAATACACTAAACACTAACTATATTCTCATTTACCTAATCCTTGTTATCAACGCGATATATTTATTCGAAAATTGTTTTCTCGGATGAAGAAACTTAAGTTCAATTAAACGTTGTTTTCTTACAAAAGTATTTTATCTTTAAAAAGTATTTGTAAGATACGTATTTTGTATCTAGTATTTCAGATACCTTTTTAGAAAAGTATTTGTATCTGGTATCTGAGATCCTTTTTTCTTAAGTATCTTGCATCTTGTATTTCAGATACTTTGTATAGGGTATCTTATATATCTCTGGAGGTCAAATGGATGTTAACGAAAGAATCCTTACTGAGAGTACCACACATGTCTGCCATGAATCGCCCCAATGGAAATTGTGTTTCTATTCTCTCTGGATCGTGCACTAATTTCAACGAGAGCGCTCATTCAAGAGAGGTGTGTGGACGGTACCTACTCCTGATTTATTGTCCCCAGTGGCAGAAAAATGTTCAGCTTTGTTTATTGTTTTCCCCCTGTATGGCCTCGGTAGACTAATAGAATCCCTGGTAGTTCGTAGTTAGCTTTCTAGTTGTACAAAATGTGAAATGGGGTCTGTCATGAAACTTTTACCTATGGCTTTCTGGTTTCATTACACAAATTAAAAAGTAACTTAAATATAAAATTATATGATATGAGAGTTTATCATTGTAATGTGTCATATTGGAATCAACACGTATAATAAAATGTTATCAAGCCCGTGACTGTAGGGGCAAAAAATTGCTGACAACATTACCGCTCTGAATGACGGTGGCCAAGTTTTGTAATGAGTACGATCCGGAACGAGAGTCAGCTTCATTCATCTTCATTCCATATAACCCAACTAACAGAATTCGATGTAAATAGGTATTTATATTGAACTAGCTGAACCCGCTACTTCGTTCGCGTAAGCAAATGTTACTGACTTATACATTAATTGGAAGTATCGTACGTCAAATATTTCGATAAGTAGTCATTGAAAAACCTTTGAGTTTGAGTGAATTTGTTTTTCTACACAAAAATTTATTAAATTTTTTCATTGTTATTTTTCTTTTTTTAAACAAAATCAAACATACTTAGCAAGGATTCATAGTATCGAACATAGCCGCAAGTGTTAAGTTTGTAGGATTTTTATAGGATACATTATGAAAATTCTGAAGCTAATGTGCATGATCTGATACCTACTTACCTATTTCTTTTTATCCGCAAGCTGTTTTCTAGCTGTTACCCGCGACTTCGCCGGCGTAAAATTTTGAACGAAGCCTGTGTGGAATCAAAATAATTATAATTTTGAGTTTTACTGATATTCAAGCAAGTTGAACCCGTAAATCGAAGCCAAGTCCTAGTGAAATGTTAATGTATGAATTTAATTGTAGGTAACACAGAAAAAAAATCAAGAACGAAAGAATCCAAATTCGGCATCATAATCCATTTAGCAGCAAAATTTAGAATACCAGCAGTAACGCCACCTAGTAATGAAAGAAAGAAATACATAAGTACTTACCACAATAGCAAAACATCGATTTAAATGGCCTTTAGTGCTTTTAGATTTAAACTGCCATTAGCGCCATCTAATGAGAATATTATGTTGCTTGTTATTTTGATTGTGAACGCAATACGTCACCTATATTATCTACGCCAAAACGGGTGCATATATTTTTCATTTTTTGGCTTTTACCTTACCATCACATCAAGTTCCTTACGAAAATATATGCTTATATTAATATGGAGTTAAATGAAAATGTAGACTTATTAGCCCATGTGAAATTTTTGACTCTAAACTATACCTATGTGTTTCGTATGTCAACCCATATCGTTGTGCCGTTTTGACGTGATAGTTAATATTTGTTTCCTTAGGGCCCATGCTTCTTTTCAGGTTGATAGGTAATAAATACATAAATGTGGTATTTCAGACTATGAGTTATCTCTGTTTAAATTTTCTACCAAATTTGCTTAATCTTTCTTACGTCACAGTAACCTATAAGTAACCGATTTGCTATTTCTCAGTACAAACTAAGTACGTGTGTTTCGAATTTCTTCCAAATATGTTCAGCCGTTCCAACGTTGTCCTGTAAATATTATGAATGTCACTGTTTGTATGTTTGTTACTTAATCATGGCGGAACGTATCAAGCGATCGGGTTGAAATTTGAAATAGAATTAGATTACAGTCTGGAAGAACACATAGGCTAAACATTGCCTATGTATAAGTACTCTATGTATTTATTACTTAAGCTAAACCAATAATGTGTCTTTAATTTTAACTCGATACATTCAGCCGTTCCAACGTAAGTGAATAAAGTTAAAGCGTCTACCTGTGACGGGTACGTTATTATTAGTATCGAGCAAGAAACGATAAAAATCAAGTTTGTTGTATGGGTGCACCTCTTAAATATTTATTTTATTTTAGTATTTTTGTTAAAGCGGCAATAGAAATACATCATCTGCGAAAATGTCAACTGTCTAGCTATCACCGTTCTTGAGATACAGCCTGATGACAGACGGACGGATAGCGAAGTCTTAGTAATAGGGTCCCGTTTTTACCCTTTGTGTACAGAACCCTAACAACGGTCTGCTTCGGTCACCGAAGCTTGTTGAACACTACTCGCTACCTTTAAATTTTAAACAGTATTTGGATTGAAATAATACGTTTTCTAAAAGTTACAGCTGGTCTAGTTACAGCTGATGTAGTCGGGAGAACGGCGACTGTCGATCCGGAGACCCAAGGTTCAAAACCACGCGCACCACTATCTTTTCAGAGTCATGTTCGTAATGCCAGTAATTAAAACGGTGAAGGAAAACACCGTGAAGAAACCGAAATCTACCTATAATCTAAGTTCTAAGTCATATGTCATCCACCAACCGACACTGGGCCAGCTTGGTGGATTATAGCCTTGTCTCTCTCCTTGCGAGAGAAGGCCCCGACGCCCAGCAGTGGGAACATTTAATGGGTTGTTTATGCTGCTACTTATTATGCAGATATGTTTTCTCCAAAATAACAAAAATCTACTTCAATGACAGGTAATTTTAGTTTTTTGTTGATATTTGAAAAGCTACCTCCCTGTTTTCGATATCTAAGATCACCTCTGAAGTATTTTCTACCAAACAAAAAAGGAATTATCAAAATCAACTAACAATTAGCGGAGTTATCGCGTAAAATAAAACCAAATAAAAAAACATGCAACCCGATTGAGAACATCCTCCTTGTTTGAAGTCGATTATAACCGAATGATGTTTGTTTTTCCACACAAAAATATATTTTTGACAATTATTTTGTCATTCAAGACGACGCGACGCGATCACGTGGGCACTTTCTAGAATCTAGATATTCTGTGGATCGTCTGTGATACACAGAATACTTAGAAGTTAGTATGTAACGAACGCGCCGCGCGTGTCGTTATTATTAAATGTTTGTGTAATTTCCGAACCAACAGACCGATATTGTTCAAATTTTGACGGGACAATATGAAAAATGTGTTCTTTCTAACAAAAAAAGAATTAATGAAATTAAACAACGCAAACATGAGTTACAACCAAATACACATTCTGACTTTCACTCCCTCCCGCAAGAAAACCGATCAGAATTTGGGGATCAAAAGTAGCCTACAGCAATGTCCTTAGTATAAACTAAAATCATGCCAAGTTTCAGCTGAATTGAATCAGTAGTTTCGGCGTGATGCGTGATCCCTATACAGAAAGACAGACAGACAGACAGACAGACAGACAGACAGACAGACATGAAAGAAAAAAAATGCAGTTTCGCCATCAGTATCGACTATGGAGTGCCCCAAAAATTTTTTTTTCTAAATATCTTCAATGTACAGAATTCGACCCGTTACAGTTTTATTATAAGTATAGATATGTACTTACTACCTACTGTTATTTAACTAACAAACTGTTTGTACAATACCTTTGAGCCTCTGACGAACCCACAAAACCGAACACCGAGTGTAGAACCGCGAAACGAAACAAAATTAATCACACATTATAACAAACCTTTCCAATTATTTCCACCTCTCCACACGTCCGTTCCACACGATTACTCCAGACCCTTGTTCCGAAACATTAAAGAAATGACTTTCGGATATTAGAGGATAATGGTACGAGCTTAATTATTAATTAATTATCTGAACACGTCGGGTGCAGGCGGCGGGAACAATGGAACCTTCGCGATCGAGTGGCCTTTGTGGCCGCGGAAAGATTTGCTGGACCACTGAGGGTTATTGTCCGAGACTGGACTTCACATGAGTGATTAATTCTCGGGAGTAGATGAACAGTTCACGGGCGATATGACTGTTGTAAAGCAAGCATACTTACAAATAAGCAAGACTCTTCGTAGCTCTACTGAAAGAAACAGAAAACCAGAAGTTGTATTTTCCTAGCAATTAAATGGGGCGTTTCAAGATGTAAAAAGACATGTCAAAGACAGTTCCCAATGGGTGGCGCCAATGTTTTATTTTGTTAGAAAAATTTCACAAAAACAAACAGTGGTGCCACACTTGGCAAAATTTAGAACTATTTTTGACAAGTAAATTTGCATCTGGAAAACTCTTTATTACTGTACTCTGTACCATGTACCCTGGTGAATGTTTGTTTGTTATATAAATTTTATTTCGTCTTTCAATTAAAGAGAGTTTCAATTAACCAATGGCAAAGATTTAAGCAATTTTGTTTGAAGTTTTAGTTACGGCCTGGTACGTATATTTATGTAGTAGTCAATTTAAACAGATATTCACTTGTCTAGAATACCTACCCTTGAATTATCAGCATGAACTAAGAGACAATAGCCCTTTTTTTAACTATAATATGTTCGCACTTGAGCACCATCTCGCCTGATGTTAAGCGATGATGCGATCTACGATAGAGCGTGCTTACCTAGAAGAAACCGATTCACTCTCGATTTGAAGATACCAAGATTGTAACCATCGGGGAAAACCCACTCAGACAACGCATTCCACAACCTAGACGTTCTTATCACAAACGTGGAGTCAAATCTAAATGAGCAAGAATCTCGATAGCATAGCAATAGCTTACGTAAGGTATTCAAGTAGGTAAGTAAGTATTGTATTTTCTTTCGAAAACTAATTTTTCCAGCATAATCCACGTCACGCATCAGAATGGAAAAGTAGATGTTGTGACAGCGAAACGCGTACACCTGTCGCGTCCCTACACTTTGGGTTTGACAGCTTTTTTATTGGATCCCTGATTTCCCATTCAATAAGTTTCGGGTTTGCATTACGGTGTGAACTGGCCCGTGAAATGTAGCCGAGTATAATGGCATGCGCGACCATGTGACCGACTCGATTACTCTCAAATATTATGCTCGAGTATATTCTCTTTTGTTTGCTTCAACGTTGCGCTTAGAGTCTAGGATTGGTTTGATCTCTATTTGTTCACAGGTAGGGAGTAGGTAGAACAATCTGTGGTAGAACAAAAATAACGTGGCATGTTCAAATACACCTGTCAAATCAATTTTCACAATGCGAATGTAGGTACCTGTCAAATATTTATTATCAATTTCGCCAAAGACTCCAATTTTGCCATCGATATAAATCATTGGAAAATAAATCATGCCTCTAGAAGAAGATGCCAGTTTGTATGGTATCAACTTTTAAAATGTTTTGTATCACTTTATCTTACCTGCAAACAGCAATAAAGATTTTGTATTTGTACTTGTATTGGGTGTGCCCTGAGCACCTTGAAATTGGTAATAAACTGCGTAATAAATCTGTGTGTAGCTTGATTGTAGAATCGCTAGCGGTGAGACAAGCTATGGTTCTACTTATTTTGATTGTCGATAACGAATAGTGATAGGTAAAAACGTCTGACGTTCACCGCTTCTTGCAACCGACTAGAACGGAAAGAGTGAGCTTAATCTTCCCAACGATGGCATAATTCCGTGCGCCTGAAGTTTAGCAGGGCACATCTGGTGGTTTATAACGATGAATTTTACATTATACTACATTTTACTTACAAAATGAAACGTTGGTGATTTGGTGCTACATGTGACGAAATTCAAAACTATCTTAGACATGTATATTAGCATCCTGGAAACACCAAACTAATAAAAAAAATCACAAATATTTTCACCCAATCACAGTTCAGTTATTTTAATATCGTCAATGTATCTAGAACTATAGAGCTAATATATCTAGCCGCGACAGGCACTTGACACTATGGAATTGTATGGGCGCCAGTTCGCACCGAGACCGCGACACATGTCTCGCGACACGTGTCTCGGTCCCCTGTCGCGGCCTCGGCGCGAACTGGCGCCCGTACAATTCCATAACGTCAAGTGCCTGTCGCGGTCTCCTGTCGCGGTCTCTGGGCGAACTGCTACCTCTAGGCCTCTAGGTTGCGGCTTATTCCGCTCCAAGAAGCTTGCCCTAAGTTCATACTGGCTCTTTAGAAACTCACATGGCCGTAGCATTTTTTTTTTTTTTACATAAAATTCTTCACAGCTGAGACAGTAGTTCTATTTTTAAAGTTAATTCTGGCCTAAATTAATGCGAAGTTGGGAAGTTATTTGTGTGAGTTTTTCCCTCTCTATGGAGGGAAGCCAAAGATCGTAGAGAGAAGCAGCATTTTCCACCCAATAATCAGATTAAAACAATATTACGTTCCGAGTATGAGAAATGAAAACGCGTTATGACAACGTTGGTTCAACGTATTAGTAGTAGTCATTGAGTACATATAAGTACTACTTTAGTTATTTGTCCTCAATGGTGTCGCCCTATCCTATATCCTTGTCTTGCGTGTAAACGTCATTATGCGTGCGAAAGAGACAACTACGAAGCGAAAATAATCGAATTAAATTTGTTGAAATACTCATTTGGGGATAATAACTAAATTATTTCGAATGTTTATGAATGTAAGTAGTGGTAAAAAGTATAAAACTTATCAAAAATACGAAATCCCATGCTGTTTCTTCATTGTAAGGGTGTTGTTTTTGCAAGATTCAACAGTGCACTTCGGCTTCGTTCCACTCGACGATCGAAGCGCAACTGACAACAAAACTGTGCTTACAAGGAATCTAAGCACAGTTTTGTTTGGTTACTTTTGGCGCTTGTAAGTTATATCTAGGGTGGATGATCCAGTAATGGACAAGACCCCAGTTATGGACACTTTTTTCCTTTATTCAAAGAAAACAAGCCTTCCATATTGAAATTTTGGTGTGGCAACAGTTAATCATAGAGAACGGACCTCCTATTCGCCTCATAATATACGTCAGTGCGATCTGTCATTTTGTTTCAAGATGGCAAAGTAAACATTAGACCAAGTTAGTGCTGGTCCAGTAAAATCAAATTTTACTAACGTAATCGTTAACAAGGTGAGTCTATTTGGTTCTCCATCATTTATTTGTTATTTATTGTAACTGAATTCTAATTATATTTTAAGCTTTGTTTTGAAATAAGAGATATAATTTGTAATTCTTCCCGGTTATAATCGCGCTTTTTTTTTGTGTTTATAGCCGGTGTCATTTACTGGTTCTGGCATAGATACTTTACCCAGTAATCGACACATGTCCATAATTATTTTTTACGAACTTCTGGAGTTGGCACGCCAATTTAACTCCTTTTTCCAAGCAGTTTAAGTATATTTTAAATTAAACAAATTGGAGTGCATGTACCAGTAAAGAACAGAGTGTCGATCACTGGATCCAGTGAGTGTCCATTACTGGGTTTTATGTCTTCTTTCAGATGTTTCTGGATTTTTTCAAGTGTTTTCAAATGGAAACTTTGCTACCGGGAACAAGCAACAACCGTACCAATACAATTACTCCTCAAAAAAGTATGAGATGAGGATGGCCCTCAAACAACTTAAAAACAACAAGGCACCTGGCGACGACAGGATTACGACTGAGCTTCTGAGAGCGGGTGGAAAACCGGTAAATAAAGTTCTCCAGAAGCTGTTTGACTTTGTCATACTTGACGGTAATACGCCAGAAGCGTGGAGCAGAAGTGTGGTGGTGCTCTTCTTCAAAAAAGGTGACAACACCTTGTTGAAGAACTACAGACCCATCTCACTTCTGAGCCACGTTTATAAGTTGTTTTCTAGGGTAATCACGAATCGTCTCGCACGCAGGTTTGACGACTTCCAGCCACCCGAACAAGCCGGTTTCCGAAAAGGCTATAGTACCATAGACCACATCCATACGCTTCAGAAGATTATACAGAAAACCGAGGAGTATAATCGGCTACTATGTATAGCGTATGTGGACTATGCGAAAGCCTTCGATTCCATCGAGACCTGGGCAGTGCTTCAGTCTCTCCAGCGATGCCGCATCAACTATCGCTATATCGAACTGTTGAAGTGTATTTATAGCAAAGCCACAATGTCTGTCCGATTACAGGACCAGTGAACAAAACATATCCAGCTACAGAAAGGCGTGAGACAGGGAGATGTTATATCTCCAAAACTGTTCACTGCCACGCTGGAAGATGTTTTCAACCTACGGGACTGGAACGGATATGGCATCAATATGAACGGCGAATGCATCACTCACCTTCGGTTTGCCGACGACATAGTCATTGTGGCGGAGACGCTGGAGGAGTCGGTGCTATGCTCAGAAACCTCAGTAGAGTATCCCAACAGGTAACTCTGAGAATGAATATGGACAAGACGAAGGTCATGTCAAATGTTCATGTCTCACCTGTACCGGTTATTGTTGGGAATACCACACTCGAAGTTGTTGACGAATACGTCTACCTGGGTCAAAAGATCCAATTAGGTAGATCCAACTTCGACAAAGAGGTCCAGCGAACAATCCAACTCGGATGGGCAGCGTTCGGGAAACTTTGGCATATCGTCGAGTCCAAAACACCCCAATGCCTAAAGACGAAAGTCTTTAGTCAGTGCGTGTTGCACGTGATGGCTTATAGAATGAAGACGTGGTCCTTAACTGTGGGCCTCATAACGAAGCTCAAAGTCGCACAGCGAGCTATGGAGAGAGCTATGCTCGAAGTCTCTTTGCGCGACAGAATCCGTACTGAGGATATTCGCAAAAGAACAAAAGTGGCCGACATAGCTCAAAGAGTAAGCAAGCTGAAATGGCGATGGGCAGGCCACATCGCTGGCAGAACTGATAACCGATGGCGCAGAAAGGTTCTCGAGTGGCAACCACGAATCGGAAGGCGCAGTGTTGGACGACTTCCCACTAGATGGACAGATGACCTCGCATCGGTCGCTGGAAACCGCTGGTTGCAGGATGCGCAGGACCGTACGTTGTGGAAATCTAGGGGGGGAGGCCTATGTTCAGCAGTGAGCGTCTTACGGCTGATGATGATGATGATTATTAGTATCGATAATAGTTATTTCTACGAGTACTACTGGTTTTGAGTAAAAGTTTTGTTTTTTGTTTTGATACTTTTGCCTTCAATAAAAAATTAATTTCAATTAAACTGTATTTAGTTTATTTATCTCCTAAATAGTATTTATATCTGCCATTATTACGTTTATGTTGTTCACTGTCGATGACTGGGTGTCCATAACTGGGTAACGTCGAACACTGGATATGGACAACTGGATCCTAGGTGTCCATAACTGGTGATTTTAGATTTTTCTATATTTTATCAAAGTTCTTATAATTCGTTACAGATACTTCAATTGTATATCGTTGTGTTGATTCTTGAGAATACTGATTGTCATTTTCAGTCATTATTGTTGATCTGAGTTTTGTACTTTTTTTTTTATTGCTTTTTATTATGAACACTGTCCTAAAAGTGTCCATTACTGGGTCCTTCACCCTAGGTATATTTGATCGAAGCCCAAAACACAAAAATAAAAATTACCGCGAATATCAATGAACCAATCACGAACCAATGAAATGATATTTTTAAGACTATATTATGTCAATGTCAGTGTCATATATTTGTCGGTCTAACTGTATTTGCCTTAATACACTACTAGTTATTCAGACTGTAAGCCAGTAAGGCTCGTCGAACCCAATCTTGCTGTCTGAAGTCAGAGTCTAACCAGTCTGACGCTTATTACACCACGCTACCATAGAATAGATAAAATAGATAGAACGGACACTCAACCAGTTTCAAGCTTCCTCACTCCTAAGGCCATTTCGGATACGTTAGGAGCACTCAACGAAGGACTGGTATCGAACATTTAAATCCTAACGAAATATCATCATGGTGGGTTGCTATACTGTTTACGGCTGTCCGTCAACTAAACTGAACAAGAATAAAAGCTTTTATAAATTTTGTAAGTATAAAATAACGTAAGTTTTAATCATTTTTACCTCAAAGTTCATAACTTACACAGCCACTACAGTGTGGCTAACCTAGTGAATATATACTAAAACAGCTGGTAATAGTTTATTCAGATAGCTCAGTAACTATGCAAATTTTATTTTTATGACAATTACTGCTCTAGAAAAGCGAAAAGAAGTAATGGTGTATCATAATTTTAAGTAATTAGATACATAATTACTTCGTCGAATGTACTCTAAAAAGCAATTCATATATTTAAACGAAACAAGAATAAGATATTTTTAAGCTATTACATAGCTTTTATCGCGGGCCTGGGGACCGAATTTTAGTGATCGTGGATCTCTTTCTTATGTTCATAAGAAAGAGGGATGGAAGGCCGTAACGCCGTCCTCCCCACTCGGTCATTCGACTTTGAATCTTATTTGTATTAGCTTTACAGACTAAATGCTCTTAGCAGTGTTGCCAACTTAATGGATTTCCCGTGATATTTTTTATGGTAAACAAATGTCACTTATGTTGCTTATATTGATAAAAATGCATCCAACATGCAATAGCTTTACCGCGGCAGTCCTCGAGTGTCACACTTCTTTTTTTTTTATTTCAGAATTTCTACTAAGATTGAATAGTTTTTGATAAGTTCCCAATTGACAAAGTCACAAGAGTGTTCCCAATTTAATGGAGTTTTTACTAAGATTGCCATAGTTCAGATTTCTTGGTAAGTGATTATTTCTTAGCGTTCAAGCGACTCAAAGAAAAAGACAGAGGTTCTATATTAGACTATCTGTACCTTTATGAGCGTCTTTGAATACGTCCGTTAATAATGAATATACGGTTTCATCTAATAGTAGTCTTTTCAATTTATTATATGCAGATTAACATCGGTCTATGGACAATTCAGCTAAGCTTAGTGCAGTTTTGATAGATAAGGTTTGTTACAAAGACCCTGTCAACCTGATGATGGATTCGGATTCACATCGGATTGCATTTTTTATTTAAATATAGTATTGGTGAACTTTAAAACAAACACCTAAAAATTAAACTGATAAAAAACCATGTTAACCACTAATTGTGTAAAATATAATTTAAACAATTCTAAAATCTAAGATACAAAACTTTTGTGTTGAGTCGAGGGTATGATTTAGGCCATGTCCTTTGATGTTTTTTTTCTTTGGTAGATCAAAGTTTAGAAATGGTTCCATATAAAATTTATTGAAATCGGTTTTTGAAACATTATGAACACAAAATTAAAACTTACTTTCGTTTATCTACTCGTAGATCACATAGTGATGGCAACTTTTGAAATTTGGTCAAGTACACTCCGCGAGGTATAAGCTGAGCTTTGCATTAGTGTGAGTGATCACCAACCAGGCAGGAGCGCGGTGAGACAGATGGCGCCGCGCCTAAGGCCGGTTGTCACACCTACACTATCCATGTACACTCACACAAATGCAAAGCTCAGCTTATGCCACACCCCGGACACTCCACTAAAACTCCATACAACCGCCGCTGTGGAGTTGCCTACTCTTCACACAACTACGCAGATGTCGTTCGTACACACGCGTGAATGTGTGCGTTAGCGCTAGGGCTACTGAATTGTTTTATGGAATAGTTGTGCCCCTTGAGTTAACCTGGTGACGTAGTCTATAAACTTGCTATAATGTTGAGTTACATAAATAGAATGGACCCAAATTATACTATTCTAATTAAAAGGGTGTTTGCACAGATTTCTAAATTGTTTCAGAAATCTGTGGGTGTTTGTTTTGCCGCGTAAAATGAAACGAAACCGATGATAGATTAGATCAGGTACCTAGATATCTATTTCTGTTAGTAGGTACACATTCGCATTTTATTTTACACTTACCCATGAAGGAAACTTTATTCTGTCACGACAATTATTCCTCGAGGCATTATCAATCCGTGCTTGGGCACATAAGTTACTGGCTATGTGAGTTACGAACGTTGAGTTAAAAACAACTTCGTTATTATAAATAAATAAATATTGGTAGACAATTCACACACAACACCATCTGACCCCAAACTAAGCAAAGCTTGTAATATTATAAAGCAACGTTATTGAAAAGTTTCTAATCTTACGTTATTTAATCATTAGGAAATTAAATAAAGACAGCCGTAAACAGCACAACAACCCACCATGATGATATTTCGTTAGGAATTAGATGTTCGATACCAGCCCTTCGTTGAGTGCTCCTAGCGTATCCGAAACGGCCTGAGGGGTGAGGAAGCTTGAAATTGGCGGGGGGTTGGGAGTGTCCGTTCTACGAGGGTCAAACTGAAAGTTCTTAGAACTGGCCACTTATAAACAATATAATAAAAAAAATATTCTAAAATTTGAAAATAGAACTCTTTGCCAATATTACTGAGTATATACTTCATTCATTTGTCATTTGTTTTACGATTTGGCGGCAAATTGAAAATTGTCTGTGTCACGTCAACATGAATTTAACACGAGAAAATTTTCGTGCAATGATTTTTTATTACTTTCGATGTCATTTAAGTCAACAAGAAAGTTATGATAGACTACGATTGGCCTTTCACTATGAAGCCCCATCTCGTGCGATTGTTTACAACTGGTTTAATGAGTTTAAACGTGGTCGCACTAATCTCACTGATGATTTACGTGAGGGACGGCCTTCTACGGCGACGACTGAAGATAACATCTGTGTTGTGCGGCGTATGATAGAGACTGACAAAAGAGTGACCTATCAGCAGATTCGGACAAGCTTAGGCGTCGGTATGAGTCAAGTGCACAAAATCCTACACGAACATTTAGCGGTCAGGAAGCTTTGCGCCCGGTGGATACCTCATAATTTGACTGAGGCTCAAAAACTCCATCGTGTGGATTGGTGCCGTAAAATGATTGAAAGATTTAACGGAGGTGACTCAAATGCTGTGTTCGACATACTAACAGGTGACGAAAGCTGGATTTACTGTTATGATCCTGAAACCAAAAGACAATCTGCTCAGTGGGTGTTTCCTTTCGAGGAGTTGCCAACTAAAGTGAAGAGAGATCGAAGTGCGGGGAAAAAATGGTGGCCTCGTTCTTTGGAAGGATAGGTCATTTCGCAACAATTGTGTTAGAGGATCAAAAAAGTTTCTGCAGAATGGTACACTACCAATTGTTTGCCACTTGTCTTGGAAAAGTTCGAGAGAAACGACCTCGCAGTAGGATCCTCCTTCACCACGACAACGCCTCATCGCACACCGCCAAGCGAACGATCGACTATTTGGCGACATCAAACGTTGAATTACTGGGTCACCCGCCGTATAGCCCCGACCTCGCGCCTTGTGATTTTTATTTATTTTCAAAAATTAAAGAAAAACTTAAAGGAAATCGGTTTATGAATGCTGAAGAAGCGGTGGCTGCGTATCGCGATGCCATTGAAGAGACCCCTAAGGACGAGTGGGCAAAGTGCTTTTCCCAGTGGTTCCATCGCATGCAGCGGTGTATTGACGTGAATGGACAATATTTTGAAAAGATATAATAAAACTAATAACTGGCTAATGTAATCAGTTTTTGATTTTCTAAGAACTTTCAGTTTGACCCTCGTATCTATATTATCTATTCTATGGCTGTGCTCTCTTTTTAGTTGTTATGACGTTTGTGTCTTGATCATAATAATTATTATTGTTTGATTTATTTTGTATATTTTCGTGTATTTCTGTTCATTATTAGCTGCAAATATACTTTTCGCACCTTACCTAAGATTTTGAACAAGTGTATTTATTGTACCAGGTTGGAGTTACTTCGGAAAATAGTCTTTTACATACGTATCCACATTGGAAAGAAAAATACTCCAATTATGACATAAATCCTGTGAAGTGGTAATTCTTTGGCTAAGAAAACTCTGTTGTGGAACTTAATTAATAGTTTAAGAAGAAATAAATATAGCAATTCAACCTGTGTTATATGACAATGTTTCTCATAGACACGACAATGTTCCTTGTTCCCGACATGTCCACGTCCGTCATGCTGGGGCCACACTAACGGCACACCTCGGACACTCCACTAAAATTCCATACAACCGCCGCTGTGGATCTACCTACTCTTCACACAACTACGCAGATGTCGTTCGTACACACGCGTGAATGTGTGCGTTAGAGCTAGGGCTGCTGAATTGTTTTATTGAATAGTTGTGCCCCCTTGAGTTCACCTGGTGACGTAGTCTATAAACTTGCTATAATGTTGAGTTACATAAATAGAATGGACCTAAATTATACTATTCTAATTAAAAGGGTGTTTGCACAGATTTCTAAATTGTTTCAGAAATCTGTGGGTGTTTGTATTGCCGCGTAAAATGAAACGAAACCGATGATAGAATAGATCAGGTACCTAGATATCTATTTCAGTTAGTAGGTACACATTCGCATTTTATTTTACACTTACCCATGAAGGAAACTTTTAAACTTTATTCTGTTATCAATGCGTGCTTGGGCACATAAGTTACTGGCTGTGTGAGTTACGAACTTTGAGTTAAAAATTACTTCATTATTATAAATAAAAAAAATATTGGTAGACAATTCACACACAACACCATCTGACCCAAAACTAAGCAAAGCTTGTAATATTACAAAGCAACGTTATTGAAAAGTTTCTAATCTTACGTTATTTAATCATTAGGAAATTAAATAAAGCTTTTAATCTTGTCCCGTTTAGTTGGCGGACAGCCGTAAACAGTACAGCAACCCACCATGATGATATTTCGTTAGGAATTAGATGTTCGATACCAGCCCTTCGTTGAGTGCTCCTAGCGCAGGGGTCGGCAAGTAGTTTTAGGTGGGGTCCGGATGAGGTGCGAAAATTTTCATGAGGTCCAGAAAAAGAAACTAGCGGTAATAATTGCATAAACAGCCCACTAAATGTTCTCACGCTGGCCCAGTGAGGGTTGGTAGATTACACATGACTTCGAAAGATTCAAGGTACATGTCGGTTTCTGCAACGGTTTGGTCGGTTTTAAAACATGACTTAAAATCAATGCGATAAATTACACCGATCCTCTTGAGCCAGTTCATTATAGTTTGGTTCTCAAGAAGAACAGCAACTTCGAAATCTACGAGTAATTGGGCGTTCTTCGGTCGCTCTCGAAAATATTGGTTAAATTATTTTTTTTGTGAATAATCATGAATGATGAAGAAGATAATGAAGATTTTTTTTGTGCGGAAGTCGGAAAGAAAGTTACGGCTGGTCTAGTCGGGAGAACGGCGCCTGCCGATCCGGAGACCCCGGGTTCAAACCCCCCACGCACCAATGTCTTTTCGAATTCATGTGCGTAATGCCGCTAACTTAAAACGGTGAAGGAAAACATCGTGACACCGACATGTACCTAGAACCTCTCGAAGTCATGTGGCGTCCACCAATCCGCACTGGGCCAGCGTACACTCTCCTTGCGTGAGAAAGCCAGAGTGCCAGCCAGCAGTGTTAACATTTTGTGGGCTGTTGAAGATGATGATACGAAAGTCGATCCAAACATTATAAGCCAAATTAATATCTAGTTTTTTGCAATTTCCATATTTTTCTGAGATGTGTTTGGCCCAAAATTCTTCAGTGGATATAGTTTCATACATTTGCAAAGATAAATCTTTTTGAGTATCAATTATTTCAATTTTAAGAGAAGCCTTTGACTATTTAAACAATTTGGCAGTATGTCAGCAACAATGGGTCCAAAATGGTTCATGAGATCTTCGTCCACCTTGAGGCGGCTGAAACTTTCTTTTTTGAAACCATTTACCAGAGCAGAAGCCATGGTGCGCACTCTGGTTTTAACCAGACCAGGTTTCTCCGTTGACTCACTGTATTCTCGGTACCTCCCAGTTTTCCTAACCCGCTTTGACGTTTGAGCTCCCTTCGATGGTCTTGGCCATCTCTAGGATTTTATCGCCCAGCATAATCTTAGTGCAGTGGCAGTAACTACAATTAGGTCGCTTGGAGATGTCGCATAAAAAGATCTTCCCGTGTCGTCCAACTCTTTTTTGCTCAGTGTCACAAAGCCATTTTCTGTACTCTTCCCTTGATGACCCGGGAAGTGACATTATTGTAAATGGCTGCTTCATCGTCTTCGATTTTTGCCTTTAAGAGGTTATCACTTCCTAGTTTATAGGACTGCATGATGTTTTCGCAGATCTTGAGGTTGACTTGTCTTGTCACTTTCAGCCACACGGCTATAAATTAGATAAAGGCATTAAGTGCATGAATCCACGGCTTCGAAGCCGTGGCATAGCTGGGCGGTTCAACCCGTCCCATATCAGCTCTCGTTCGGCTCATTTTTTGTTGTGAAGCTGCTTTGGCGTCTTTAGCGTCCTTGACGTCTAAGGGGGTGATGTATGGGATGATATTCGGAGTAAGGTCCTTGCTGCTGCGTTGAAGGCAGTCACAAAGACTACCGGTTTGGTTGGTTGCGGCTCTTTCCATGGCTGTCCTCTGCTGTGAGCTTTCGGAGCTGGTTTGGTTGGTCGAACTAGGAACAGGATGCCCCCAGATGTCAGTTGCATTTGTTTGATCGTGCGAAAGGGCCTTAGGAAGCTCAAAGTTTCTCCCTATCTCGAGGTTGTTGTATCTTCGTATACAACAACCTCGAGTTCACGACCTCACGACTCACGAGTTTCGCTCTTGAGTATTCGATTGCCATCGCATCCACGCTTATCACCCGGGGTGTTTCACCGGCATTTTTGCTCAGGTGTGCGAGTAGCGCACTTGGGTGAGTGAAAGGAGTCCGACCTTCCGAGTACTCTATTAGAATCGTTTTGTTTTTCGATCGCACCAACCGAAATCGGTGGCCATCTACCTCACACGCCGGCATAGCGTCGTAGGTTTTCTGTTTCGTTGTGACTTTGCGGTACTCCCATTGAGCAGGCAAGACAATCCAGGTGACAAACGGGCTCGCCCAGGCGCAGCAAAAGCTTATTCCGAATCTTTCTTTGTTGTTGTCCATGATGAGAGCCAATCCGCGGATACGGACCCCTGCCTCTCTGCGTTCTCTAGTAGTTGTTGGACGGAGATGCTCTTAGACGAGTTATCTTGAGCGGGGACCGCATTCCACGTTCGTGTCCACGGACAGCAGGTCAGGTGTGGTGACGAAGGTGTATTTGAAATTGTGGAGTTTCTCTTCGCCGCTATATGGAAAATATCTAGTAAAAAATTGTTTATTTACTAAGGTAGATTCTACGTGGCATAAAATATTGTTTCAATTAACAAAGGTACAGTGTACCTTATCTAAATTTTAGAATGTATACTTGGTATACAATAGAATACAATATTTGGCGGTCCGAGGTTCGACCATCCGCGGTCCGCGGTTCGACCTTCCGCGGTCCGGATACGGACCGCGGTCCGCCTGTTGCTGACCCTTGTTCTAGCGTATCCGAAACGACCTGAGGGGTGAGGAAGCTTGAAATTGGCGGGGGGTTGGGAGTGTCCGTTCTATCTATATTATCTATGCTACGCTAACGGGAAATGCCATTAATTATCGCGTTAACGGACGTCAACCATAGGAGTAAAATACACCTAATGAACGTGTACCGAAGGTGCATTTTACAAATACGGTTAACGTCCGTTAACGCGATAATTCATGGCATTTCCCGTTGGTGTGGCCCAGGCATCTGAGTGTATCTCTCTCCTTAGAGTGTATGCCACTATTGCCAGATTGGGGGGATTCCCCCCAAATTTGGGGGGTTTTAATAGCCATGGAGGGAAATTTGGGGGGACAAAATGTTTGGGGGGATAAAATTGCTTGTGGGGGGAAATTGGGGATTTTTCATTGCCAAGTTTTGCAGGTTTTTAGCGAATACGGCACTTACCCAAGTGAACTTAGTACAAAAATGTAACCGCCTTTTCATATGGGAACTTGTTGAAACACTTTATGGAGTAACATAAGTTATTTCTGAAATAGCGTTATATTGTGTTTTAAGAGTTAGGAAATGTTTATCAATTTTGGGGGTATTTTTTCTTGAAACCCGGTTTTTTGGGGGGATTTTGAGAACATTTTGGAGAGAAATTGAGGAGGTCGTCAGCGTAAAATTATGTTTTAGGGGTAAACGAATGTATAATTATTTGGGGGCTTTTTTCCAGAAAATCCGATTTTTTAGGGGATTTCGAGAACATTTTGGGGGAAAATTGAGATGGGTTTCTGACAACACTGGTATTGCCTCCGTGAGCAGCGTTGCCGATTTGTGGGGAATTCCCCAAATTGCGGGGAAATCGAACTCGATTGGGTAATGGTGTGGGGATTGGTCCTGTGTGGGGAAAACGTGGGGAATTTCAATTTCGTATTGATGCTTATACTGCACTACCAATTTATGATACTTAAGTCACTTTATCAGTAAATTATTACTCATGTCACCGAAAATAGCTACAATATAGCACGTCTCTAGTTTGTGTATTATAAATATGACACCACCATGCTCAACTTGTAAATTTATTATGCATTAAGAATAGTTTTGAGTATTCACAATTTTAAAATCTTATCTAAATAATGTATGAATGGTTTGGGCTAAATGCAAAAAAGTTAAAAATAACCCGCTGATTTCAAGCTAAATAATTAATCTAATTTGATTCAATGAGTAGGTAGAATCTTTTTGAAGTGAAAACTTCTTTTGACGTACCACACACAGATTTTTCGTGGGCTGTGAATGAAGCTCAGCGTGAATGAAAGACAAATACGGATGAATGGATACGGATACTTGGTCAAATAAGAAAACTTAGTAAAAAATAACCACCATTTTTTTAAAACAATAATTTAAATTGAGGAAGCAGATTTTTTTGTGTGTTTGAAACTGCGTTTATTTTCGATTTGTGTTTGACTTTTAACATCAGTAACAGTAACGCTTGGAGCAGACACTTTACCACAAGTCAAAATTCTTGAATTTTTGAAAAGAAAAGTAATTGTTGTACTATTGTTTACTTGACCATGTTTTAGTTTTTAGATTGTTTTCATTCCTTTTAAAGTATAAATTACACATTTACCTCAGTTACATTTATTTGACATTGGGAAAAGTAAAAAATACTCAAACATTAAAATACAGAACGGTATTGTTAAGTTTTTATCACTCAAAACAATGTTAAACTGTAAGATACGGCAAATGCCCCAATAAATATGAATAAATAGTTAATTTTCCGTTTCATTAATTATGTGGGGAATCGGCATAAGTTTCTCCCCGAATTGGGGGAATTTTCCTTCAAATTTTGGGGAATTAGCAAATCGGGCATCGGCAACGCTGTCCGTCAGTAATATGTTCTGTGGATCTGTGGTGTATTGTATTGTGTATACCTATTATTACCTATCCCTCTTTGTACCTATCAACCTGAAGTTTGATTTTAAGTAAATTTTGTGTATTGGGTCAAGATACATATGTAAGAACAATAATTTAATTTATCTTGAAAATGATGGACCATATTCGCCAACGAGATTGGTAAGTCATACGTAGGTACTAACTATAAATACCTACTACCTAACCTAATACAAATTGTTTTTTTTACAATAACATAATTAAAATAAGTAATAAACGAAAAAACAATAATTACTTTTACTAGGTACCTGCCCTCTATTTCCTAGTACTGCTGTGAGGGTTTCACTAAGCCCCAAAATTTTTCATGGCATCTTATAAATTGACCAAGTATTGATAATAATAAAACAGAAACATACATAACAGTGTTTTCTATATGAACAAAATTGCATAAACTTTAAATATATATCTACAAAATCATAAAAACATGATAAAATTTTGTCCTCAGTTTGGTATTTGGTATATATTGAAAAGAATGTTTATGTTAAACTAAAATTATACCAAATAAAACTTACAATTTATATTTGTTTTTAGGAATTATTCAAACGATAATTACAAAAAATTTTGTGGAAGATAGAGACATTCACAATTGTGTAGTGGAAAGGATAATCCGAAACCAGTTCTGGGACCCCATGATATCCAGCGAAGAAGATGAGCCTCCTGGGCCTATAGACTGGGACAATGTCTTTGGGAAAAGTAACTCGGTGAGTCCTAAAATGGAAACTATCATTATAAGTATGAGCCTGATATGTCCCAATGTTGGGCAAAGGCCTCCCTACCCTCTTTCCGTTTGTCTCTATCCAGTGCCATACCAGTTTTGCTGATATTGGTCTAGGTCGCCCCGCACCGTGATGGTTTTAGCCCAAAGATCATCTGACATTTGGCACAGATGTCCGGCCCAAATCATAGAAGAACAATAAAATTATTCCTACATAACTTATTCATATTGATAGTTGCACACCTTATATTTTGAGATTTGCTCTCAAATTTAATACAATACAATTCAAAACACTTTATTATACCACAAAACAATACAGAAATACAGTGATTATACTTAAAATTAGACATTTTGGGCACAAAAGGCAATCTCTTCCAGATAACCTTATGAGTGCTTGGACAGGGTAATAAGTAAGGGCAGTGGTGTTAAATGTGTGAGGTAAAGTGTGTTGGTGTGTAAGAAAAATGTTAAACTAGGTACTGTTGTTTATAACTGATAAGGTTTGTCTTAATTATAAGATACCAGCATCCCATGGTTTCACCCATCCTATAACAGATCCTCTTACTGTCCCTGGAATAATAAAAAGTCAAAAAATTAACAAACATCCATCCATCCCCACAAACTTCTGTACTTAATTAATATAATAATATTAGTAAGATTATATTAAAAATTGGACTGCAAAATCTCAATATTCATGAATCAACAAAAATTCACATGCATTTATATTTTAAGGAATCTTGAAGTTGTCTGCTTGATATTTCACTACTCACTTGTAAAGGTGAAACAGAGAATGGAAACTAATAGCAGAACTACATAATAATCATTTTATAGGAATATTATATTTTCACATCATAATGAACACGCAAAACAGGCGCACCAAGACGTCGAGTTGCGGAAACAGCCCGCCCACAGAGCCTGAGCGGAGCGCTACTACTACTACTACTACTACACACATCATAATGAAAAAATACTTGCAAAATAGTTGATATAAATATGGTAGAAGAGTTTTATTGTTGAGAAAATCGTCTTTACTATGGAATGCTTCTCCTAAGTAAACATTTAAACTTTTAAACTAACAAATATCTGTCTCTCAACCTCATTGAGAGACAATCAGACCGACAATCTCTAACCGTCCATATTAGCTACATATATATATATGCAGAGCCTTTATTAATAAAACTAAAATACAATGAAAACTACATTATGCTACATACCTAACTAACTACATACTTACACTAAGCACACCTGAATTATCAAACGCCTGAATTATTTAACGTCAAGAAGGTCTACAGATAATCAAGATGTTCAAGCCCGCTACCAATCGGAAGCATACCCAGCGTGCTAGCAGCATTACCACGCTGAATGGCAGTGCTTATGCATTATTAAATACTACATATTATCTACTTCACAACAATAATACACTGCCTATTACATTTAATTAGTATGAAGTCATGGCTGCTCTAGTCGAGACAATGGTTTGGATCAGCCGAGCGGGAGCTCCGAGTTCCAACAGTGGGAACTTTTAGTGAGCTGCTTATACTTAATACATTTAGTAATACCCTGTTTAATTGTTTCAGAGAGAAAACGCATTCCGCCGATTTGTCCCAGGCTATCGCAAGCCGCCACCGCACCCCAAACTTTCAGCTCTGACTCAGGATGAGCACCGACACTGCATCAAGGTGCTCAGTGGACTGAACCCCTCCATTTTGCCTCAAGAGTTTCTAGGAAAGGCTTCTAAAGCAGACTGGAAAGTTTTTGAGGTAAACATACAGGTCAAACTCATTGTCCATCAAAGATTACTGATTTCAAATGAATTTAAGTTCAATGACTATAAATGTTTAGGTTTCTTTTAGGTAAGCACGCTTCATCATAGACCGCATCATCGCTTAACATCAGCCGAGACGGCGGTCAAGTGTGAACATATTCAAGTTAAAAAAACCTTGAATAACAATAACGTACCTTATTTTTCATTCATATGTGCACACACGTGAATATTATGTGGCCGACTCGATGGACACAGTTTTGTTTTAGCGAGACTACGTCCGACTTTTTTGTATACGTCCATGATTTGTTGATTAATAGGCGAGCAGCTTTAGCTGATATGCCTATATCTCAGTGTTGAAATAACAAATTATAACTTAAAAGAGTTGAACGAAATAACATCCTCAGGCGACCTGTTCCAGTGATAGCGCGTGGGACAACGGGGACTTAAGACGCTGACTGTCTCTCTTATGCTCCTGTAATCTGTACAGGTTCCGGTATGGTCCCATCTGGCCTGGTGCCTTGGCCCGGTGCCGGGCCAAATGGGAAAAAAAAGTTTCAACTGGCCCGGTGATATATTTACCGGGCCAGAATCCACATCCAAATCCCAATCCGGGCCACAAATCAAGTGCACTCGTCCCCGGTAACGGAAGAAATGAGGATACGCCTCGTATTTTGTGAAATACTAACTACATGCATCTATTAAAGGGATGGAACTTATAAATCAAACTAGGTACTTAGTAAACAATAATCAGTGTTTATTGTGAATGACGCGACATGAACTTCTGTCATAAAACTTAACCTGAAATAGACTTCTTATAAGTGGATCATTTTGAATTTGAACATAATAATAATATTTTTATAGTAATAATAATAATCACCAAATCCAAAATACTACGAATCAAACATAATTAAAGTAGGTAGGTACGTTTCATAACACACAAACAGTCTCCAATATGTTTTATTATAACTTTCTTTTATCTATATGTTATATTACAATCACAGATTCGAACGTAGATAATCTTAAATAAAATCAATAATCACTAAATATTGAATAAAATTTTTGAATTTAGGTAGTACTAACTATCGCATTTTTTCTAGAAAATTACCATGGTTATTTGACCGGTCACCAGCTCCGTAGTAGCCTCCTGATGTTAGGGAGGTTCCTTATGTGAGGGAGATTATAAAATTTATTCAGTATTATAAATGTTTCGATCAAGTCTCCCCGCAATAAATACAATGTTTTTGTAAATTATTGAAATACAATACTTAACCTAATTAATGAATTTGTATTACAGGAGAAGAAAGAGATCTACGCCAATGAGCAGAAAGAGTACATAGAGTGGGCTCGGCAGCTGTGGACCACAACACACTGCATCCGCGCGCTGCGGCCCAAACCCCTTGTGGAGCAGATCTATGATGCCGAGTTCAAGCTGCGGTCTCTGGCCGTGCAGGGCTTTCCCCAAGCACTACACACTAGCTGCCCAGATACCCCTGAGAGATGAGAAGCACACCTGTGGAATAGTGTTTCCGAAGTCTGATTTGATAAAGGTTTGTTACCTCCATTCCGTTTTTATTAATAAACATCCTACTAATGTTATAAAAATTTTAAAAACAGAGAATTAAGGAAAAACTTGAACAGGCCTATGTCGAAAGACAAACTAGGGTGTAAATTATTGAGCTAGAATAAAATGAATATATACTTGTAAAAATGTAGTCAATACCCTAGAAATAAAGGTTATCTTTATAATGTTATAAACTAGAGGTCCGCCCCAGATTCGCCCGTAGTACATAATATAGCCTATCGTAATAATACTCAGTGATCACGACTTAGCCAATGGTGAAAGAATTTTTGAAACCGGTCCAGTAGTTCCTGAAATTAGCGTGTTCAAACAAATAAACTCTTCAGCTTTATAATATGTATTGGAACGAAGTTCCTTATCGCGCGTTGTGAAAGGGGCTAGACGGAAAAAAATCTTACGAAAAGTTGTCACGACACTTTTTGCTATTGTAAGCTGTGCGGCGTCGCATGTTTCTCTGTCTGTCTCTCTCTCTCTTACCTATAGAAAGCAAGCCAGATATTTTCATTTCTATTTCGCATTGAACAGTGTGGTGTCGCGACGATTATTTTTGTTGAGTGTTTACAGGTTTTTTGTAAATAATAAATAATAATAAAAAAAAAAAAATTCCTTCACTAATTAATCGAAAGGAACTTCGTTCCATCCGGGTGTCCCTTGACACCTCTCAAGTTTTTGTACTTAAGTATAGATACGAACATTTTGATGTTTGTATCTCAATGACATCAGAATGTCTGAACAGATTGGAGTTGAAATTTGGAACACTGCTAGATTATAGTCTGGAATATAGGCTATTTTTTATCACGGGAAAATAACAGGAACGGGAATTGAGCGGGTAAAACTGCGGGGCACTGCTAGTAGGTAATACCTAAATATTTTGGTGTCTTTAAAGTCAAGGTTAAGTCAGCTTCTTCTGCCTCATTCCATCGTAGACCGCTTCATTGGTTAACATCAGGCGAGATGTCAAATGCTAAACTATTATATCGTAAAAAAACGGCCAAGTGCGCGTCGGATTTGCTCACCGAGGGTTCCGTTGACACGTTCCCTTGCTTATGACAGTTGAGTACAATGCAGTTATTTGAAATTGAGATACAAGATGAATAGTTTTTTTTTTTTTAAATAAAGAGTGACGAGACGATCAGGACATGTGCCTGATTGTAAGCAACATGCCTGCCACATAACAGCACAGTGACACGCAGCTATTGGAACATGAAGAGTCCAAATCCTTACCTAGCACTGCACTGCGCTCGTCACCCAGAGATCTAAGATCTTATATCTCTAAGCCCTGTAATTTCTCTGGAAACATTGCCTTTCAAACCGGAACACAGTAATGTTTGCACATTACTGCTTGGCGGTAGAATAACTGGCAAAGGTGTGGTACTTCCCCAGGCGGACTCTGCCAAGAGTCCTACCACTACAGAATAGTCTAACTACAATAGTATCTTTTCCTGTAAAGACGTTTACACATAAGTCTTTGGTTCTTATTAGGTGGACATCTCACAGCTGCCACAAGTGAAGTACCTGGACATATACGAAAGCAAACAGACAATTCTGCGGGAATGTCCCATGCCGGAGCCCTGTCCCCAGCATCCTTGCAGATTCCAATTGCCAAGTAAGTCTTGCAACTATTGTAATTGTAGGAAAACAATATCAGCTCACTTTATGAGTAGAAAGAATAAGATAATAAAATATATCCTTATTCGTCTTGGAACTGTGTATGTTATACCCAAAAAAGTTTACATATACTATTTATAGAGTTGGAACAAACGCTTTACACCGAAAGCACGGGATCGATCTGATCGCTCTTGTCTTGTCGTGTTGTGGAAGTGTCATACTTTTGTCGCGGCACATCACTCTGTTGACATGGCTAACACACACTTCATCTGCTTTCGGTGTAAAGCGTTTGTTCTAACTCTATAATATGTGTAAACTCTTTGCCTCTACCAGATAATATGACTTTTAAATTTGTGTTTGTGATTATAGATGAATCGGAGGTGTCTCTGCTGCCATTGCCAGAGCTACACAAGGAACTGGCGCAGTTTGCGTTCGACAATGGAGCCATGTTCCTCAGCAGCGAGAGTGCGCTCGCTTGCTTGCTGGACACGGACCGCGTGTGGAGCCTGCCGCTCTCTGTCTGCGCGGTGCTCACTCCAGGTACACTCTCACACCAGTACACTTGGCACACCAGTACACTCGTCACACCAGTACACTTGGCACACCAGTACACTCACTCGTCACACCAGTACACTCGTCACATCAGTACACTCGTCACACCAGTACACTCGTCACACCAGTACACTCGTAACACCAGTACACTCGTCACACCGGTACACTTGTCACACCGATACACTTGTCACACCAGTTCACATGCCACACCGGTAACTTGTCACACCAGTACACTTGTCACGCCAGTACACTCGACACACCAATACACCTGTCACACCAATATACTTGCCAGAACAATACACTTGTCATACCAATACACCTGTCATACCAATACACCTGTACACTATACCCCAAAACCCTTGCCACACCAAACACTTACCACACCAATATACTTGCTAACCCAATACATTTGCCACACCAATACTATTGCGACACCAATACACTTGTACACAAATACACCTGTCACACCAATACACCTGTAATACCAATACACCTGTCACACCAATACTCGGGACTGCCGAGTGTCCCAGAGTGAGAAAGATAGTCTGCTCGTTACTGTTGTGTAAACATTTACAATTTCTTATCCTATCCCTTTGATACATTATTATATTCAGCTAACTCTTTTATACTTAGGCTAGTCTCGCATCTTTGTTTCTCTTTCACACTAAAACGTTACATTCATAAGATAATTTTATTTGCAATACTTTCTCCTATTAATATAATACAAAATTCAGTTGATGAAGTATTCATTTCTGCCGTGCGGTCATCTGGCGCACCACATACAGATTTTCAGAGTGCTGTGAATTGAGTTCAGGCGTCACGGTTGTAAATGAAAAGAAATCTTCGTGTAAAACTCGGATGATCTAAACAGCCATCGTCATGGCCACGTCCTCCGGTTTCGTAGTTTCCAAAGTGAGCTATTAAATTCTGAGTTATAAGTTTTCACTTCTGTGGACAGTTCCTATGACTGACAATTTTGCTTTATTTCTTGACGACACTATCGACAGTTCCTATGACCTCTTCCGTAGTTTTAACCGACTTCAAAAAAGGAGGTTTCGCAATTCGACCGTATATTTTTTTTTTATGTGCTCGCGGATAACTTCGTCGTTTAGGAACCGATTTTGATGATTTTTTTTTTTTGTTGTAAAGAAGATATTCCAAGGGTGGTACTGATATGGTCATGATATGGAAACCAGGATCTGATGATGACATCCTAGAGAAATCGAGGAAAACTTTTTTACTTTATAAGTTTTTTGTTAAAATTGTTTGTTTTATTGATTGATTGATTTGTGAGTCGTCCCCGGCAGAGGGCGACACCAGGAACGTGGTGGTGCTGGGCAGCGAGTACCCCGAGAAGAGGGAGCCGGGGCCCGTCCGCTCGCTGCGCGCCTTCCGCCGCATGATGTTGCACGCCTTCACCGGGTACGGACCTCTTCCAACTTATGGGCGCACAGAACAAGCAAAGGGGAAAAATAGCTCTTTTAGCGCGCCACATACAGATTTTTCGTGCGCTGTGAATTGAATTCTATCATCACGCTCGGGAATGATGAGAGATCTTCGGGTAAACTCGGGACCATGGCCATTGGCCATGTGTGAGTGACGTGTGTGTGTGAGCATATCCCAATGGCTATCTAGAAATGTGTCAGCATTTCTAAATGTTCATACTGATAGCCATGCCCTCCGGTTTCACCCGCGTAGTTGCCAAAGTACCTAACCTATCAAATTGATCAGAGTTGTAAGTTTTCATTTCTATCGGAAGTTCCTATAACGGTCAAATGTTTTGTTTTGAAGTGACAACGTCTTAGGGCCTCCACCCACGACGACTTTTTGTAGCGCGTTTCGTAAACGCACCATAGCATCGCTACTAACGCGCGTTAGTTGCATTTGAAACGTGCTACAGCATTGCGACTGGAACGATGCAAACGTGCGACTGTGTGAGGGAGAGAACCGAGCATCTGTCCAACACAAACAGATCGAGAGTTACTAAATCTCATTTGCATTGAGTCAGAAGCGCTACAGAATCGCGGCTGTATCATGGAGTGGCAACGCGGCTAGCGACCGCTTCGCGACTGTATCGATACAAACACGCGATAGCAGCGCTACGCTAAGAGTCGTCATGGGCGAGCGGCCTAATAAATCGATGTACGCCAGTTGCACGCAAAGAAAGCGTCCCGTTACGCTCATTGTACGCTTGCGCCGCATGTATCTCTCCTCCACTCGATTACATTGAATAGAAAAAAATATTTTATTTGAATAAAATATTTTTTTGTTTAACATTGTATACGATCATTACATTAATGTTTTGTTATGACGTTCTCACGTTAAACTATCGTCTGTAAACCGACTTTACAGACAAACAATTTTTTTTTTGGCATGAAATTCCTTACATCAGTCTTGGAGGAAATAGGAATTTGCTGCTGATAAAAATGTGAGACGTAAGAAAAATATGTAACGGAAGTGACGCGTAGAAACTGCCCGTGACCAGTGTTGCCAACTTTAGTTTTCGGATGATCGTAGCATCCTACTAATGTTATAATCTAGTAACCCCCCGCGGCTTTACCCGCATATACAAGAACAACATTAAACATTTTGATTAACCCCCCGACTACCTCGGATTTGTTATCTGTACAACATTCTACTAGTGAATCCCTTTCATTTGATACCCATATTAAGGGAGTAGTGAAAAAAATAATAATTATTTTATTTTTTATCGCGTATAGGTCCGCGTTGGACCACCAACACACCTGATGGTAAGCGACGGTGTGGTCGAATATGACGCACGTTGACCTAGAAGGTACCTATTCACTCTGACCTTGAAAAGTTCTAGATTGTATCTCTCAGGGAACAAGGAGGCCGGCAACTTATTCCACTCCAAAGCTATACGTACGAGAAAAGTGGATTCAAACCGTTTAGTACGGATTTTGGGAATATCCACAGTGTATGGGTGGTAGTGAGCCGACTTACGACTTGTCCTGTAGTGGAAAGGGGAAGGCAATATCAAGTCGTGCAACTCCGCTGCACACTCTCCAAAATGTATCCTATAAAACACTGTCAGATTAGCCACTTTTCGACGATATTCTAGGCTTAGCAGTTTTTTAGCTACTAAGTCTCTATCGCCGATTAGCCTAACAGCGCGCCGTTCAACCGAGTCAAGAGCCTCGAGCTGATACTTTGCCGATCTATCCCATAGGTGGCAGCAGTATTCCACACAAGAACGAACTTGATTCGCCATTTTGAGGAGGCGGCCATCTTAGATTTAAAATTTGTTATAGTGTGTAGTATTCTACTAGCCAAGCCCTTTCATTTAATACCCAGATTGAGGTAGGTTGTGAAAAAATGTTGTGTCGACCATTTTGTGGAGGCGGCCATCTTGAATCGATATTAACCAAACATAGCTAAGAACACCCACACGGATATTAAGCTTCAAACAAAAAAAAACACTTTGAGCTCTACGGTGCCACAGATTGACACACACACAGATATACATCGATGTCAAACTTATAACACTTTTTTGGTCGGGGTTTAAAAAAAAGGAGGCTCAATGATACTTTTATTTGGCTGTGTCTGGTTATTACAAAATTATGTTGTTGTGTCAGAGATCAGAGAGATTAGTTCGTTAGTTTCCACAGTGTGATGTACAGACTGTAGCGCGTGTGACTGTGTGAGAAGTGAGGGATTAACTATCTGCCTCATAATGCTTATAGTACCTACTCCTCTTTACCTTTAAAAACTACATCCACAGCACCCGACCTAAGACCAGAATGGACTCCGGATGCAGCGACAGCTCCCACATGAGTCTCCGGTCCATGGCCTCCAGACCACCCAACAGGTAATTTTTAACAATCATGATTTAATTTCAACTTCTGGGGAAAGACAATGATATTGACTACCGATCTAGATTTACTTATTTTATTCCAAATACTTATATAAACTATTTAACCAAATTGTTTAAATTTATTTGCAATCAATTTGACAATTTTTGCTTACCTCTCAAGAGGAAAATACAGTGGACCTGATTGTAAATAAAAGTGGTCAAGTGTAAGTCGGACTCGCGCATGAAGGATTCCGTAGCAGCAAGTAACATAATAAAAAAGTTCTTCTAGGTCGTTGTTACTTTAATTAGTGCTTTAACAATAGTCAATTTATGACGTATTAAAATAAAACTACTTACTAGATCTCATTCAAACCAATTTTCGTTGATAGTTTACATGGTAACGTACATCATACATTTTTTTATTTTTGTCATTCTCTTATTTTAGAAGTTACAGGGGGGCGACACACTTTTTACCACTTTAGAAGAGACCCTCGCGCTAACTATTCAGTTTAGAAAAAAAAATGTTAAAAATCTCAATATAATTTTTGATGACCTATCCATAGATACCCGGTATGTATTGAACAAAAAAACGTATGGTATTGAACAAAAAAAATATGGTATTGTTTTTTTTTCTCTTTTTTGTATCAAAATCTTAATGCGGTTCACAGATTACATCTACTTACCAAGTTTCAATAGTATAGCTTTTGTAGTTTCGGAGAAAAGTGGCTGTGATATACGGACGGACAGACAGACAGACAGACATGACGAATCTAAGAGGGTCCTGTATTTTGCCATTTGGCTACGGAACCCTAAAACGACACCAAATTTATCTAATAAACGACTTTTATGTTTGCGACCCTTTCTACAGTTGAATATGTATTTTGTATACATTTATTTATTTATTATTAGATTTAGTTCACCCATATTGTAACTAGATAGCGCTGTTCGTTATTAAAACGCGCTAACTTTTGGGCCACTTAAAATAGTGACCCGTTGCATGTTGTGGGAAAGATCGAAGGGAGTTCGGAGATCATATTAGATCATAGAATAAACACTAGTTCACTTGATACGTTGTATTATTTAGCTACGGGCTACGGCTATCGAGTTATACAGTGCAACCGGCGTACTACTCCAAACATTATGTTATCGCAAATAAACCTAATTTCATTTCAGGAGCAATACGAGGGGTTTCGTCGCCAGGAGCCACAAGGTGCCTCCGCCCTCTCCTAGGGCTGCGGTGGCGTATAACACCGCGGCCAGGAAAGTGGCGCATCCCACCTGCTTCGAGACGAGTGACGACAGTGATGACGATCGACTTGAAATTATTATGGACGGTGAGTCCTTTTAACTTTTAAAATTTACTAGCTATCCGCCCCGGCTTCGCCCGTTGTACATAATATCCCTATACCACTCAGAGATCACATATACAGCGAAATTGTACTGGATCAATTACAAAGAATTTTGTAATTGATCCAGTACAAAGAGTTTACATATACTACGTATAGAGTTAGATTTTCCGCACGTTTCCTTTGTTTTTTATTTTTTAAATAAGAAGTGATTAGACGAAGATGTCAATCGTGAGCAGGTGACGTGCATAGTTTCTATAGCAACAGAGTGATGTGCCGCGACAAAAGTACATATATGACACTTCCATAAGAACGACAAGGCAATCAAGATGCTGCCCGTGCTTTCGGTGTAAAGCGTTTGTGGCAACTATACGTAGTACATGTAAACTCTTTGGTCCAGTAGTTATGGAATTAGCGCGTTGTAACTAAAAAATATCTATTGATATATTTAAAGATGTGTGTGCACGGCAAAAGTGAAAACTTATAAGAAGAAATAACTATTTAAAACTATTGAATAATTTTAATGCTTAAAAATGAAAATGATTACAAATACACTGAATATATAGTATAGTAATCACAGCGACACGACAGTGACAGATGCGGCTGAAGGGCTAGTATCCATGGCAAGGATAAATTGAAAAAAAAATGGCAGTCATCTGGATTGCCGATAGAAGTGAAAACTTGTAACCCAGAATTTGATAGCTCAGTTTGGAAACTACCCGGGTGAAACCGGAGGATGCTGTTAGTCTGGAATAAATCTTCAAAGCACTGTCGTCTAAATAAGTATTCCAGTAGACTTTGAGGACATGCCTCTGACCATGGCCACCTAGAAATGCTTCAGTATGCGTTTCTAGATGGTCATGGTACCGATTTCACCGGAATATATCTTTCATTTTAAAAGAAATCTCACTTCAAAACCAATAGACTTATAATCTTATCCATACTAATATTATAAATGCGAAAGTAACTCTGTCTGTCTATCTGTCTGTCTGTCTGTCTGTCTGTCTGTCTGTCTGTCTGTCCGTCTTTACCGCCTAAACCAACCAACAGATTTTGATGAAATTTGATACATAGATAGAATAGATCCCGAGAAAGGACATAGGCTACTTTTTGTTCCGAAAAAAGGGTTGAAAGGGTTAAAATAAGGGATGAAAGTTTATATGGAAAACTTCGTCATTGTTGAAGAACTATGAAACTTTACGTCTAGATATTTAACACGAAACCATAAAATGTATGTTTTAGCAGTTTTGTAGTTTCGAACTGTACCTACGGGGGTGGAATTGGGGGTGTAAGTCTGGAAGTTCAATATTATTGAAGATAAAACCATGAAACTTTGTATCTAGACACTTGAAATGGAGTCGATAAACGTTTGTTCCAGCAATTTTATAATTTCTAACTATACGGGGATACTTATATAACCGCTTGATACACTGGCTGCTTTTCGCGTTTTACAAATTTGGCGGGAAAACGGGTGTCAGGTTACATAAGTGCGGTGTTTGTGTTTCGGCATATGAAGTGCCACCTTACTTACCTTACTTACCCGTTTGAGCCATTTACTCTCAAGAGCGTTTCAAGACGCTTCTAGCGGTATCATTTATTTATAATTAATGTACTTAAATAAATTCAAGATGGCCGCCGCTACAAAATGGCGGATAATTTATGTTTTATTAATCCCATCAATATGGGTATCAAATGAAAGGGCTCAACAAGCAGAATACAATATACTATAAAAAATTGAAATCCAAGATGGCGGCCGCTACAAAATGGCAGATAACGTAGGTTTTATCAATCCCATCAACATGGGTATCAAATGAAAGGGCTCAACAAGCAGAATACAATATACTATAAAAATTGAAATCCAAGATGGCGGCCGCTACAAAATGGCGGATAACGTAGGTTTTATCAATCCCATCAATATGGGTATCAAATGAAAGTGCTCAACCAGTAGAATACAACGTACTATATAAAATTAAATTCCAAGATGGCGGCCTCTACACAATGGCGGATAACTTAGGTTGTATCAATCCCATCAATATGGGTATCAAATAAAAGGCTTGACAAGAAGAATACAGTGCACTATACAACCTCAATATTTAAGATGGGCGCAGCCACTAAATGGCGTATCAGACAGAATTTTGATAGTCGACGAGATTTCCATGGTGTCTTATCAAATGTTATGCATGATGGACGCTCGATTAAGGCAAATTAAGAACTGCGAAAATGAGTTTTTGGAGGAGTAAACGTATTACTTTTCGGTAATCTTTTACAACTGCCTCCTATAAAATGATCAGGAACACCTGTTTTCAATTCTAATACGAAATTATATATATGAAAGTAGCTCTCTGTCCGTTGCCGTCTAACGCCTAAGCCACTTAAAGAGTTTGTTACAATTTGGTGCAGAGATAGAGGAACTTAGGAAAGGCACTTAGGAAAGGACAACGGCGACTTTTTATAACAGAAAAAGAGTTGAAAAGAGTGGAAATGAGGAGTAAAAGTGTGCATGGAAGGATCTTTGCACTCTTTGTATGCTATTTTTAACCGACTTCAAAAAAGGAGGAGGTTATCAATCCAGTTGTATTTCCAATTGTGAATCAATTTAGATGGTTATTTTTTGGTTGGTAGATTATAGTTCAGAGGTGGTCATATAAATTTTATCGAAATCAGTGGGGCGGTTTTGAAATATGAACAACAAACTAAAATTTGCGTTCATGTAATCAGACGATATATCTACTAATATCTACTAATAGACTCTAATAAAAGTTGGTGGACCGTCCCAATATGATTTTAAATTAAAGTTAATTTTTTGAGAACATAGTTTTTTTTTGTAATTTGTCGTGTAAATTGTACATTTATTAATAAATATAAAACTTTGATTTAGACCGATTTTGATTAGGAAACGTGAATTTGTATGGTAGTAGACATACGAGTAGGTACTGCCTCAATTACTTTAATAAATATGTGGCGCGGACGAAGTCGCGGGTAAAAGCTAGTTGTTATATATTTTTAACCCCCGACAAAAAAGGGGTGTTATACGTTTGACGTCGATGTGTGTCTGTCTGTGTGTGTGTGCACCATAGAGCTCAAACGGAGGGGCCAATTTTGATGCGGTGTTTTTAATTTGAAGGTTAATATCCGTGCGGATGTTCTTAGCTATGTTTGGTTAATATCGATTCAAGATGGCCGTCTCCACAAAATGGCGGACTAAATATTTCTTCACAACCTACCTCAATGTGGGTATCAAATAAAAGGGCTTGACTAGTAGAATACTATACACTATAAAAAAATCAAATCCAAGATGGCCGCCACCACAAAATAGCGAATTATATTTTTTTCACTACTACCTCAATATGGGTATCAAACGAAAGGGCTTGACTAGTAGAATACATTGCACTATGACAAATTTCAAATCCAAGATGACCGCTTACACAAAATGACGAAATACATTTCTTTTTTCACAACTCCCTTAATATGGGTAGCAAATGAAAGAGCTTGACTAGTAGAATGTTGTACAGATAACAAATCCGAGGTAGTCGGGGCTTAATCAAAAATTTTAATTTTGTTCTTGTAATTACGTGTCACGTTCCTTTTGTCTTTGGTGGAATTCTAAACTACTTAACCGATTTTAAACAAATTTTCACACCGTGAGCAGTTCTAAAGATATTATGATATTTTTGATATCAATTATGACAATACCCGAGCGAAGTTAGAATGGGATGCTAGTATTTGTATAGATTCTGCTTTTTAACCGACTTCCAAAAAAGGAGGAGGTTATCAATTCGACCCCTATGTTTTTTTTTATGTATGTTACCTGATTTCTCGAGAACCTCTGCACCGATTTTTAAATTTCTTTTTGTGTTCAGATGGGTATGCTTCCCGAATGGTCGCATATAAATCTTATCGAAATCGGTCGGGTAGTTTTTGAAATATGAACCATAAACTAAAACTTGCGTGCAATTTTCTGGATGACGTAGTTGAAGATTTCACAAAAGTTATGAAACTCGATCCTGTCAATACGAAATTGTGTAAATGGATTAATAAAACTTTGATTTTAATTCCCAACCAAAAAAAGGGGTGTTATAAGTTTGACGTCGATGTCTGTCTGCCTGAGTGTCTGTCTGTGTGTGGCACCGTAGAGCTTAAACGTATGGGCCGATTTCGTTGCAGTTTTTTTTATTTCAAGGTTAATACCCGTGCGGATGTTTTTAGCTATGTTTGGTTAATGTCGATTCAAGATGGCCGCGTCCACAAAATGGCGGACAAAATATTTCTGCACAACCTACCTCAATATAGGTATCAAATGAAAGGGCTTGACTAGTAAAATACTATATAACAAATTTCAAATCCAAAATGGCCGCCACCACAAAATGGCGATTTATATTATATTTTTTATTACTACCTCAATATGGGTATCAAACGAAAGGGCTTGACTAGAAGAATACTTTGCACTATGACAAATTTCAAATCCAAGATGGCCGCTTCCACGAAATGCCGAAATACGTTTCTTTTTCACAACTCCCTTAATATGGGTATCAAATGAAAGGGCTTGACTAGTAGAATGTTGTACAGATAACAAATCTGATGTAGTCAGGGTTTAATCAAAATGGTTCTTGTACACTAAAAAGGGTAAAATAAACTATTTTCGTACAAAAAAAAACCGACTTCAAAACCACAAATAGGCACTCAAAAGCGAAAAATAAACTAAAATCATTATTATAAGCGCTACTCACTAATCTATTTGAAATCGGTGCCAGTGAGGTTAAAAAGTTAGTAGATTAATGCTATGTAGGCACATGGCAAGTAAGCACAGGTAAGTAGTATCTATCCACTACCTGTTAAATTTGGCTGGCACCGACTTCCAATAGATGAGTGAGTAGCGCTTATAGTAATGTAAAATAGTTTATTGATTTCAAAACTTTGTACAGAAACAATAATGACAACTTCAGAACAATTGCTCAAGCACGTCGTAACGTCTGAACACATCGGGTTAAAATTTGGAACATAGATTGATTGTAGTATAGAAGAACTTATAGGATAATTTTGATCCCGGAAAAATAACGGGAACGGGAACTACGCGGGTAAAACCGCGAGGCTCTACTAGTACAGCGATATGAGTATACATGTGATTTTTTTTTATGCATATTTTCAGACGATACAAGTGAAAAAAACAATCATTTGCAAGTTAAAGAAGACGATGATATCAACATTACTGAAGAACTAAACAAAACTAACAAAAATAGTGCCAACAACCAACCTAGAAAAATACTGAGGGCGCGACCGCGGGTTTCTACCGATAAAACAAATATGAACCAAAGTGTGAACAAGGAATTAAACAACTTTAGTAATGGAGTAATGTCTCCGAAAAGGGAGACAGATGATGCTATAGACAATCAAGATTCAACAATGATAAGTCTTGAAGACCATAACACATCAGGTCAAACTGATCCTGGTTCAACCAAAACTGACAGTCTGGTTGGATCTAGTGACGAAGCTGGGATGAAAGATTTGGAGGTTTCGCTTCCTATCTGCATCTGTAAAGGTAACATACGATTTCATTGTGTTTTTGTTTCTATATTTTATTGCTAACACTGAGTTTCATTTGTTGTTCTCATTTAAATGCAGCTGTTTTCCATAATGCCCCTGATTGGGTGCACCAATAAAAGTTATTTTTGTCATGCGGAGCGGATCGACTCATTCCATAATTGATCCATTTTGATTGGATATATTTGTTCTTGTTTGTTTTATAGGCTCATCAAAGTTCTTTATTTATAAATGTACAAATTTAACACATCAAATATTAATGAAAAAAAAGAAATAGCATACATATAGTATACATTTTCAAAGTTTAAAATTAACATTTCGCTGTAAAATAATAATTGCCATACAGATACGAGTAAGTGTCAAACTATATATATTTTTTTATTTATTACAGTTATTGTAATTAACAATGTAATTTTTATCATAACTTTACCATCATCACTCTCTAAAACGCTGTAACTATAAAACGTGTGATCGATAAGCCAGCATATTATTTCTGTTTCTGAAACTACAGACACTTGGAGCCGATTTAACTACTATAGGATGACGGTTACAAACTTCCGGTCCCATAATGTGAGTCAGCTTCCGTGACTTCGTGAGAGACTGTTGTATAGCGTCTAGTTTGTCAGTGTTGCGTATATTGCAAGAATGTCTCTCTCCTCGCGTGCTGTTCTCGTTGTGGGACTGGAAGTATGTTTTTAAACTTCTTTAGCCGCATTGCACATTTTGGGGGAGAAAATCTTATGGGTCACTGAGATGCTAATTACGGGCGGCGAACGCAGCGTAGAGTTGGAGGGGCAGTTAGCGCAGTGGGACGCGGGATATGCTTTTTTAAGGATAAATTCTTGTGAGTTCTAGACATGTCTATTCAATAAATGTGCATTTTTATTTTTCAGGAACACAGTTTGAAATGCCCCTGCCTCGCTCTTACAAGAATGTACTGCTTAAAAACCTCACAACGAAAGAACAGCTTAATGTGATAGTTCATAGCTCACACAAACTCCGGGTAAGTGTGTGTCCAAGTGGTCCAAACAAAATACATCTTCTACAGCAATATTCCTGAATAATAAGTATGCGGACATTACATTAAAAAATATTTATAGAACCAAATTCCACATAAATGTCAACTTTCGTGAATACCGGTTGACTTGAAGATTTCACTTCATCTTCCGTTCTTCATTACAGTTGCTTTAATAGCAGAGATGGATTCTTAAAGCAAACTAGCCATTACTAGAGGCGTGCTTGCGGAATTGTAAAATTAAGAAAAGATACATAATATAAAATATGTCAAAGTTTTTATATTTAAGACTACAGAGTATAAAGTTGGAACTTTATCAATTAAATATATATGAAGTAGGATGTCGAATTGTTGAGGTCAGTAGGGGCGCCAAAATTTGAATAACGGTAAATGTGTGAATCCGCCACTGCATGATAGGAGAATTGATTGTTCCTTACCTGTTAAAATATGCCTCATTTAATCCAGTATCTAGGAAGACTGAAGCTGACGGTGTGTATAACGTGTGACGGTGTAAATAGGTTTCGTTTAAAAAAAAACATAAAGCGCGTTTTTAGAGTGTGAAAAACTGTTACATTAATATTAGAATGCGACGGTAAATTTCGCAACGTTACGTGACAGTATATTAGCTCGGGCGGGAAGTTGGGCGGTCTCAAAATGTTCGAATCCAGACGGCTCTTCTGTTTTTTTTCAAGTTCCTTTTTTTCGTTTGAGAAAATCTATTATGTTACGTTAAGGGCTCTCCTTTATCTGTGTGTATCTAAGTATAGTCTGTGATTAAACCGAGCTTAACTCTGTCACCCGGATACTCGTAATGTAATGTGAGCGTGTTGCAGAACTCCTGCTCCGAAGTCCTGCTGGAGCCGTTCCTGGAGTACCAGCTGGAGCTGGGCGGCGCGGGGCTCGCGGAGCCGCGCGCGCGCGCGCTCGCCTTCAGCCTCATGCTGCGCAGGGGCGCCGAGCTCGCCATCGGTACGTACACAGACTGGAGCCGGGCGGCGCGGGGCTCGCGGAGCCGCGCGCGCGCGCGCTCGCCTTCAGCCTCATGCTGCGCAGGGGCGCCGAGCTCGCCATCGGTACGTACACAGACTGGAGCCGGGCGGCGCGGGGCTCGCGGAGCGCGCGCGCGCGCGCTCGCCTTCAGCCTCATGCTGCGCAGGGGCGCCGAGCTCGCCATCGGTACGTACACAGACTGGAGCCGGGCGGCGCGGGGCTCGCGGAGCCGCGCGCGCGCGCGCTCGCCTTCAGCCTCATGCTGCGCAGGGGCGCCGAGCTCGCCATCGGTACGTACACAGACTGGAGCCGGGCGGCGCGGGGCTCGCGGAGCCGCGCGCGCGCGCGCTCGCCTTCAGCCCCATGCTGCGCAGGGGCGCCGAGCTCGCCATCGGTACGTACACAGACTGGAGCCGGGCGGCGCGGGGCTCGCGGAGCCGCGCGCGCGCGCTCGCCTTCAGCCTCATGCTGCGCAGGGGCGCCGAGCTCGCCATCGGTACGTACACAGACTGGAGCCGGGCGGCGCGGGGCTCGCGGAGCCACGCGCGCGCGCGGTCGCCTTCAGCCTCATGCTGCGCAGGGGCGCCGAGCTCGCCATCGGTACGTACACAGACTGGAGCCGGGCGGCGCGGGGCTCGCGGAGCGCGCGCGCGCGCGCTCGCCTTCAGCCTCATGCTGCGCAGGGGCGCCGAGCTCGCCATCGGTACGTACACAGACTTGCAGAAGCAAAGACTTTGCACTTACCTAATTTAAAAATAAACAAAAGTCACTTTAAACAAAACAAATTAAAGTAGCGATTGTCGACCTTAGCGATCTCTTCTAGGCTACCATAGGACGCAGATTCGAGAATACGGAGGAGGGAAGTAAAAAAAGAAGTGGTTTATATTATATGTCCTTATATCTACAATTAATGGATTAAAACCGGTACATATTGAAACTGTAAAAAATATCAATAAAATTTTATTTGTTTTGTGTTTTCGGATAATGTTTTGGTGTTCCGGCAATTTTGGTCATTTGATTATGTACGGCATTGGTTCCATACAGTTTCAATACCTCTTCCAATCCATTATTCCGCAACGCCGCGCCATTCATAAATAATGCGACACGGAGAAAAGATCGAGAGTTGCAATCCCCTCTCTTCACCTGCTCTCAGTTGGACAGCTTGTTGTTTTTATTATTTTATACCCGCAATGGAAGCCAGATCGCAAACAACGTTGCGGTAGACCAACTAAGCGATGGCGGGATGACCTCGACAAACATTTCAAGGATTGGTATACACTAGCTCAGGGTAGAGACAAGTGGAAAGAGGGTAGGGAAGGCCTTTGCCCAGAATTGGGACATTTCAGGCTCTTAATAATAATAAATATACCCACATATTATCAAAGATCATGCATAAATATTATCTTTCTACATAGGTTTCCTGGAGGTTCAAATGACCCATGTTTTTTTTTGTACAAAAGTGTGTACTATGGAAACCAGATTTGGAAACCAGTTTGCACGAATATTCTGAAGCACAAGCTTAGGCTTAGTTCGGATATTCGACGCTCAAAATTAACATGTAGCGACTTCAGACAATTTTGTACTATTAATCATTAAAACCTAAGGCTATTTACTCTGTATCAAACTATTTACTGTGAATAAATGATATTATGCTCATTTATTATTATTATAGATAGCTGATGTAATAGTTATTGATGTAATGTGTGTCAGTCCGCGTGGACGGGTCGTGCGGGGAGGTGGTGACGGTGGACGCGGCGGACCTGCGCGGGCTGGCCGCGCGCCACGGGGACATGAAGGCCGACGCGGCCAACATGCTGTACACCGCGCTGGCGCAGCTGCCCGGCCTGCTGCCCGGCGCCTACGTGCTCCGCCATGAGGTAACCGCCGCATTTCACAGCTAATTGGAATTATTGTTTTAAGGTTTTCTTACGTTGTAATGTTTGTTAATATAACTGAACTAGATGTCCGCCCCGGCTTCGCCCGTGGTACATTATATACCACTTATCGGGATCCCGTACGTATCCAACGATGAAAAAATGACTGAAATTAGTTCAGTCATTCCTGAAAATATCGCTATCAAACAAAAAATCTCTTTAGCTACCTGCTACGCCACCTGTCAGAAATTGGTCGTACCAACTCAATCGTAATTCGTTCTTAAATCGTATCTCAATCATAATCGGTCGTACCAATTAGCAACGATTTATATTCAATGACGCCATCTTAGACACATGACACATGCTGTCATGGTGTCATGTCAAAGCACGAAAACTCTCAAAAAGGAATATTTTTACGTTTTTGTTACATTCATGATTCATGCTCCACTTCTATTGATAGTAGCGTAATATAGCCTTCCTCGATAAATGGACTATCCAATAGAAAAATAATCTTTCGATTCGGACCAGTACTTCCCGAGATCCTAGCGTTCAAACAAACAAACTCTTCAGCTTTATAATCTAAAAGACTTATAAAATTCCCGTGTCACAGTTTTCGTTGCCGTACTCCTCCGAAACGACTTGACCGATTTTGATGAAATTTTTTGTGCTTATCCGGTATCTATGAGAATCGGCCAACATCTATTTTTCATCCCCCTAAATGTTAGGAGTAGTCCACCCCTAATTTATATGTTTTTATTTTTAGACAAAAAATTTAATTTCTATTTTTTTATGATACAACATCCAAAAATACATACAATCCTCAATTGTCACCCTTCTACGATCAACCCTTATTTTATTAGGAAATTATTTATATGGCAAAACAACGTTTGCCGGGTCAGCTAGTATTAGTATAGATATATGTTGACATGCCAAACTGTTTTGCAAATCTCTATGGATATAAAAATAGCGTAAGAGAACATATGCTCATTTCTATAACAATCAATGTCTATATACAGTAGAACCTCGATAAGTTAAAGTCCAAGGGAAACAAAAAATACTTTAAGTTATAGAGGTTTTAAGTTATCAAGGGTTTTGGTTTTGGGCTCTGATGGGAAGGGAACATATAATTATTTGAAGTTAGAGTTATTTAAGTTACCGAGGTTTGAGTTATAGAGGTTCTACTGTATATCATTTTATTTTGACGATGCTATTGCAGAATTATATATTTATTAAATGTTATTATTATGGAGCTTAGAAATTTAATGTTATTTATTATTAATGTTAAAAATGTCTTACATGTTTTCGTTAATTCAATGAGTATTGAATTAGCTATATAAAATAAGCCCTATCTAAATGAATGTGTACAAATACAAATAATTTATTGATAATGGTGAGTTACAAGTCATAAAATTGAATAACAATATTGTCGCTTACACACAAGCACCTAACTTATTGCCGATTCAAAGTACATGTAATATGTTTATTGAATAAAGATTGATTTAACTCCGCAAGCTTATAAAGGCACTGCCACCTACTATACAGGGTTACTGGTAATCAGCCTGTGTCCATTAATGTCTGCTCTTTGTGTTAAAACAAACAACTTTTTTTATAAAGTTAGATGACCAAATTATTTAATTTTTTTTTTTGGTTGTGTATTGAGTTCTATCAAAAGTTGTAGAACAAGAGTTGTGTTTATTTAAATATACAGAATAAACCCTGAAATTGATGGAGGCTGATTACCAGTAACCCTGTATATTTATAATACCTGACACTTAGTTGTAAAATAATTACCATCAAACAAAGAAATTTTCATTAAAAAAATGTTAGTTTATAAATTGTACATTTATGAATAAAGAAGTTTGACTTTCTCAGCCCAGCCATGGAAGTAACGCCCTCCTCTACTCCCGCGCGTTCGGCGACACGCCGGGGAGCGTGCCGCTTCAGATGACAGACACGCCGCTAACACCCGCCGAGGAAGCCAGGGTGGTGCAGACCGCACCACCGCTCGAACCTTTCCTACTACCCCAACACAAGTAAATATATCTCTTACTGTTGTGCCTTACTGCCCCTACACAAGTAACTGTACCTCTTACTGTTGTGCCTTATTGTCCCTACATAAGTTTTTTTTAAATAAAGAGTGACAAGATAAGCAGGACATATGCCTGATGGTAAGCAAGATGCCACATAACAGCACAGTGACACGCAGCTATTGGAACATGAATAGTCCAAATCAGTAGCTAGCACTGCACTGCACTGCGGTCGTCACCCAGATATTTAAGATGTTATATCTCGAAGCCCTGTAATTTGTAAAATAAAACATTACCCTCGAAACCGGAACACAGTTTTGATTGCTCATTACTGCTTGGCGGTAGAATAACTGACAAATGTGTGGTACTTCCCCAGGCGGACTCTGCCAAGATTCCTACCACTATAAAGGTACCTCTTACCGTTTAGCCTTACTGCCCCTACACATGTAACTATACCTCATACCATCTCTTATCTTATTCCGGTATTATAATCCATTCACAACCTCTCAATCCTCAAATACTAGCTCATACTACATATAAGTAACCTCTTTTTGACCTTACCAAACTCTTACATTCTAACATTCCATAATATGACCTTAGCCTACTCATTAATAAAATGTAACTACTAAATAATATGTGTCACTGCTTCTTACTGCCTAAACATTGTGACCGTTAAAAATTGAGCTCTATTAATATAGTAATAACGTCCACAACCAGGTACCGGCGCCAGCTGCCGCTCGCGTTCACATACAACAGCAAGCAGGTCGCGAAGGAACCCACAACCACGATCAACAAGAAGAAAGTCCCGCCCCCCGCGATACAGGTGAGAAAGAGACAGACATACATAAAAAAATGCAAAAAAAACCATCAGAAACATGACGAAAAAACTCTAAAAGCGTAAAAAAATGTTATTTCCCTGTAAAAAAAATGTTTTTTAAACAAGAAAACAACTTTGGTAATTTATCGCTATTACCAACAATGTCTCAATACATGGTGCAGGAATTTTTTTTTTTTAAAGAACCCAAAGGTCATGGACTAAGGAGTCTGTGGAGTTGATAAATAAAAAAAACAGTGCAATTAATGGCGTAACAGTGTTTTCTTCCAAACAAACCAACCAACTTTTCGACAAGATTTTTTAATAAGTTTATTTATATTTATAAGTTGTATTACGTAATATATAATGTTATGCTTGTAATGTATTTTTTCTAATAATAACAGTACGTCTTATGAAAACACGCAAGCGGGCACGCAATTGCGTATTCGTTTCGCAAATGTTCACGAGCAAACAGCTTAAATTAATTAAAAGAATAATCCTTCCTCAATGTGTCTCGTCTCGCTATAAGAAGCGAGTAGAAAATTAGAACTCACATTCAGTGGCTGTAAAATGAACCCTTAATTTTCTATTGTCTCTTTCCTTCTAATGTGCCCCGTGGTACAAGAACCAGATGGCACGATGTTGCGCTGTTATAACTTGATGAAGTTAAATTGGAAATATGAGTGACGTTTCAATAAGAAGAAAGGAGTGTCTCTAATGTAAGTTAGGGTGACCATGTAAAGAGATGGACGTTGAAAAATCGCGAAAAATTGTATTTTTGACTGACGCCTTTTTACCTCGGCACTGATTCTGCTCAGTGATCCGTAGGTCGTGGGTTCGATGCCCACCCAGAGCAAACATTTGTGTGATGATTTATGGATGTTTGTACAGGGTCTGGGTGTTTCTATGTATCATAAATATGCATTTAAAATTGTAGCATATCACCATAGCTTTGCTTAGTTTGGGGTTAGATGGTGTTGTATTAAGAAGTGCAATTTTCTTTTTTCGTACAATAAGTGGTAACCGCTGCAACACTAGTCATCGGGACGGAGATAACTACAAAAATGTTTTTTTTTTTTGTAATCCTAACTCTTTAAGTATTGTACATAGAAATGACGAATACGGTAGAAATAAATGGCCGAATCTAACAGCACTGCTAGATATATATATCTGAGGTTACGTGTTACATCACAACTTGGGACCACCAACTTATCTGTAGAACGGCCAGTGTTTAAAAACAGCAATTGTCTAAGGCCAATTGTCCACGTAGCCGCACGATAAACGCACGCTTTCGTCGATTGAACAATGAAATCTGCGTCCAGCCGCTTCGTGGACACAGATTTCATTGTTTGTACGCAAGATGCAAGTATTCGTCATGCATTCGTCTTGCAACCGTCAATTGACGAAAGCGTTCGTATAACGCGCGGTTGGTTACGTGTACAATTGGCCTAATTTTCCCATGTATATAGGTACTGTTCAACTCAGTAAAACAATGCAATGGCTTTAATGGATTACGGAGTATAGTATAAAAAAAATCAAATTCCCGTTTTGCATTTCAATTAACCAAGCAGATTAAAGAGACTCTAAAACATGATACCGAAGGTACAATATCCATTGGCTGTTATTACTGAACTGAATACATTAAAACTTGTGTTTGTGTTACTAGTTGGAGGGGAGACAACGTATGCGGCGCCAAGGCAAAGGTTGGACCGTACTCCTCACACGCAATTCGAAACTATATACCTACATAGATTCGAATTATTCGAAACTCGCGACGTAAACCACACTAGCTATACATATCGATACCTCCAACTAATACTACCCCAACTCTAAGTCACACATACTTTTACAAAACGAACATTTAAAGGAAATAAATAAGAGTCATGTGGACTGCCGGTAGAAGTGAAAACTTATAACTTTCTTAGATTTTTAGTAATCAACAGCTCTAATGTTGCACAATACGTTATATTCCGAAATTGGAATAAGTATGTGCAAGCTAAAAACGTGTCACTTAGTTCTATTATATCCCTACACGTAGGCGCAGACAAGGGCGGATCCAGCTTTGGGTCCAGGGGGGGTCACATGGCTCCAGGGGGGGTCACATAGTCGTGGTCATGTCACAAAACTGTGCGATAAGTACATGCATGGTTTGATATCAGTGGTCCACCTAGGTACTGGACCCAGCCCAGGGGGGGGTCATGACCCCATGGCCCCCCCTGGATCCGCGCCTGGGCGCAGACCTGGCTGGTGAGTAGCGGGGCAAAATGAATCCCTCGATTTAGATCCTCAGTTAGATAGTCCCTCCAAAATGATCTGGTTATCTCGCCCTTTGAGAACCCCTATTTTTTAGTTATAAATATATATTATTTGCAAAACATATTTGCAGGCGTCTGCCAATGTTAAAGCCCCGACTAAATTGTGTGACTTATTATATGTTTTATTCTTAAACATAAAATTGCAACTTGTTTCAATCATTTTCACTGAATAAAACAATTAAATAAATTATAAAAATGTATGGACCTACCTATGTTGCACCGGCGCTCAGCCAGGTGGGCACTTCCACGTTGAGGAATAGAAGGAGAGTTGATGTTTTTATGTCACAAGTTTTCAGCTTGGCTCAAATACTCGTAGAGATTTACTACGATAACAAGGCCCGCCCCTCGAAATTACTGTTTCAATGTGTGCAGTCACATCCTTACGAAAGAGTTTGTATGTAGTTGTAATTATTCGTCTGCAGTAGCAGTCCGCACACATGCGTGGTGGTGCGTTGTACATACTTTCACAAATACTTTCAAACGTTTTGAATTTTGGAGGGGCGGGTCATGTTATCGTAGTCAATCTCTACCTACCCAAATTTTGCTGCCAGCTCTCGGAATATTACCTGTATAGCGACAGATTTTCGTATGTCGTTGTCGTCAACTCACAGGATTTGAGGCATCCAAAAAGCTAACGCGCTCGTCTTGTTGCGCTGCTCCGTCGCCTCTCCGACGCTACGCTAGTACGTCGGTGACGCGAACTGATAGATTTTCACCAAAAGCTAACGCGCTCGTCTTGTTGCGCTGCTCCGTCGCCTCTCCGACGCTACGCTAGTACGTCGGTGACGCGAACTGATAGATTTGCACCAAAAGGTAACGCGCTCGTCTTGTTGCGCTGCTCCGTCGCCGCTCCGACGCTACGCTAGTACGTCGGTGACGCGAACTGATAGATTTTCACCAAAAGGTAACGCGCTCGTCTTGTTGCGCTGCTCCGTCGCCGCTCCGACGCTACGCTAGTACGTCGGTGACGCGAATTGATAGATTTTCACTAAAAGGTAACGCGCTCGTCTTGTTGCGCTGCTCCGTCGCCGCTCCGACGCTACACTAGTATGTCGGTGACGATGTGATAAGATTTTCTACGAAAAAATTCTAAACGTGGCTTTTTGAAATGTATTTTCCGGAATGTCGCCATATTAAAGATATTATCAAAGCCTTATTAAATAATGATATAGGTAACCACTTCCGACATTTTTCTTTAAATGCTCCTCCTGTAAACATGTGTAGGGCTTGAACGAGTTGTCGTAGTATCTTGGAGGTATCGATATGAAAGTAAGTAAAGGTGCATTGTGCTCAGAGTAAGGAGGTAAGTATGTATGTATGTAGGTTCAGACTACAGCCTAACTAAGATTGTCTTAGCTTTAGTGTTGCCCTTTTCTTTTCGCTGGAAATTATAGAGACAGCAATAGCAAAGCCAAAGACGAATTAGTTAGGCGGTAGCGATCAAGTAACCTCAAATTGGGTCGCAGCTTGGGCTGGTGGAAAAACTAATCGTTTTTGTGGGATGGCGGGTGGATATGTAAGCAACAGTTTCAAAGTAAATTTTAAAAATACCGTTAATTTTAAAAGTTTGCTGAACTTTCAACTTTACGCAAAGTTTATAAGTTAACTAAATTTTCAAGTTTGTGATTATTTGCTGAGACCGCCTGGAAAAGTACCACATCTTTGACAGTTATTCTACTGCCAAGCAGTAGTGTGCAAACATTACGCATCCAGATAAATTACAGAGTAAAGGTATAAATCATATTATATGTACAGTTGCCGAGCGCAGCGAAGTCCATCATTTCCTGCGAGTCTCGTCAATCTGTATTCCAAAAATAAGGCACAATTTGATAAAATTCAGTTGAAATAAAATAGTTTCATAAAATGGTAGGTGTCAACATTTTTAAATATACTCGTAAAAGTTATTTATCTCGTGCAATCAACGGACAAAAACACTGTACTACTACCATTCTATACATTCTAAAATTTCACTCTATACAGGGTTATTGGTCTGCCGGTCTGACAGCCTGCATCATTTTAAGGGAATGTGCTTAACATTTAATTCGTCAAATTTTGTTCAACAGTTTATAAATAAATAATCGTTAATTTCCAAAAAAACACAAACAGCACATTTAACATAATGGTGAAATTATATAAATCTACTAGCCGTACCATTGGGCCCCAAACTAGGCTAAGCCTGTATCTATAAATTAGTATAAAATGTCGTATATTTTCTTGCCATTACAAAATACAAAATTGTATTTGCCCGGTCTTAAAGCATCGAACTCTTCTTCATAACAAGAGCCCGCGTGCTCTGAATGCTCGATGAATGATGTGCAGTTTGAAGTGAAGTGAATAAACACTAAACAGTGCTAGAGAGAACAACAACTGCTATTTTTTGGGATATGTATCGAGTTTTAATAAAAGTTGTAGAACAAAATTGTTTAAGTAAAGAGAACAGATGAAGGCTGATTTCCAGTAACCCTGTATAGAGAACTAAAGTCGATTCACCCTCAGCTGACATAAATATTATAACAATGGCGACTAGCGACCAATGACGATTCGCGGTTACCACAAAATGACGAGTCGTGATTGGTAGATGGACGCGATGATAGTTTTATGTCAGGTGAGATTACATTATACTGACAAAATAATATTAGTTGTTAATACGATCTTCCAGAGTCGTTTGACGGTGTTGGGATAATTCCATTGAACCATATAGATTTATCAACACTTGTTAAACAAATTACCCGATGAACATATAAACAGACATAAAAGCTAACGCGCTACTATGGGCTTTATGCTATGCCTGTTAAGATATAAATTACATTGGCAGCATAAATTAGCAGAGTGTGTTTCCGTAATATCTCTATCTTAACGTGCATGGCATAAAGCCCATATTTCAGTGTATTTTATTTATCGGGTGGTAGCCGAGTTGTTTCAGTCGGTGCAGAACTTTTCCGCGTTCCTCTCGTCCATGTCGTACATATGTAACCGCAAAATTATAAGAAATAAATAAAATAAAATTTATTTATTTACATGGATAATTACAATAAGATCTGAAATGTTTACATTGAGAACTCCATAATCAGCCTTACGGCATGCAAATATTAGGTTGTCTATGACAATTTCACAAACCGTCAGTCCGTCCGTCCGTAACCGTCAGTTTATATTAAAAAGCGTGAGATTATAATAAGATAATTACGGTCGATATTCACAATTTTACTGTGACATATATGTCAACCTAAAAATTATAAATGAATGTTAGATTACAATCCAACGACGTTTGCTAGTATGGTCATGGATGGATGGTAGATTGTAAACTATCCTAATCACCATTCGCCTACCCTTATCGGCCTTATCCCACTTCAGGTGGGCTCGGTACAGCATGTACGTTACCTCCATTCATCTCTGTCATTCGTCATATCTTAGGTCACTCCTATCCTACTCATATCGTCTTGCACACAATCCATCCGCACTTATTTTGTAAACTATCCTAACCCACAGTGAGATTATAATCTGACGCGTTATATTGTAAAGTAACGGTGCTTGCAATTTTACGATGACATATACTTACAATTATTAATTTAATTTATTCATTCTTATTATTATTTATTAATTCTTACAATTAGTACAATATTTTAAATTTAATCGAAATAAGTTCCAATCGCGAAAGTTGAAAAAGTATCACAGTAGATATTTCGACAAAAAATATAAGTAAGTACACACTTGCAATTTGCTTCTATATGATAAAACACGAATGTAGGCATACATTCGTTCAGTGTTCTTGTGTTGATAAATTTGTATAGCCATGCACTTACCTACCTGTTTTTTTAATAACATCCGTTGATTGCACTACAATGTGTCTGTTCGTACATATACGTGATTATCGCATGAAAAGCATGTAGATGTCTGTTGTCCATACAGGGTTACACGTCACGCCTGTACTGTGCCGGAAGTTACGTAGTGTATTCGATATTTTGGACAACTTTAGTTACGAGACTAACGAAAGCTGTTCCACACAAATTTTACTCGATAAAGTTTATCAAAATAATAACAAAAACGTTTATTGTACCAATAACAAAAATATTCGAAAAGTAAAAACATACAAAAAAGGACTTATGGCAGAAAAATAATAATACCTACTGTGGTGTTAGAGTGCACTAAATCCCACACTAGGTTGACCCTAGGGATCCACGCTTCTCCTGATTTTATAAAAAAATGGGTAGTAAAATATTTTAGCGAAACAATAAACAACAACAAAACTATAATTTTTGATTTACCCCCGACAATCTTGGATTGTTTCGTAATGTACAAATATTATACTGCTGATCCTTTCATTTGATAGGTACATAATATATAGAGAGAGCTGTGAAAAATAATTCGCCATTTTGCGGCCTCCTTCGAAACGTATCATAGGGTATATAAGCGAAGACTTGATACCCATATTAAGAAAATTGTGAATAAATATGTAATCCTTTACTTTATGACGGCGGCCAACGGCCACCTTACACGAATTTCTATCAAAGGTAGAGTAGATTACAAGCTTTCCTTAGTTTGGGGTCAGAGGGCGTTGTTTGTGAAATGTTCACCAATATTAATTTATTCCAACGCTTCCGGCCTAGTACAGAAGTTCTGCGTAAACCTGTATATGCTACAGTAATTTACTTTAAGGAGGTGGTACTCGTAATAACACCACTTTAAGGAGAAACATAATATCAAAATAGAACCAATTGACATCAACTTAATAGCAATAGTTACAAAGATTAAACGCAATTGGTCTATTTTTGACAGATCACTTTTGGATGATCACTCATCCAAAAGTGATCCAAAAAAGCTTGAAAACGTCTTTTTAAACTCCAAGGCTTTATGTACACCAACGACCCCCTTAAATTGAGTGTAAGAAAAATAAATAAATAAGTAGAATAAAAAATTCACACTCATTATGTTATATTGTGAAAAAAAAACTTTAAAAGAAAGAGAAAAATCCCTTGTGATTCTGGTTATATTTTGGAACGGCATTAAAGGAAACTTTTGAAATCGTTTAATGTTTTCAAGTCTCAAAAGGACTTTTTGACACGCTGTCATCGTAAACCGCATCGTCGCTTAACATCAAGCGAGATGGCGGTCTAATGCAGACCTATTATTGTCATTAAATATGTACTTAGCACTGGGAGACGTAGATAAGTCATTTTCACGATGCCTTAACTTCAGTTTTAGTTATCAATCTAAGTTCTTATGGTCAGTGCTGTAACTATGCATTGGAAGAAACCCCATGGGAATATCAGTAAGGCGCTGTTGTGAAATTAATTATTGATTTGATTGAATATTGCGCCAGGGGCACGTCGCGCTTTTTCAGCCCTGCCATCCTATCGTTGCATTCCTACTTTTGAATCTCCATGTTTGTAGTATGTAATTGTATAGAACATCTATACATAATTAGTTTTTGTACAAAATGTTAGTGCAAGTGTTTATTAGTGCAGTTACGTTGAAGCGATGATAGCTTAGCAGCAAGTGACTGGGCTGCTGGCTTGAGCTTCCGATGAAGGAAAACATCATGACAAAACCACGACTTTACATGTATTACCGTAACATACCAATGGCAACATAGGCGAGATTTGCATCAATAAGATTTCTTAAAACGAAACATTGATTTTTAAAAAATGATGACAGGTGCTTAATGCTTAAATGATTTGAACATATTTTACATATTTTGTCCAAATCTAAAATTCTGCTAACTGGTTTTGTTCTAGAGTAAGTTAGTGTATTTTATTTTGTTTTTCTTTGTTCGTAAGCGACGTCAACAGTTTGCCGTCAAACGGACAATGCTGTTGCCATTTTTTTAGTTTGAAAATAACTTATTTTTGAGACATGATTATATCAAAAAGTCGTGAATTAGAATAGTGCTGCCAACTAATAGACACTTGGACTAAATTTGCAATTTATCAAATGAACACCAGATTATTTTGTTTCAGTGGCCAAAGAAGAAAGGAAAAAAGAAGGGAAAGAAAAAATAAAAGAAAATGTGTAATAACACGTGCCTTTATTAAAACTTAGAGCTAAATAATTAGTGGTGTAAAGATAGTACGAATCGTCTCCGTTATGTCACGTAACGCTAACACATGTATGAAAAATTAGAACAGCTATACGAGCGATATATTTTTTCTATTACTGAATACTAGCTACCTCCCGCGGCGTAACTCGCTGCTTAAGAACGTCTAACTTCAAAAGAAGCATGTGACAATCCATGTTCTGTATGTAGTGTATGTGTTCTGTAGTAAGTACTACGTAAGTATTTAATTTCATTCAAATCTGTCCACCCATTACAGAGATGCGTATGGACAAACATACACACTTACAAACCCGCAACTTTTGGATTGTGATACGTTTACTGGTTACTATTGATTTGCTTTCAAGCTAGTCCAAATATTTTCTCTATGACACTGATATAGCAGCTTCGTATAGCGTAAATGGAACCGTATTTTCTATAATACTTATATAATCGCTTAGCGTTTATGACTGCGACTTTGACTGAGGCAATTTGAATTCATAATTTACCTACTGTTAAATTTTAACAATACAAATGGATAGCTAGCGATCTAGTGTAGTAGAGGGCAGAAGTTGGGGCGAAGCAAACCCTTACTTCGCTTACTTCAAACTCTAAGGCAGTAACCGCTCCCCCAACCCAGACTTTCAAACATAATTTTAAACTTTTTTACAGTTCTTGTATATAATTTAGAATAACTTAAGTTTATAATATGTACTAGCTGACCCGGCAAACGTTGTTTTGCCATACAAATAATTTCCTAATAAAATTAGGGTTGATCGTAGAAGGGTGAAAATTGAGGATTGTATGTATTTTTGTATGTTGTATCATAAAAAAATAGAAATTAAAAATTTTGTCTAAAAAATTAAAAATAAAATTTAGGGGTGGACTACCCCTAACATTTAGAGGGATGAAAAATAGATGTTGGCCGATTCTCATAGATACCGGATAAGCACAAAAAAATTTCATCAAAATCGGTCAAGCCGTTTCGGAGGAGTATGGCAACGAAAACTGTGACACGAGAATTTTATATATTGGATATAATAATATGTTATACTTACATGTATAAATAGATAGGTATCGAATATTTTTTGTTATTCAATTGAATCTGTGATCTGTTAGATAATAGGTACCAATAAAATGTTTTGAGTATAATATCGCTTGTTTTTTTTTTCTACTTTTTAATTGTATTATATTCAAGCAGCTTCGTCGAAATAGCCGTCCAATTGAGCACCAATCTGAAAAGAAGTTTGATTTAAGAATATTTTTAAATGGCTCGGTATTCGGTATGGTCCCATCTGGCCCGGTGCCGGGCCAAATGGGAATAAAAAGTTTCAACTGGCCCGGTGATATATTTACCGGGCCAGATGACACAAATCAAGTGCCATCGTCCCCGGTAACGGGAGAAACATAATAATATTTTTATAATAATAACAATAATCACCAAATCCAAAATACTACGAATCAAACATAATTAAGTAGGTAGTTACGTTTCATAACACACAAATAGTCTCTAATATGTTTTATTATAACTTTCTTTTAAAATCACAACTTCGAACAATTAAATCAATAATTTCATAATTTTGCTAGTATCGCAGTTTTTTTAGTATGAAAACTAAAGTGGTTATTACACATTTTAAATAAAAACACGGGTCACTTACGTTTGATATAACACGTACATAGATAAACGAAATCTATCCGAAGTGAAGGTACTCTAAAAATATTTAGATTTTTTTAATGGCAGACTACTCACACGAAGGAGAGAATTTTGATATTCGCCACTCAAAAGGGCAGACAACTTTTAACTGGGTGAGCTTTTCTTTGGAGATGGCACATTCAAGAGTTGCCCAGAGCTTTTTAAACAGCTTTTTAGTATACATTGTGCCATTGGTGAAGAAGAGACAAATATTGTGCCAGTGGCGTACGCGTTATTAAGTGACAAAAGTACGGACACATATGAAGTTCTTTTTCATTTATTGAAAGCTCAAGTACCAGGCTGGACCCCAGAAATTTTTAAAAGAGTTTTTGAGATGGCCGTTATGAATGCTACTGTGTCAGTGTTCCCAAATGTAATCACAAAAGGTTGCTACTTCCATTATTCGCAAGCGGTGTGAAAGAAAGGAAAAGAGTTACAACTCACCAAGTTAAAATCAACCCGCAGGCAAGTAGTGCTCAGTGCTGTACTACCACTTCTACCGCAAAACAATTTTTTTATGGGTGGTGGTATGTCCTACGCTCAAAGTCCTGATGATAAAAATAGCAAGATATTTCGTGATTACATGTCAAACCAGTGGTTGCGTGACGAATTTACAAAGGTGAGATGCGTTTTCGGGCAACGCCGCCGTACGACAAACGCACTTGAAGCGTGGCACAGCAAGCTTAACACATTCGCTGCTAGACAGTTTTTAAATAATAAGGCGTTTTTACTGAAATAACACGCCAGTCGCGGCTAGCCGTACTCGCGTTGCAACGTGCAACGCGAGTACGGAAAACACGCAAGGAGTGTTTCACGCTAGGCACGAGTAGCCGCACTGCTGTTCAGACGAGCGACGCCAGTGCGGACAAACACACCTGGTGTGAAACACGCCGTATGCGTGAAGCAGCACTGGTGAAACGACAATACAATTTTAATTAAAAAAACGGTTTACAAGACTACAGCGGGCCTAATAATGATATACGTAATCTATCGTAGGTCGCTCCATCAGGTAAATTAATTTGAATCAGAATACGAGTACATTAAAAGCATAATATAGTACCATGTAGATACTTATTGGTTCACCATGGTTTTGTAGCTCTAGTTCATAAATATCGGAGCCGGGATTCGAACCCGATCTCTTTTGACCTCTTGACCTCTGAGCTATCAACACTACAAAAAACAGGAATAAAGTGATGTCATTCATGGATAAAAATATAGGTCCATAACATACTATACCCAGCAGGGGTTGATATGATGATGGTTAAATAAAATAATATGCATCTTATTATAACATAAATTTAATTTACAAAAACGCCACGTCGGCGTTGTGGGGATCAGTTCTAAACCAGGACGTCTACTCTCTTTTTACGAAAACGTAATTTCGAAATAAACTCGATTTGACTTTCCTACTCCGGTTCTACTTCAATCCGTCGTTAGAACATTGTCGCTAAACAATGTTCGATCGAACGAAACGAAGTAGAACCGAGTAGGAAAGTCGCGAGTTTATTTCGAAATTACGTGTTTCGTAGAAAGAGAGTAGACGTCCTGGTTTAGAACCGATCCCAGCGACGTGGCGGAATTTGAATCGGCTGGCTTGCTGGAGTTCGCGGGTGTAGCGCGTGCTCCGCGGCTGGCTCGGCGGCTGGCTGCGCGGCTGCCTCCACGGCTGCCTCCGTGGCTGGCTCGGCGGCTGGCTCGACGGAGGCGTTTTCATTTCTTTAACAATACATAAACTAAATGTAATTATCATACTTAATACGGGGAGTTTTGAAAGAACAAAAGTGGAAGAAAATTTAAATTTTAAGTAACAAGTAACCCCTGATTTGTTTGATCATGTCAGATTAACATCAGTATTTCTACGACATCATCACTTGCGAGCCAATTATTTATATCCATTTTACTTAAAAAGTGGAAGAGTTGAGGTTTTGTTCCCAACCTCTTACGGACGGAGACTGATTTGAAATCGCCAGTCACTTCGCCTTTTACCTTCGCCCTCCGTCCCGTCGCCGGGTCGCGAGCGAGCGAGCCAGCCGAGAGAGATCGAATAGTGTGGTAATCGCAACAGATAGGTATTTGGTTGTACTTACGTTATGCAACACCGCCAGAATGTCCACAGCCTGGAGCACGTACGCCGCACACGCGCCCCCGTAACCCCCGGCAACAGAGGTTCTCTAAAATAAGTTAAACACAATATTGAAATGACAAGAAACAAGTCGGTCGCAAACTTCAAAGACATTCAACTTTAGTTTTTAATGTACACGTGCAATTCTAGCCCGTGACTCGCACTCTCTCACGCACAACTCGCAAATATGTCCCACAATGGCATCTAAATAAAACAAATTAGGTAGTTAGGCATGATAGAGAACTTAATTTCGTCCGAGACCAAACCAAACTGGGCGGGCGGTAACTTCAAAGGAACTCGTTTGAACATGTTTCGTCGCTAAATGCAATACCCAGAAAACCAATTAGGTACATACTTACTGAATTAGAACTTTACTTTTCGTTACGCTCATTTCAATACCAAAAAACTTATTACTTAACACTTAGGCACTGAATTAGAAATTCACTTACCTTTCATCAGCCATTTCTTCAAATTTGGAATTTGGAAAAAGTTTCTGCGAAATAACTTAAACCGGAAACGAGCTCGCAGTGCCAAATATCAAAAACGTGTTGCCAAATATATTTTTTATAATCCGCCAAGTTAGTTGTGAATTTCCGCCAAAAACCCGTTAATTAGGGTTCCGTAGCCAAATGGCAAAATACGGGACCCTTATAGATTCGTCATGTCTGTCTGTCTGTCTGTCCGTCCGTCCGTCACAGCCACTTTTCTCCGAAACTATAAGAGCTAACTATTGAAACTTGGTAATAGATGTAATCTGTAAACCGCATTAAGATTTTGATACGAAAATAGAAATGAAACTCAAAAAAAAAAAATTTGATCAAAACCATACGTGTAAACTGAATAGTTTGCGCGAGGGACTCTTCCAAAGTGGTAAAAAGTGTCCCCCCCTGTAACTTCTAATATAAGATAATGAAAAAAAAGTGTATGATGTAAACTTTCAACGAAAATTGGTTTGAATGAGATCTAGTAAGTAGTTTTATTTTAATACGTCAAAAATTCACTATTGTTAAAACACTGATTAAAGTAACAACGAACTACAAGAACTTTTATATTATGTTACTTGCTGCTACGGAAACCTTCATGGGCGAGTCCGACTCGCACTTGACCACTTTTATTTTTATGCCAATAAGCATACACAGGCCACTAAATGTTCCCACTGATGGATCTCGGGGCCTTCTCTCGCAAGAAGTCACAAGAAGCAGTCAAAGCCATAATTCACCACATAGTGCGGGTTGGTGGATAACATATGACTTAAAACGATTCTAGGTACATGTTGGTTTCCTCGCGATGTTTTCCTTCACCGTTTTTAGTTAGCGGCATTACGCACATGACATCGAAAAGACAGTGGTGTGCGTGTACGTGTACGTACACCAGTATCCTATTAATATTATAAATTTAAATGATTGAATGTTTGTTGCCCAATCACCTCGTAACGTATGCACGAATCGGACTGAAATTTAGAACAGATTATTATTAATATAAGTAGTTAGGAAGAACACAGGCTACTTTTAACACCGAGAAAACCAAGGAAAGGAACTACGCGGGTAAATCGCGGAGCATCTTCCGACCATCTTTAATCTCTAGGTGACAAGCACAGTGCAGTGCTAGGTAATTATTTGGACTCTTCGTGTTCCAATAGCTGCATGTCACTGTGCTGTTATGGAAGGCGTGTTGCTTACCATCAGGTACATGTCTTACTCGTTTTGGCACTCTAAACTAAAATAATACATTACCCTTCAATCCAGCTCATAATGTTAAAAATTGATGATTAATATTAATGATTGAACATTGTAATAACATTCCGTATTTTAATTGATTTACGTAATTTTGTAATATACTTAATCGTCAAAATATAATAGATCACCTAGTCTAGAAAAGTAAAGAAAATTATCAGTACAAGTTAGTTTTATTTTTATGGTGAAAAAAACAAAATTTGATCATAATAAACTGATTGTTTATAAATACGGCAAATTTTCTTTAATTTGTCTCCAGAATATAACTGTTTTAAACTTCAGATTTGCCGTATGGCAACACTGAAACTGACTTGGTCCAACCACAAACCAATACAGCTACCTTCCGGCTTCTATTCTGACCTTATAGTTTTGTTTGTTGAGTGAAAAGTCAAATTGCGAAAAATAAATACAAATTTGGTAAATACCTAGATAAAATAATGGCAGGGACTAGTCGAGACACCATAATGTGAGTGTTTATTTTATTAATTTTTCATATCCGTATTTTTAAATACACGTTACTACGTGTTTTTTGTATGAAAAGTGAAAGAATTACTTTGTTTTTGACTTTCGCTTCCAGGAAGCGTGAAGTGGGATAGTCCAATATTGTGATTTTAAAATCGTGATATCACGGGAAGTTTTTAAGATAACAAAGTAATTCTTTCACTATTCATATAAAAACACTACTGAATTCTACTGAATGAAACAAAGTAATTCTTTCGCCTATGTTTCAGTTATTGAGAAGCCTTTTAATGGCACATTTTAAATCAAAAATGAGTCGTCCCGCCTATTGTAATAATGAGTAGTAGAGATTTTCTACGATAACATGACCCGCCCCCTCCAGAATTCAAAACGTTTGAATGTATTTGTGAAAGTATATACAACGCACAACCACGCATGTGTGCGTACTGCTACTGCAGACGAATAATTACAACTACATACAAACTCTTTCGTAAGGATGTGACTACACACATTAAAACAGTAATTTGGAGGGGCGGGCCATGTTATCGTAGTAAATCTCTACCATCAATTCGTTTAGGTGTTTAAGATTTTTTTTAATTTAGGCGGGGTTTTTTTGACATAAGCTTAATCAGTTTCGACGTTTTTGTTGTTAACGAGTGGTGTAATAACGGCTTTAGTCTCGTAAATAGGTAGTAGGTACCTAAGTAGGTTCTTTGAGTTGAATTATGAGAATTATGAGTTGAATTATTGGAATTATGAGAACAACGGGTCGAAACGTTCTCTCGTACAATCAGCTCCCCTAAAGAGTTAGGTATAGTGTTTGTGGCAACTATACAACGCAAATAAACATTTGTTTTGATTTTTTCGGAACTTCAAAGTAAGACATAGTTGCCGGCAAACAAGTTGACCCAAATGAAGTTAGCAAGGGGAAAGTTCGCGCATGTGCACTTCAAATAGACCTTAAAAACGTTTCTGCGCAGCCATGCGCAGCTAACTTCAATGGGTTAACTTGTTTGCCGGCCACTATACTTATCTAAAGAAACATTGTTTAATTAACAGCACCCAAGACGAAGACACGAACCCAAGTGTTTGGGCACCTCCGGATGCTCAGAATGCGCCTGCGGCTCTCCTGGATTTATCCTCCTTATTGAAGGAGGCCATGTCCCAAGGTGGCGTAAAACAGCCAGAAAGCCAGCCGTCAGTTAGCCAAATGAAAATGTACGACGCCGCACCGGAGCCGACCTTGAAACGGTCGGCTCCTGAGCCTTGGACAGGCAAAGGCAAAGGAATAGGCAAAAAATCAAAAATATACAAATGAAAATTAAATCCTATTTTAATTAAGCTTTTATTTAACTTGCACTGTTAGTATAGGACAAATCTTGCGAGTTAAATTAGAACCACTTAGAACTGACTGTTTACTGATGGGCTACCTTATATAGCAATCAGTCGTGGAAGGTATCTAGACGCCATTCGAATAGTAGAACATTGCTCATCTACCTAATACCTGTAAACGAGCAATTCTTGTATGTCAGATTATAATCTAACAACGCTATTTTATGAACTAACCTAACCGTGAGATTATAATCTCGTGCATTATAATGCACGAGATTATAATCTCACGGTCTACGAATCAAATATTGACACTTTTATTTGAAGAGTGCCTTTAATAAACGTAATTTATTCGATTTTTGTGGCTTTAAAGTTTCCAAACAAAATCACTTCAAAAAATAATATACTTATGTTGGTATTAGGTAGGTACTTGAAAATATAATTAGTCGGTATTAGAGGCATTGTCTCGTACTAATTACCTCTGTAGCATATATTTTTTTTTATTAAAAAACGAACAAATACTCCTCGCATATATTTCCGCTCTAGCGTTACGTTATTGTAAAAAAATCTGACATCAGAGGTAAGTATTGTTTCGTATCAATTACTATCAGGAGAACACCAAGCATGACTTGTTTTATTTTTTAATAAAAAAAAACGATAAAACACGCCTCGTATGTGCGTCCGCACTGGCGTTTCGTCTTTTGAAACACACACGTTTGTGTGGCGCCGCACCGGTGCATAGCAATGCAGCTTTACACGACAGGCGTGTTTAGCTCGCATACGCGTTGCACTAAATAAAACACAACGTACGTGTTTTCAGCAGCCAATGTGTTAAACAAGACAATTAAATAAAAGCAGCCCAATATAATCGAGATCTTAAAAGTGCTTTATACTGAAGCCTCTTATTACAACACAAGATTACTTCAAATTGAAAATAATAAACCAATTATTTAAAAATCCCATCCGACAAAGAAGGCCATGCTTCGAAAAGATTTTATTTAGGAGGCTACTACGGAGCTGGTGACCGGCCAAATAACCGTCGCGTCGGTAATTTTTTTGAAAAAATGCGATAGGTAGTTAAATTTCGAATTTCTAAATTTTGACATTATATTTAATATTTAGTGATTGTAATGATAATTTTTTTTTCATAAAACCAATTTACATTTCAGAAATTTTTATTTTATTTGATTATTGATTTCATTTAAGATTATTTATGTAAGAAGCTGTGATTTTAAAAGAAAGTTATAACAAAACATATTAGAGACTATTTGTGTGTTATGAAACGTAACTACCTACTTAATTATGTTTGATTCGGAGTGTTTTGGATTTGGTGATTATTGTTATTATTATAAAAATATTATTATGTTCAAATTCAAAATGATCCACTTCTAAAAAGTCTATTACAGGTTAAGTTTTGTGACAGAAGTTGATTTCGCGTCATTCACAATAAACACTGATTATTGTTTACTAAGTAGTTTGATTTATAAGTTCCATCCCTTTTATAGATGCATGTAGTTAGTATTTTACAAATTACGAGGCGTATCCTCTTTTCTCCCGTTACCGGGGACGATGGCACTTGATTTGTGTCATCTGGCCCGGTAAATATATCACCGGGCCAGTTGAAACTTTTTTTCCCATTTGGCCCGGTACCGGGCCAAGGCACCGGGCCAGATGGGACCATACCCGGTATTCCACATGTCTATTTTTATTTTACTAGTATTAAGACACCATTCGCAAAAATTGTCTGCGGGCTTAACTTAGGTATTTGGGCCGCCAAGCAGCACTTTGAAAAACGTCGCAAAGTTGCCATTTTATCGGTTGCAACTGCCTATAAGTCGAAAGGATGGCTTGGATAACCAAGCTATCTCCTGCCGACCTACAATGCTTTCCGTACCAAGTAATGCTCAAATGGTTGCCATGTCTAGGCTTCTTCGGTTCAAACCTTAAAATCTACTACACGAACCATGGACGGTCTATTTTCCGCCAGAAAACTCCAATTCTTACCTGTACTTGTGAATATTTATACTTTTAGTAGTGGTAGAACATCTTTGCAGTGTCCGCCTGTGGAAGTACCACACCTTTGACAGATATTCTACTGCCAAGCAATGATGTACAAAGCTTACTTTATTCCGGTTTGTAGGGCAATGTTTCTAGAGAAATGGCACAGAGATAAACATCACACACATCTGGGTGACAAGTTCAGTGTAATAATGAATTGAACTTCTCATGTACTAAAGTAGCTACGCAACACTGTGATGTTTGGCTAACTAGCGCATTGTTTACCATCAGGCACATATATCCTGCTTGCCCCGTCACCTTATACTATAACTTGGTAGTGCGGTGGGGAATAAGCCGAAAAATCGGAGTTGTTAGAGAGAAACGGATGGTGCGCAGTGGCGGGCGGAAGGTTTTCCTTCACAGTAAATCCTATTGAAAGTTTTGGAGCTTCTATCAGTGAGTTTGAAGTCAAAGTCGAGGGAGTATAATAGTGCCGGGGCATTTTGCGCTAGCCCAAAATTCAGTAGGCAGTAGTGGCCCACAGGTCTCTACAAAATAAAAGGTAAAACGTAGGGTGTACCAGCAGCGGTGATAGTTACCTGCACGGGCGCGTACTTGACGTACTTGTCGGGGTTCTTGGAGAAGGGCAGGTGCGCGGTGGCGGCGTGGAAGGCCGAGTAGCGCGGCAGCAGCGCCTGCTTGTTGTCGCGCTTCAGCGCCTCGCGCAGCTCCGCGTCCGGCACGCTGTACCCGCGCTGCTGCCGCGTCGTCTCCTCCCACTCGCGGTTGAACGCCTGCGCACACCGACACATTTCGTAGGAGCATGACTCCTTGCTTACTACAATACGGCTGGTCTAGTCGGGAGAACGGCGCCTGCCGATCCGGAGACCCCGGGTTCAAACCCCACACGCACCACTGTCTTTTCGAAGTCATGTTGCGTAATGCCGCTAACTTAAAAAACGGTGAAGGAAAACATGAGGAAACCGACATGTACCTAGAACCTTTCGAAGTCATGTGTCATCCACCAACCCGCACTGGGCCAGCGTGGTGGATAATGACCTTAGCTCTCTCCTTGCGAGAGAAGGCCCGAGTCCCAGCAGTGGGAACATTTAATGGGCTATTGATGATAACTTCTTGCAGGAGAAATCGTTAAGAGGGTAGATAGATACTGGTGCCTTTCTCTCACTTGGCAGGGGTATAGTATACGAAGTTGAACTCACATATGGAGTTACACAATACTAGCAACGCCCCGCGCCCCGCAGTCAAACGTGCGTAGTTCCCGTTCCCGTTATTATCCCGGGATATGAAGTAGGCTGCTTGTTGTGTACTATATGTTATTCCAGACTATTATCTATCCGTATCCCAAATTTCAACACGATCCGTTCAGGCGTTCCGACGTGATACAAACTTTCGCATTTATAATATAGGATTACTGATTAACTCAGTTTAATACAAAATTATACATAGGTAATAAGGCAATTTTAACTGATCAACAAACACCGAAACTGTCTCATCTATAATATTTTTGTTACGTAGCGGAACAGCACAAGCCTCATCTAGTAATATAGGTACATAGTGCTCACCGCGTACTTGTCCTTGAGCGTCTGTCTGTCCTTGTCGCGCAGCTTGGCGGGCAGCGCCTCGTCCAGCTCGGTGTGCGCCAGCAGCTTGTTCCAGCTGCAATCACACCGGGACCGCGCTCTCATACATCATACAGTCGCGCCACAAACACGGCGAGACGTTAGCAGTTTGGGAGCGCGGTTCAGGGCTGACGTTTGACGCATGATTTTATTTTATTCATAATTATAATTAATATTTATAGTAACAAATATGATGTTACTGATACTTATACAGGGTGTCCCATAAGTCGACGTCAAGCCGAAGTCGCATGATAGGTAAGGTCGTCAGAAAAATATACAAAAAAAATATATGTCTTTTATTTTTAAAATTATTGCAAAAAAAAATATTCGGGAAAATGTACCATCCTGTAACAGTTTTTTACTTTCCTGTTGCTATAAATCTTTACTTTATTTTTTTTTTACTTATATCGTCCTGAATAGTGCTTCTGTAATTTGCAACCTTAAAATCTGAGCTAACTGCTCCAGCTTGAAAGAAGATGTCATGTTTAGCAGAACCACGTTTTGAAATTCAGGTTTTCGCCCTACTTTAACTGACGGTCCTGAAAAAAATTATACCACGCAAGTCTGGCAAGTAACTTTTAAAGTTAGTGTATTTAATAAGGATTCTAAAGTGGTAGAACACTATGGCTTGCGTGTATTGACACTATGGCTGTGTACACCACACAGGAAGGTTCATTCGCACTAGTTCCATTGCTTTGTTCCATGATGGAACTACTGCGAATTTTTATTCGCATTAGTTCCATTTATTCATAAAGTTGAAATGATGGAACTACTGCGAATACTCAAATTAGGGTTTATTCGCACTAGTTCCATTGCTTTGTTCCATGATGGAACTAGGTACTGCGAATGTTTTTTCGTGTTAGTTCCATTTAGGTCCTATGTATAAAGATGAAATGATGGAACTACTGCGAAGGTACTCAAATTAAATTCTCATTTGTACCATTATGTAAATTATACATGGATAGGTTAAGAGAAGCATTCAACTTCTGAAATACCTCAGCATGTTTGGTTACTAATTTAATTTAGGTCAACATTATTAACAACATACTCTACCACAATTATTAACACAACAACATAGCCAACATTACGGTTATTTAACAATAAAAAATTACGAAGTACTGGGTGAAAATCTGACCTACGGCCCCTGGAGTATAGGTCATATTAGTTAATGCATATTAGGAGTAGTTGAGCAAAAAAACAAAACATTGTCTCAAATTAAACATACTTTGTGATACGGCCGCCATAATCAATAACGTAAAATACCTACATAATTATGTTATAGAGTAAAATAATACTAGGTGACAGAGCATTGCTTATTTTAAACACTGAGTATACTTAGATACAGATAAAGGGGGTTGCGGTCTATTTGGACTGAATGTTATATTTTACTAAAACCGTAATGAACTTAAAATGACCTTTTCCCATAATGACTGATTTTCGAAATGTCTTTGATGTGTAATGTCCGATAATCATTATGTCTGACGGGACATGTACAATCAGGTGCAACATAAGTACTTCATGCTGGAGTATGTTATACGTAATTTTTATTGTTAAATAACCGTAATGTTGGCTATGTTGTTGTGTTAATAATTGTGGTAGAGTATGTTGTTAATAATGTTGACCTAAATTAAATTAGTAACCAAACATGTTGAGGTATTTCAGAAGTTGAATGCTTCTCTTAACCTATCCATGTATAATTTACATAATGGTACAAATGAGAATTTAATTTGAGTACCTTCGCAGTAGTTCCATCATTTCATCTTTATACATAGGACCTAAATGGAACTAACTGATGAAAACATTCGCAGTACCTAGTTCCATCATGGAACAAAGCAATGGAACTAGTGCGAATGAACCCTAATTTGAGTATTCGCAGTAGTTCCATCATTTCAACTTTATAAATAAATGGAACTAATGCGAATAAAAATTCGCAGTAGTTCCATCATGGAACAAAGCAATGGAACTAGTGCGAATGAACCCACAGGAATATGCCAACATGCACCTCATTTATGGGGAATGCAGATGTAATGCTAGTGCTGCCTCGAGACTCTACCGCCTGCGATACCCAAATGCTGATCGTTATCCAGATCACAGAGTATTTACCAATGTACATCGTCTACTTTTCTCTGAGGGCCGACTTCCAAACCAAGTGCATGGTGAAGGAAGAATGTCATTACCTTACGAGGACGTTGTCCTTCAAGCAGTGGAAGAAGACCCAAGTACTTCGGTACGTACAATTGAGGCCAGCACAGGTGTTCCTAAAAGTACAGCTCATCGAATATTGCAAAAAAATGAGTTCCACCCATATCATGTGCAGCGAGTACAAACTCTTTTACCTCGGGATTATGAGCCTCGGGTTGAGTTTTGTCAAACTATGATTCAAAAACACCGTGAAGATCCACAATACTACGAAAAAAAATTATGGTCGGACGAATCGACGTTTAAAAAAGATGGATATTTGGATTTATTGGTACATTTTCCCGAATATTTTTTTTTGCAATAATTTTAAAAATAAAAGACATATATTTTTTTATATTTTTCTGATGACTGTTATGATCTTACCTATCATGCGACTTCGGCTTGACGTCGACTTATGGGACATCCTGTATATACTGGTAGCTCTTCTTTATACGGTGCCAGTGCCCTGATTCACAACGCAATCGAATCGATCTCGACACGGAATGTAATCTCTCGATCTTTGTCTTATACGTTTAGAATGACAGAGACGACGATCGTTATTTCGAATTAGAATCGTTCTCGATTGCGTTGTGTCAGTACCAAGCACTACTACCACACGGCGCGGAACATGAGGGAACTATCACTACACGTCGGCGAGGCACAGGCACATCTCCGCTTTCATCGCGCCGTACAGTTATAAACCATCTCCGCTTAATGGTCTCCACTGGAGTTGAACAGAGACGAGATACATAATAATAAATAAATATCGGTGGGCAATTCACACAGAACACCATCTGACCCCAAACTAAGCAAAAGCTTATAAAATGGCGGCCAGACAGCTGATATAATAATTATAGTTGTAAATACATACTTATTATACATAGAAACGCCCAGACACAGTACAAATATTTGAGTTCATCACACAAATATTTGCGCTAGGTGGGAATCGAACCCACGACCCTCGGCTTCGCAGGCAGAGTTACTACCCACAAAGCCACAAACAAGGCCAGTCGTGTGAATAACGAAATTCTATTGGTGGTTAAAAAAGATGCGTCTTCGCTCGCACGGCTCACGTCTCACTGTAACGTTACATATTGGCTTTAAACAATATGTAAGCGTACATTTCCTACTAAAATCATAATTCATTGGAGACTATGTAGAAACTTAGGTACTTACATAGTGAATTTTCATACAACTAATATCTGTTCTATCGTGTCCTCACGATAAAGCATATTTTTCTGATCATAATATTAGTATTCTTCATGTATTATTTCTATTTTAAACGGTAGAAAATACGTTTTTCTGAAAATTTTAAAATAAACTGTCTCTCATTTTAGATTTGAATACCATTATTAGAATACCAAGTCTTCTTGTAAAAGCTAGGAAATGAAAAAAAAAAAAAAAAAAAAAAAAAAAAAAAAAAAAAAAAAAAACAGGAACTGAGAGGGTTTGAACGGTAGAATGGTAGGATTCCGTGTCTCGCAGCAGGGATCATCAGCCCACAACAGGATCAGTAGCCCACGGTAGAGTTCAGTGGCTCACAGCAGGGATCAACAGCGGTAGTAGCCCACAGCAGTCCACAACATCAGTGGCTCGCAGCAGGAATCAGCAGTGGTAATAGCCCACAGCAGTCCACAACATCAGTGGCTCGCAGCAGGAATCAGCAGCAGTAGTATCCCACAGCAGTCCACAACATCAGTGGCTCGCAGCAGGAATCAGCAGTGGTAATAGCCCACAGCAGTCCACAACATCAGTGGCTCGCAGCAGGAATCAGCAGCAGTAGTATCCCACAGCAGTCCACAACATCAGTGGCTCGCAGCAGGAATCAGCAGTGGTAATAGCCCACAGCAGTCCACAACATCAGTGGCTCGCAGCAGGAATCAGCAGCAGTAGTATCCCACAGCAGTCCACAACATCAGTGGCTCGCAGCAGGAATCAGCAGTGGTAATAGCCCACAGCAGTCCACAACATCAGTGGCTCGCAGCAGGAATCAGCAGCAGTAGTATCCCACAGCAGTCCACAACATCAGTGGCTCGCAGCAGGAATCAGCAGTGGTAATAGCCCACAGCAGTCCACAACATCAGTGGCTCGCAGCAGGTATCAGCAGCAGTAGTATCCCACAGCAGTCCACAACATCAGTGGCTCGCAGCAGGAATCAGCAGCAGTAGTATCCCACAGCAGTCCACAACATCAGTGGCTCGCAGCAGGAATCAGCAGCAGTAGTATCCCACAGCAGTCCTATTTCCACGTTGCACCTTTCAGGGTATCTTGTGATGCTTCTTCTTTGAAATCCAAATGTTGACTGCCCATCTCAGTTCCTAGCTTTTACAAGAAGACTTGGTATTCTAATAATGGTATTCAAATCTAAAATGAGAGACAGTTTATTTTATAATTAGCGGCCAGAGAGAATTAGACCTAAAAACTATTCAACCTTATGAAAATGATAGAGGTTGCTAAGCAATAGTGTATGTTTTGAAATATTATGACATGAAGTAAATAAATAAAATTTTCAGAAAAACGTATTTTCTACCGTTTAAAATAGAAATAATACATGAAGAATACTAATATTATGATCAGAAAAATATGCTTTATCGTGAGGACACGATAGAACAGATATTAGTTGTATGAAAATTCACTATGTAAGTACCTAAGTTTCTACATAGTCTCCAATGAATTATGATTTTAGTAGGAAATGTACGCTTACATATTGTTTAAAGCCAATATGTAACGTTACATCACGTCGGTGACGCGCAGTACGCACCTCTGCAGGTAGGCGTTCTTGTGCTCGTGTATCATGTCGCGGTAGTTCTTCTCGCACTCGGGCTCCGCCAGCGACAGCACGTCGAGCAGGCCGCTGCGCTGCAGACCCTGAGAACGTACCCTCGCGTTAACACAGCTACAGTTCTACTATGGAAACTGTTTTAGTATAAAAATGGCAGGCTTATCACATGCATCGGTGTATCTACTCATGACCACCATGCGCAGGAGGGACATAACGGCCTATGTCCCTTCTTTTCCCCTCGAGTATCTAGCTCCCCTAACTTCGGGGCTGCCTAGAATCTTTCGAGGTCATAATTTTGTCATCCGCTAACCCGACCTGGGCCAGCGTGGTGGATTATAGCCTTGACTGTTTCCTTGCGAGAGCAGGCTCCGAGTCGCAGGAGTGGGAATATTTAGGGGGCTGTTTTATGCTATTTTACAGAGGACAAAGTTTTAATGTGGTTTGTGGTACCTACTTGTTGTTAGTTTTGTTCTATCTGTACTAACTTTTTGAAGTGAAAACTTTTTTAGGCGCGTCGAGACAACATTTTCGTGGGCTGTAAAATGAATTTATCCGTCATGCTCGGGTATGATAATAATTTTCGGATGAACTCGGGATGCTAGAGCGAAAAACAAAATACAGTGAACAAGCGTCAGAGCGAGAAAGATACTATAGTCCCTGTGAACCTGTGTTTATTATATTTATATCTTTTTATACCGACATTAACTTCTACGTACTTACCACACTAATGTCATTAATTGAACTTGTCACGAAATATTAAATTTGCATTTCACATACATTGCAAAAAAGTTTTTGTTGTAATATACTCGTTTTACTGTTTTATCACAGCACTTACAACAACGTAAACAAACAAAATGATACCTATTTTCATCACAGCACTTTCACATACACTTTAAACACAACATATTTATGATTTTTAGCGAAATACTTATAAAATAAATAAATAGCAAACACTACAAAATTTGCTAGTCAAACCCTATTTCCGAACCGCGAAATTTTTTTTTTTAATTTATTCTTAGCCATAGATCCTAATAATTTCGCCACATGTTATTTTCGTGTTGCTGTGCTTACTAGGTATATACTAATTTTCAATTTCTAAATAAATTGTATTTTTAATTATTAAAATTATTTAGTGGTCCTTAAATATAAGTATTTCTTATTTTAGTTTTCACTTCTGCCGTGTGCGGTCTTAAGCGCACACATTCTTTTTCTTTTTGTTTGTTTTATCAGTGAAAACTGTAATTGGCTTTAGTGTTTTTACTCATTTCAATTTTTTCGTTGTGTAATGCTGTTTGTTTTCCACATAGAATAAAATAAAATAAGTAATATGGTGAAAAAACTCACCTGCAGTAAATAGAGGGTGTTGTTCAGCAGGAAAATAGCCTTCAGTGCATCCGGATACTGCTCGCTCTTATTGCGAAGGGCAAAGTTCAGCTGAGCCAGAACCTTACCTACAATACAATAGCTATTAGCTGACTATTATTAAATTTTTTTCATTGTATAAATTAAGACTACAACAAATTGTCTTACCAGACATATTGCTTGCCTCTCGCAGAGGCCAGTTTGTATGGGACAACTTTTAAAATGTTTTGGATCATCTTATCTTACCTACAAACAGCAATAAAGATTTTTGTATTTGTATTAAACGTTATGAGGACTCAGGGGCCCAGGCGGTCTACCACCTAACTAAAAGGCTTGTCTAAACTTAGTCTACTGTATTCAGTGAGTGTAATAGCATTCAGCAAGGTAGCATACTAAATTCAGAAGCGAGGATTGCTTGCTTGCTTCCTAATTTGCGTCTGAATTAAGTTGATTAAATCTAGCCAAGTGTAATAAGACTTGAAAACTGACATAGATTTGATATTTCCCTCTATTTTCTTTTCGCTTGAAATTATAGAGACACCAATAACAAAGCTAAAGCCGATTTATGTAGGCGGTATAATGGCAGTTAACATTTTGACATACTTTTTCACCAATCCTTTTTTTACTATAAGCCCTGAACGTTAATTTTGGGACGGAACTTGTGTCAAAATAACAGCTGCGTGCCGTTAAAAGTTAATATTAAGCTAGAATGGTTATTATATTTTGAATCAATACCTTATTAACTTAGGGTCCTTCCTCTTCATCATTACAAAATATTTACAATTTTAACGATCATTTCACAATCATAAATAAATATTGGTGGACAATTCACACACATCATGGATGTTAATTTAGTATTTTACTCATTTTAACCGAATAAATATGATGACGATTCAATTCAATTCATTTATTCATACCATAAATTCATAAGAACACTTGGTAACGTCATTTACAAAAAGGCAAAGAATCTGTGTACATAATATGATAAAATAACAACGTCAAAAAGAATGAAGCAGCTGTAAAGGGGCCTAGTCAATTACATGCAGCTGTAAAAAGGCTTTGTCGAAGACAATATAACAAATAATCAATACACACAGTATACAGATACTACATTAGTACAAACAATGTAACATCAAAAGTCTTAAAAATCTATTATTTTACCTTATTACAAGATTCTAATTTCGACACATTTCTCTTCCATACGTTACTATCTTTAACAAATTGATGATTACAAAACTTACAACTTCTTACAAACAGGATTTTGTCACAAAGCAGTGATTTGAGTTCGTTTGACTCATCAGTTGAGATTCATGATGAAATATGTAGGTTGTAAGACTCTGAAAATAAGGTCTACATTAAAACAGCGCGGCGGCCGGGCGCCGCTTGGTGTTGTACGGGATAGAGTGAGAGAGAGGAGAGACTCACGCATGTATATGGCGAGCATAGCGGCGTCCCTGTCGTGCGCGCCGGAGAGCTGACTGACCGCGCGGCTGTAGGCGGGCTCGGTGGCTAGGGCGGGGCCTGCGAGCAACCAACCACGCTATAACCATACACTACATCGAAGTAAAAGTAATCGTTTGAGGGTAGTCTCTAGTTGGAGGATAGTCACTAGTTGGAGGATAGGCGTTAGTTGGAGGATAGTCGCTAGTTGGAGGGTAGTCGCTAGTTGGAGGGTAGTCGCTAGTTGGAGAGTAGTCTCTAGTTGGAGGATAGACGCTAGTTGGAGGATAGTCGCTAGTTGGAGAGTAGTCTCTAGTTGGAGGGTAGTCTCTAGTTGGAGAGCAGTCGCTAGTTGGACGGTAGTCGCTAGTTGGAGGGTAGTCGCTAGTTGGAGAGTAGTCTCTAGTTGGAGGATAGGCGCTAGTTGGAGGATAGTCGCTAGTTGGAGAGTAGTCTCTAGTTGGAGGGTAGTCTCTAGTTGGAGAGCAGTCGCTATTGGAGGGTAGTCGCTAGTTGGAGGGTAGTCGCTAGTTGGAGGGTAGTCACTAGTTGGAGAGTAGTCTCTAGTTGGAGGATAGGCGCTAGTTGGAGGGCAGTCTCTAGTTGGAGAGTAGTCGCTAGTTGGAGAGTAGTCGCTAGCTGGAGGACGTCGCTAGTTGGAGGGTAGTCGCTAGTTGGAGGGTAGTCTCTAGTTGGAGGGTAGTCGCTAGTTAGAGGGTAGTCGCTAGTTGGAGGGTAGTCGCTAGTTGGAGGTTAGTCCCTAGTTGGAGAACAGTCGCTAGTTGGAGGGTAGTCTCTAGTTGGAGGGTAGTCGCTAGTTGGAGGGTAGTCTCTAGTTGGAGGGTAGTCGCTAGTTGGAGGATAGTCGCTAGTTGGAGGATAGTAGCTAGTTGGAGGATAGTCGCTAGTTGGAGGATGTCTCTAGTTTGAGGGTAGTCGCTAGTCGGCGGGTAGTTACCGATGGTAGTTTTTTTTTAGTTTTTCAAAGTCTTTATTTATAAATGACAATAACAAGAAAATTTGTACAATTACTAGTATCCAATCAATTCCTAGTAATACAATGTCGTGAGAATGTACATTTGTTTAGCAAGTAATTCATTTAAACTTGATTAAAACTTTTAGCGTAGGTGGTTAGTAACTTAAATATTTTGAGGATTAGTTAGTCTTAGTACTAAACTGGGGTTCAATTTTATGTAAGCTTTAGAATTAGCAATACATTTTAGGCTACTAATTATTTTACCTTTGCAAAAATTAAGGGGGGTAGGCATGAGTGAAAATGAACCGTTGGCGCGTTAAGCGCTCACAACTGACAACAAGAGCTCGCCGCTTGTTGCGCGCTGGACACACGCGGGCGCAGACTGAGCGCACGCCATCTCCGCCTCTCAGTACGCTAATGACACGAGCGAGAATGGTGTGCACGGCGGCCGACCGACGGCCGGCCGGGCCGGCCGCATTAAACTACCTAGTCGTCGTGTGCTAGAAATAAGTGATGCGGTAATTTATATCGATTATATGAGTCGATAAATTTGATAGTTTTGTTTCGAGTTTTACATAAATTATTTATTAGGGGATTTGGACTGTTACGATTCTTTTGTGTATAAAATTTTTCGGAGAGATTGTAAAATATATACTTATCAATTTTAGGTAAACCAATATTACGATGTAGTTTATGTAGATTAGCGCGGAAAGGAGTTTTGTAAGCACACTTTAAGGCTTTATTTTGCAATATTTGGAGTGTATTTATATTAGATTTACTAGTGCTGCTCCATACTGGGCAAGCATAAGTGATACAGGGTCGGACCAGGGTACAGTAAGTGCGCAATTTGATCTGGCTGCTAAGGCACGAGCGCCTGCTCATAATTGGGTTAAGTCCATTTAAGGCCTTGGTACCTTTTATACACAGCTTGGAAATGTTATCAGTCCAGTTCAGCTTTGTGTCCAAGAAAGCACCCAGGTATTTAACTGAGCGACTCCAAGGTATACCGAAGTTGCCAATTTTCAAAGTTTTTTGTGGATGGTTACGCTTGGAAGAGAACATAATTGCTTCAGTTTTACCTTCGTTGATTTTAAGTTTCCAGTCACTAAAGTAGGTGAGAAACGATTCAATAGCAAGTTGGAGACGGTTGATGATAAGGTCCACATCGGATGAAGATGTGTATGATGCAGTATCATCGGCAAAACAGGCTACATTAGTTCGAGGTTGGATTGGAATGTCATTTAAATATGCCAAAACACAGGATAGGACCTGCGATGGACCCTTGGGGTACACCTGCAGGGACTGGTTTTAGGACAGACGAAAAGTTTTAATATGTACATTGAATGTACGATTTGAGAGATACGATTTTATGATTTTAATTAAGTAAATTGGCAGACCCATGATATACAGTTTATGCAATAGGCCATCATGCCAGACCGTGTCAAACGCCTTCTCGATATCTAATAGAAACATTCCCGTGGATTGCTTTAGGTTGAGGTTGTGAGACACGGTTTCAGCAACTCTAGCAAGTTGTTGGATAGTAGAGTGACCTTGGCGAAAACCAAACTGCTCATTTATGAGACGGCCACAAATGGCGCGCAACAAGCGTCTGCAAAGAATTTTCTCGAAAAGCTTACCTAAACATGGAAGGAGACTGATTGGCCTATAGGAGCTAGGTTCCGAGGGATCTTTACCAGGCTTCAGTATTGAGATCACTTTCGCCACTTTCCATGGTGAAGGAAAGTGGTTAAGTATAAAGCAGGCGTTAAATATTTTGGTTAGCAAAATAATGCATTTTGAGGGAGATTTTAATTAATAAGTTGGATATTTCATCGGGACCAGGAGCTTTGCGGGGTTTTAATGTGACGATACTTTTTTTGACCTCCGATGGGCGAACATGCATAATGCTCTCGATAATGGGGATATGATTGTCTATAAGAGATAAGGAGTTCTTGACAACTGAAAGTTTTTCACTGGACCAGTCAGCGGTGAGCAACATATTGTTGAGAAAAGTATCGGCTAATAAGTCACATTTGTCCTGTTCGTTTGTAATAACAGAGTTTTCAACTACTTTCAGCGCTGGGATTGGGTAGAAGTAGGCCGCAGGGTCTTGATTAGACGCCAGATATCATTTGTGGGGTTGTCCACTTTCGAAAGCTTGTTGGACCACATTTTCCGTTGTAATATTTGATGGCTTGCGTTATTTGAGACTTCAGTAAAGAAATTTGATATTTCCAAATTTTACGCTGGAAATAGTTCGACTCTTTGGTAAAATATCTACGAAGACGATTTTTTTGACTGATTAGTCGTTGTATATGTCGAGGCAAAGAAGTGGAACTCCATGGTTTTAGAGTTTCAATCGGGATGCAGGTATCACGTGCCTCAATTAACAAATTTTGAAACTCGGTGATGGCCGAGTCAATTTTTGGGTGGGGTTTCAAAGGTTTTTGTGGTTAAGGTGACATTATTATTGAGAAAACTTCGAAATTTGTTCCAGTCCGCCTTCCCATAATTAAATCTCTGAATTGGGCTACGACAAGCTTTACATGTGAAGTTGACTAGCACTGGAAAATGGTTTGAAGACAATGCCGATATAGAAGATATGTCACAAGGAGGGTAAAAGTTTTTACTAAGTAAAATATCTGGTATAGATGGCCTAAATTTAGCTGAATAATGCACCAAGGTGGGATTCTTTGGAGCGTGAACAATATATTCACGGTTAAGCATATGTTCATACAGTTTTTTGCCATGCGTATTAGTGGAACCAGGTGACCAAAGAGGGTGTTTTCAATTCATGTCACCCATGGCTACAACAATGGAGTCTACTGCCATGATACGGTCAATATCACCAGTTATTAGTGGGAGATTAGGGGACTGATAGACAGCAAAAATGGCAATGTTAACATTAATCAACTTCAAAGAAATGCCAATAGCTTCCAGATTTTGCGTATTGGGTATTTCAATTTGGTTATGTAGAAGATCTGAACGTACCAAGAGCGCCACTCCCTGGCCAGAACCACTGTTGTGCTTATCTCGTCGGTAACAGACAAAACCCGGGATATAAAGTTTCAGACGGTTTGTTAACTTAGTCTCACACAGGGCTATTATGTCAACATTAAACCTACTTACGGCAAGATCGGCGAGCTCCTGTTGCTTTCTGTGAACGCCGTCAGCGTTCCAGTAAAGAATACGTAATTTTGGGCAGTCAGACATAATGTCCGAGGTGGGTTACTATCAGAATTACTTTGTCCATGAAAGTATTACAATTTGTGAATTCAAGTTTTATCGATCTGATTGTGGAGAGAATCTCGAGTATTTCAATCGTTTGAAGATCTTGATGCATCTTTACGGTATTTGCACTGCCTTGTTGAAACGGCGGCTTGATCTGTTTTCTACTTGAAGTGCCAGGAAGTTGTTCGTGACTTGCAGGCGAATGTTGATATGGCACCTGAGTTCTGCTTGTATCAAGTTTTGTTGCCTCTGCGCAAGAGTTAGGAACAGAATTCTTCAGTCGCTCTACACCGGCGACCGTAGCCTTTCGAAGTGTTTCTCTTTTCGTTTCAATACGGGCAGTATATTTTAACCTTTCTGGACACTGCGAATAATTTGCGGGATGGTCCTTCTGACAGTTGCAGCAGAGAGCCGGTTCAGTTCTGTCTTTTTTTGTACATTCCCATGTGGGATGGTTTTGGGCACATTTTACACATCTAGGTGGGCGATTGCAATTACGAGCAGCGTGGCCAAAACCTTGGCACCTGTAACATTGAGTGCCAGATTTTTTATTGGGCTTATAACGCTGAATGTCCACAACACAGTTGGAAAGATATTTGATATTTTTGAACTTCGACATATCGCTGCCACTGGGAAGCTGGATTAGAACAGGTGGACATTCTGAAGGATAAAATGTGCGTAGCTCAGAAAGACTAGCGCCAGGGAAGCCTAAAGAAGCAAGTTCTTCGGCTATGTTATCATGTACATATTTAGGCAAACCCTTGATTACAACTTTGGGTAGCTTTTCGTCTTTTCTCGTAAAAGTATGGAAGATTACATTTTCACTGGTTAAGTTGTCTTTGAGTAACTGGTGGTTATTGGCTGAATAGCATTGTACACGAACCAGGTTGTTCCCTCTGTGTTCCAAATGGTAGTCTTTACAGTATTTGTCGAGTACGGTCCGAATTTTCTGATGAGTCCAAGGACCTCCTAACTCGACCACTATTACAGGAGTGTTATTAGAGATCTTCTTCTTTGCAGCACGAGGAAATGGGTCCGGAGATTTCTCAGAATCCACTTGTAAGCCATCAAACCGATTTTCAGTTAACACTTTTGCGGTTTTGGCATTTTGGTTGGGTTCGAGACAAATTTCTTGGATTTCTGCCATTTATCAGGGGAGAGCTCATCTTCTCTAGGTCTTTTATAGGGTAAGTTGGGATTTGATGAAGATTTGAAGAGAAACTTGTCCATGCCGGACCAAGGTGCTAACAAAATATCGATAGCGCCTCAGTCCATCACTAGTTCAGTTCGGCTGGAGTATTATTCAATCCGATTGCAAGGTAGATTTTAAATAGACACTGTAAGCGTGCGGCGGCAATGACGGCCGAATGCGGAATGGGAAACGGAAAGTTACCGATGGTGCTGGCGTGCTTGGCGAGCGCGTGCAGGTGCGCGAGCGCGGCGGCCGCCAGCTGGTGCACGGTGCCGTCCACCGCGCCCGCCGCGGTGTCGCCGCGGATGCCCTCCACCCAGTCCTCCAGGGAACGCACGCACTATAATAAATAGTATATTGTAGAGGTAGGACTCTTCGGAGAGTCCACCAGATAAAGCGTTAACGTTAGCATATCTTTACCAGGGGGTCTACCGCCAAACGAAAACGGTCTTAGCTGTGATTTCGCCCTCTTTTCTTTTCAGTTGAAATTATAGAGAGAGTAATAACAAAACTAAAGCCGATTTATTTAGGCGGTAGAAGGGTCGATATATTATAGGTAACAAGACATTAGCACTATATATCACTATATACTAGTGCTAATATATCAGTGGTAATGAGCACATTTATCACACACAGTGTTCCAGTTTCAAGGGCAATGTCTCGAGAAATCCCAAGGCAGATAAATCACAATGAAGTATAGTAGGACGTGTGAGCACCTCCTTCTGGCAGTAGTTGAGCACGGCGGCGTAGGGCGCGGGCGCGGCGGGCGCCAGCGCGCGCTCCACGTCGGGCGCCAGGCGCTGCAGCCGCGCCAGCAGCGCCCAGCAGCCGGCCGCGGGCCCGCAGCGCGCCGCCGAGCGCCGCGACTTGCTGCACGCGCGCTGCAACACAACGTTACTTAGATAGGTCGGTACATTTATTTGATCGCAAGCTAGTGAGCCAAAGTGAGCTTAAAGCTAGTACTGTCGCGCTTTAAGACATTATCGCTAATAGACTATCAAATAGCGATCTCATGGTTACCTCGACGTCGCTCTGTTGGTTACCTCGACGTCGCTCTGTTGGTTACCTCGACGTCGCTCTGTTGGTTACCTCGACGTCGCCCTGTTGGTTACCTCGACATCACCCTGTTGGATACCTCGACGTCGCTCTGTTGGTTACCTCGACGTCGCCCTGTTGGTTACCTCGACATCACCCTGTTGGATACCTCGACGTCGCTCTGTTGGTTACCTCGACGTCGCTCTGTTGGTTACCTCGACGTCGCCCTGTTGGATACTCGACCTCGACATCACCCTGTTGGATACCTCGACGTCGCTCTGTTGGTTACCTCGACGTCGCTCTGTTGGTTACCTCGACGTCGCTCTGTTGGTTACCTCGACGTCGCCTGTTGGTTACCTCGACGTCGCTCTGTTGGTTACCTCGACGTCGCTCTGTTGGTTACCTCGACGTCGCTCTGTTGGTTACCTCGACGTCGCTCTGTTGGTTACCTCGACGTCGCTCTGTTGGTTACCTCGACGTCGCTCTGTTGGTTACCTCGACGTCGCTCTGCAGTAGCGCCATGCAGTCCCGCGCGAGCGCGAGCAGCAGCGCGGGCAGGCGCGCGAGCGGCACGAGCCCGAGCGCGGCGCGCTGCTCGAGGCGCGCGAGCCGCGCCGCCCCGGCCGCCACCGAGCCCGCCACGCTGCACTCCCACTCCTCCAGCGATGCGTTACCCTCCTCTCCGTCTAAAGGGGGTTTCCATCAAAATTTATACCACTTTACCAAATATTGCTCATTCCATAACATTCTGTTTAACCAGCAGGTCTACCGCCGCGCCGGCTTTCTGCTATGCTTTGATTTGCGACGCAGCTGAAAGCAGACAACTACATCTGCTTTCCATTCCGCTGCATACGGATGTAGTTGGCAGCTTTCGTCGGCGTTACCAAATTGGCCGATGACGTCACAAATGAAAGCATAGCAGAAAGCAGGAGAGTTAGGCGGTAGACCTGCGGATTTTATACCAAATTTGTTTTGTATCTGTCTATACGGTTGTTTAAAATTTGCTCGCAGCATCGAGTTTTTTCATAGAACCACTTAAGGCAAATATCCTAACTTGTGTTTGTATCGCATGATAGGGACTTCCGAGCTGCACGGTAGTTGCTTCCACCTCGTTAGGACAATTTACTCGAAGGCAAGGAAATACTGTTCTACCGATAGGTGGCACTCTGGTAGATTCCTTAGTGGAACTGTTTGGATGAAAGCCTGTCTGTAGAACCTGCGATAACTTGTATATACGGAATTCGTAATAAAGTTAATACTCGAAGTTCTCAGTTGTTCTCACTTCCGCATCACGATTCGAAGATCCCGCTATAGGGATGTTAACAATTTTTCGGAATTGCTTTTATTTTGAAGATTGACCCTTGTTTACCTTAAAAAATAACATTTTATTTCAAAATAATAGTATTTTCGATGAGTAAATATACAATTATACAAATTTTGAATTTTGCCGCTAAAACACTAACGACTGCTATGACGTCACTAGTCGTAAAACATTGGTCGCGATTCATGACTGTATGTCCAGTTTATGTGTTTTTTTATCATTATTTGAATATAAACAATCAAAATCGTCGTCGCTAAGATCGCAAACTATAATAAATATACAGAAAAGTAAACAGTTTAATCAGTTTCGAAAGTTTGTTTTGCGACAAGTGACGTAATGATTCATATTGGTGTTCCAGTCACGTGACAACAGATTAAAAATATGTCATTTAAAATCATTTATAATAAATTTATTACGCAATATTCAATTATAATAATGTGATTTTCGATATTGTATTAATGCAAACTATCATACAATTAACATTAAACATTAATGTGTGATTAGTGTTAACATCCCTATTATAGTGTATAATGGCTTACAAGCGTCGACGACAGACCGCCGGGGCCCGATGGCCAGCCCCGTGGACTGCTCGAGCGTGTGCGAGGCGCGCGCCATCAGCTTGTTGGCGCGCTTCTCGATGCTGGACGATCTGCATTGGAAACAAATAAATACAAACCAGTCTCTTAAATCATACATTCGTTCAATGATGCCGTCTAGACGGGGCAATCGTGCGGGGCGTGCGGGTGAGACGCGGGGACCTCGCTCCCGCCATTGCCAACATTAGAATATTGGTATTTCATGAGCGCGTTTCCGTTTTCGGTTTTATCCGCCCGCGTCTAGACGGCGTTTCTTCGAAGATCAAAGTCGATGAACTACTGGTAGTTCTAACTAAACTAAATAAAACTTATGCTATGAGGTCGATATTGGCTTGTATTATGGTGGACATAGGTGGACTGTTTTTTATGGTATAGAGTGATGAGACGATCAGATCATGTGCCTGATAGTTAGCTACATCCCTACCCATAACAGCACAGTGATACGCAGCACATTGGAACATGGAGCCCAAATCATTCTGCCTACAGTCAACATGGCTGCCTATTACAACACAGTGACACGATCCAAACGAGTCCAAATCATCACCTAGCACTTCACTGCGCTCGACACCCAGAGATATAAGATTATGTCTATGCCCTGTAATTTCACTGGAAACTTTACCTTTCAAACCGGAACACAGTGATGTTTTTACATTACTGCTTCGAAATTGAATAACTGACAAAGGTGTGGTACTTCGTCAGGCGAACTCTGCATAGAGTCCTACCACTACAAAACAATGAGACGATCTTAGCATTCCATGGGTTCACCGTGCGGGTGCCGGGTCCATCGTGTGGCAGAGAGAGAAAACCCGAGTAGTTCCCGAGACTTGTGACTCGGGCGTAGGTAGACATTGGCATCAAACATTGGTATAGCCCCAAACTAAGCAAAGCTTATCACCCGAAGATTTATATATATATAGATAAGTTGATGTATGTTTTTTCCGTGTCATTTCTTTGAAACGTTGCCCTTAAAACTGGTACACAGGTACGTATTTATCACAACCTATTTAATCAGCTTCAATGAACAGTCTAGCCTCTTAACTAAACAGCGCCGTTTAACTAGCTTCCTGAATAATAATCAGACATTTCGATCATACAGCTAGGAAAATAATTTGGATTGTTGACATTATCACATTTAATTACTTGCCTAGCCTATACATTTTAATTGAGTTCCACTTCCTGCCACCTAATGCAAAGTAGACAAAAACACATGCCATGAAGGACTGATGATAAAGAACATAGACAAAATAAACTTTTTAATATTAAGGTTTATACCACCGGTAAGGAACTTACACTTTTTGCAGTTTGCTCGTTCTTCGCTGTGTGCTGTCCGACCGGTTCAGAATGTGCTTGGCTTTCTGAAACGAATATTTTAATAAATTTCGCGTAACATTTTATAGTAGATTACTACTTTGAGTAGCATAACCGTCGAATCTATATATAAAAAATCATGATTATCTGTTTGTGTTTTAACTATGTATTTCATTTAGTGACTTCTTTTAGCAAAGTTCTCGTGCATGAGCCAACGAAGGTTTCTGAGTTGGTACGGCCAGGAGTGTTACCACGAGCGACATACCATGAGCGGCGAGGCGGCCAGGAAGTATTACCACGAGCGACATACCATGAGCGGCGAGGCGGCCAGGGAGTGCTCGTGCGCGCGCAGGTAGTCGCGGAAGGCGGCGAGCGACTGGCGCGCGGCGGGCGCGCGCGCAGCCAGCAGCGCGGCGGCGGGCGCGCGGCCGGCGGCCGACAGCCAGCCCGCCGCCGCGCGCAGGCTCTCCAGCGCCGGCGCCGCGCTGCCGCCGCTGCTGCCCGCGCCCGACACCGACACCGACTCCACGCTCGAGTCTGCACAATACATATCATCATCATCAGCCGCAAGAGCTGAACATAGGCCAACCCTCTAGATTTTCACAACGTACGGTCCTGCGCAACCTGCAACCAGCGGGCTCCAGCGACGATTGTGAGGTCATCTGTCCATCCAGTTGAAGGCCGTCCAACACTGCGTCTTCCGGTTCATGGTCGCCACTCGAGAACCTTTCTTTCCCATCGGTTGTCAGTTCTGCGGCCCATTGCTATTTCAGCTTGCTTACTTTTTGAGCTATGTCGGCCACTTTCGTTCTTTTGCGAATATCCTCATTACGTATTCTGTCGCGCAAAGAGACTCCGAGCATAGCTCTCTCCATAGCTCGCTGTGCGACTTTGAGCTTCGTTATGAGGCCCACAGTTAAGGACCACGTCACAGTTCCATAAGCCATCACTGGCAACACGCACTGATTAAAGACTTTCGTCTTTAATCAGTGCAATACATATACATAGACAATACATAAATATACTAAATGTTTATTTCTTTCAAACAGTGACTTTCAAAACAAGTAGAACACAACACAATGTAGGTATGTATGGATGATGTCTGGATGTATGGTCTGTGTGTGTGTGATGTGATATGTGGATGTAAGGATGGCGTGGAATTTACGGATGCGTGAGTAGATGTACGGATGTGTAGGTGAATGAATGCGTGAATGTATGGATGTGTGAGTGTACGAATGTACGAACTTCATCAAAACACGTTACCGTCCTCCAGCGCGATCATGTCCATGAGAGTGGTGGGAGAGACGGGCCGCGTGGTGCGGCTGAGCAGCTCCTCGAACGCCGTCTCCAAGTTCTGCACTCCCTTGTTGTACAGCTGGTTCTGAGCGGACACATAGTTAAATATTTAGAACGGAAACATAGTGAGCACATATAGAGGTCTTAATGATTTAATAATGGGTGACTGAGACGTATGTTCCACTGGCCATAAGAACCAAGAATTCTGTCTCTTCACCGAAGTCTTTCAAACTCAAGACTACCGGAACTCAATCTATCATCTAAACCAGGACTCTTTCCACTTCATTGAATAAAACTTCAGAGGACTACGACTCTATATAATAGAGGTATGAAACGCTCTACACTGGCGAAATCACGGTAATGTTAGAATGGAAAGCATAAAAAAAAAGTTGAAGAGACAAATGATAGAAGCGAACGTGAGGAAGGAAAATACGCAAGCTCCATCGTAGACCGCATCGTCGCTTAACATCAGGCGAGATGGCAATCAAGTGTAGACTCTGTAAACCTATAATCATGATCATTTTCAGCCAGTGAACGCCCACTCCTAAGCATAAGATCTCTTTGCGTACGCCTCTTGTCTTGTCTAGATCCTGTGCTAATCCCATCTATGTCTGATATAGTTAAAAAACATGTTGTATTGACATTTGTAAAACGCCTGTACCAGTTTTAATTTTGTTACCATGACTCATAATCTCTCGTTGTGAGAGAATGCCCAGCACTGGGAAAAGCGCGCTGCTTCTGCTTATTATAAGGTCAAAGATAAATCTGATATAAAACAACAAGGTACTCACAATATTTTCCAATTCCACGCTCTGTGGATTGTTCTTGTTGAAGTAATTCTGCGCTTCAGCTAATTTGTCCAGAGCCTGGAAGATTACAATACACAATATAGCAGGACCAAACGAGCAGCGGTCACTCTCCTTGAAAAAGGCCGCCGGACGCGGTCGAAACTTAAGATGGTTTGTACCGACCATATCACACGTGAGGCACCCGTGATTTTTTTTTTATGTGTAACAACAATGTTTTAGTTTATTATGGAGTTTCTAGTGTATTGCGTTTGCGAGTTTTACCCATGACTTTATCAAAAATGTGTAACAATCACATTAGTTGTTACACTGAAATACACATTATAGTCATAATTATGCCGTTTGTAGTGTATTACATAGGCACAGATGATCAGATTGGGTTGTAATTTGGAACGGTGACAGACTATAGGTATTTACTCTGAAATGAATAGTCTTAATAAATATGGTGACTGAAAAAAAAAATTTGATCGTCAGCATCAGTTCATTATTAAATAATATTGTACTTACACGATTTTTTTTATTTTGTTTCATAAACAAAAAAAAATTGGCAGTCATAGGAACTGCAGGTGTGTCCGTGTGTCCGTACAGCGGTAGGCAGCACGTACTGTGGTGCGCGGCCTGCAGGCCCGCCGTGTGTCCGTACAGCGGCAGCAAGTACTGTGGTGCGCGGCCTGCAGGCGCGCCGTGTGTCCGTACAGCGGTAGGCAGCACGTACTGTGGTGCGCGGCCTGCAGGCGCGCCGTGTCCGTACAGCGGTAGGCAGCACGTACTGTGGTGCGCGGCCTGCAGGCGCGCCGTGTGTCCGTACAGCGGTAGGCAGCACGTACTGTGGTGCGCGGCCTGCAGGCGCGCCGTGTGTCCGTACAGCGGTAGGCAGCACGTACTGTGGTGCGCGGCCTGCAGGCGCGCCGTGTGTCCGTACAGCGGTAGGCAGCACGTACTGTGGTGCGCGGCCTGCAGGCGCGCCGTGTGTCCGTACAGCGGTAGGCAGCACGTACTGTGGTGCGCGGCCTGCAGGCCCGCCGTGTGTCCGTACAGCGGCAGCAAGTACTGTGGTGCGCGGCCTGCAGGCGCGCCGTGTGTCCGTACAGCAGGAAGTGAAGACTTTTAGCTCAGAATTTGTTTGCTTACTTTGGGAACTACACGGGTGAAACCGGAGGGCTATGAACATGGCCCTCATATAATTATGCCAATGGGAAATGCTGACGCGTTTCTACATGGCCAATGGGCAATCTTGACGCGTTCCTAGAAGGCCAATTGCCATGGTCCCGAGTTTACCTGAAGATCTCTTATCATACCCGAGCGTGACGCTAGAATTCCATTCACAGCCCACGAAAAATGTCTGTGGCGCGCCAAAATTATTTATTTATTTATTGAATAATAGGCGAGCAGCTCTTGCTGATATGCCTATATCTCAGTGTTGAAATAACAAATTAGTTTAAACGTAATTAGTTTTCACTTCAAAAACGACGAAGATATAACGCTTTGAAGTTCCGAGAGACGTCACGATTTAGCAGTGAAATCAGCAAATGTAATACATTGTTTCGTCAATCTTGATATTTCGTACTGAGATAACTATATTGTGGTGGCAATAGATTATTTTTATTGTTATTGTGTGTGACCTGCAGGTAGTCGGTGAGCGGCGCGGGCGGCGGCGGCGGGCCGGCCTGCACCGCGGCGGCCAGCGAGCGCGACACCAGGTAGTAGCTCACCACGTGCTCGAGCGCCTTCACCGTCTTCTCCATGTCTGGGGACGGGGAACGCTGCGTTACTGTGATGATACTTTATTTATTTGACTTGACAACGTCTAATAAACCGAGCCAGCTGCACGCATGCATCTTGCGCCTCATCTATCTCTCTTTCACTTGATTGCATTGTATGCATCAATGATTTGTTGATGACATTGTCATGTTAAACTATCGACTGTAAACTGACTTCAGACAATTTTTTAATAATCATTGATGTTCTGTGGGGTACAGTGCTTGTATACCGCGAACAGACCAGCGTACCGTAAGCAACTCCCGATCGCCCTGCACAACCACATGTCAAAGAAGAGAGCTACCCAACACACTACACTACCAAGGAGCCTCTTCTGGTGAACACAAATGGAATCTATCACACGGCACACCACCAGTGAGGAGCTGAATGCTGTGGGTATCTATCGCACGGCACACCACCAGTGAGGAACTGAATGCTCTGGGTATCTATCACACGGCACACCACCAGGGCGGAGCCGCACGGGGCGCCTCCCCCGGCGGGTGTCAGGGCGCCGTACTGTGGTGCGCGGCCTGCAGGCGCGCCGTGTGTCCGTACAGCGGCAGCACGTACTGTGGTGCGCGGCCTGCAGGCGCGCCGTGTGTCCGTACAGCGGCAGCACGTACTGTGGGGTGCGCGGCCTGCAGGCGCGCCGTGTGTCCGTACAGCGGCAGCACGTACTGTGGTGCGCGGCCTGCAGGCGCGCCGTGTATCCGTACAGCGGCAGCACGTACTGTGGTGCGCGGCCTGCAGGCGCGCCGTGTGTCCGTACAGCGGCAGCACGTACTGTGGTGCGCGGCCTGCAGGCGCGCCGTGTGTCCGTACAGCGGCAGCACGTACTGTGGTGCGCGGCCTGCAGGCGCGCCGTGTGTCCGTGTACAGCGGCGGCACGTACTGTGGTGCGCGGCCTGCAAGCGCGCGTGTGTCCGTACAGCGGGTAGCACGTGCAGGCGCGCCGTGTGTCCGTACAGCGGCGGCTGTGGTGCGCGGCCTGCAGGCGCGCCGTGTGTCCGTACAGCGGCAGCACGTACTGTGGTGCGCGGCCTGCAGGCGCGCCGTGTGTCCGTACAGCGGCAGCACGTACTGTGGTGCGCGGCCTGCAGGCGCGCCGTGTATCCGTACAGCGGCAGCACGTACTGTGGTGCGCGGCCTGCAGGCGCGCCGTGTGTCCGTACAGCGGCAGCACGTACTGTGGTGCGCGGCCTGCAGGCGCGCGGCCTACAGCGGCAGCACGTACTGTGGTGCGCGGCCTGCAGGCGCGCCGTGTGTCCGTACAGCGGCAGCACGTACTGTGGTGCGCGGCCTGCAGGCGCGCCGTGTGTCCGTACAGCGGCAGCACGTACTGTGGTGCGCGGCCTGCAAGCGCCGTGTGTCCGTACAGCGGTAGGTAGCACGTACTGTGGTGCGCGGCCTGCAGGCGCGCCGTGTGTCCGTACAGCGGCAGCACGTACTGTGGTGCGCGGCCTGCAGGCGCGCGCCGTCCGCAGCGGCAGCACGTCCGTACAGCGGCAGCACGTACTGTGGTGCGCGGCCTGCAGTGCGCGCCGCAGGCGCGCCGTGTCCATACAGCGGCAGCACGTACTGTGGTGCGCGGCCTGCAGGCGCGCCGTGTGTCCGTACAGCGGCAGCACGTACTGTGGTGCGCGGCCTGCAGGCGCGCCGTGTGTCCGTACAGCGGTAGGTAGCACGTACTGTGGTGCGCGGCCTGCAGGCGCACCGTGTGTCCGTACAGCGGCAGCACGTACTGTGGTGCGCGGCCTGCAGGCGCGCCGTGTGTCCGTACAGCGGCAGCACGTACTGTGGTGCGCGGCCTGCAGGCGCGCCGTGTGTCCGTACAGCGGCAGCACATACTGTGGTGCGCGGCCTGCAGGCGCGCCGTGTGTCCGTACAGCGGTAGGCAGCACGTACTGTGGTGCGCGGCCTGCAGGCGCGCCGTGTGTCCGTACAGCGGCAGCACGTACTGTGGTGCGCGGACTGCAAGCGCGCCGTGTGTCCGTACAGCGGTAGGTAGCACGTACTGTGGTGCGCGGCCTGCAGGCGCCCGTGTGTCCCTACAGCGGCAGCACGTACTGTGGTGCGCGGCCTGCAGGCGCGCCGTGTGTCCGTACAGCGGTAGGTAGCACGTACTGTGGTGCGCGGCCTGCAGGCGCGCCGTGTATCCGTACAGCGGCAGCACATACTGTGGTGCGCGGCCTGCAGGCGCGCCGTGTGTCCGTACAGCGGCAGCACGTACTGTGATGCGCGGCCTGCAGGCGCGCCGTGTGTCCGTACAGCGGCAGCACGTACTGTGGTGCGCGGCCTGCAGGCGCGCCGTGTGTCCGTACAGCGGTAGGTAGCACGTACTGTGGTGCGCGGCCTGCAGGCGCCCCGTGTGTCCGTACAGCGGCAGCACGTACTGTGGTGCGCGGCCTGCAGGCGCGCCGTGTGTCCGTACAGCGGCGCACGTACTGTGGTGCGCGGCCTGCAGGCGCGCCGTGTGTCCGTACAGCGGCAGCACGTACTGTGGTGCGCGGCCTGCAGGCGCGCCGTGTGTCCGTACAGCGGCAGCACGTACTGTGGTGCGCGGCCTGCAGGCGCGCCGTGTGTCCGAACAGCGGCAGCACGTACTGTAGTGCGCGGCCTGCAGGCGCGCCGTGTGTCCGCCAGCAGTAGGCAGCACGTACTGTGGTGCGCGGCCTGCAGGCGCGCCGTGTGTCCGTACAGCGGCGGCGTACTGTGGTGCGCGGCCTGCAGGCGCGCCGTGTGTCCGTACAGCGGCAGCACGTACGTACTGTGGTGCGCGGCGCGCCTGCAGGCGCGCCGTGTGGTCCGTACAGCGGCAGCACGTCCGCACAGCGGCAGCACTGTGGTGCGCGGCCTGCAGGCGCGCCGTGTGTCCGTACAGCGGCAGCACGTACTGTGGTGCGCGGCCTGCAGGCGCGCCGTGTATCCGTACAGCGGCAGCACGTACTGTGGTGCGGCTGCAGGCGCCTGCAGCGGCAGCGCGTACTGTGGTCCGGCCTGCAGGCGCGCCGTGTGCGTACAGCGGCAGCACGTACTGTGGTGCGCGGCCTGCAGGCGCGCCGTGTGTCCGTACAGCGGCAGCACGTACTGTGGTGCGCGGCCTGCAGGCGCGCCGTGTGTCCGTACAGCGGCGGCGTGCGCGGCCTGCAGCGCGTGGTGTCCGCGGCGGCTGTGGCGCGCGTGTGTCCGTACAGCGGCGGCAGCACGTACTGTGGTGCGCGGCCTGCAGGCGCGCCGTGTGTCCGTACAGCGGCAGCACGTACTGTGGTGCGCGGCCTGCAGGCGCGCCGTGTGTCCGCACAGCGGCAGCACGTACTGTGGTGCGCGGCCTGCAGGCGCGCCGTGTGTCCGTACAGCGGCAGCACGTACTGTGGTGCGCGGCCTGCAGGCGCGCCGTGTCCGTACAGCGGCAGCACGTACTGTGGTGCGCGGCCTGCAGGCGCGCCGTGTGTCCGTACAGCGGCAGCACGTACTGTGGTGCGCGGCCTGCAGGCGCGCCGTGTGTCCGTACAGCGGCAGCACGTACTGTGGTGCGCGGCCTGCAGGCGCGCCGTGTGTCCGTACAGCGGCAGCACGTACTGTGGTGCGCGGCCTGCAGGCGCGCGCCGTGTCCGTACAGCGGCAGCACGTACTGTGGTGCGCGGCGCTGCAGGCAGCGCCGTGTGTCGCGTACAGCGGCAGCACGTACTGTGGTGCGCGGCCTGCAGGCGCGCCGTGTCCGCACAGCGGCAGCGGCGCACGTGTGGTGCGCGGCCTGCAGGCGCGCCGTGTGTCCGCACAGCGGCAGCATGCGTACTGTGGTGCGCGGCCTGCAGGCGCGCCGTGTCCGTACAGCGGCAGCACGTACTGTGGTGCGCGGCCTGCAGGCGCGCCGCGTGTCCGTACAGTGGTGCGCGGCCTGCAGGCGCGCGGCCTGCAGGCGCGCCGTGTGTCCGTACAGCGGCAGCACGTACTGTGGTGCGCGGCCTGCAGGCGCGCCGTCCGTACAGCGGCAGCACGTACTGTGGTGCTCGGCCTGCAGGCGCGCCGTGATTCCGTACAGCGGCAGCACGTACTGTGGTGCGCGGCCTGCAGGCGCGCCGTGTGTCCGTACAGCGGCAGCACGTACTGTGGTGCGCGGCCTGCAGGCGCCGTGTGTCCGTACAGCGGCAGCACGTACTGTGGTGCGCGGCCTGCAGGCGCGCCGTGTGTCCGTACAGCGGCAGCACGTACTGTGGTGCGCGGCCTGCAGGCGCGCCGTGTGTCCGTACAGCGGCAGCACGTACTGTGGTGCGCGGCCTGCAGGCGCGCCGTGTGTCCGTACAGCGGCAGCACGGCGGCCTCCAGCTGCTGCAGCCGTTGCTCGCAGGCGCCCAGCACGCCGCACACGGCGCCCGCCAGCGACGAGCTGCGCTCCGCCGCGCTCTTCAGCTCCGACACGTTCCACGTCTCCTGCAAACACATAGAACAATGATATTACCATACCACATAACGATTTAAGTAGTTAAAATTCCTGAGTATACAATCCCTGAGGCCTATTATAACTTTAATAGGATGCTGGGTTTTTGGGACTGCCAGGGTTAGGGTATAGAAGGGAAGTAGTCCCACGTGCCATCACTGGCAAACACTGCACATCACATCCTCACTGACAGAGTGGTTTACGACTGGAACGGTTTGCCAGAGGACGTTCTATCGGCAAAATCATTGATCACTACCAAAAACAAACTAAACAAATGGATAGCGAAAGACAATAAAATTTTAAAAGACTAAATTTGCCTAAACCTATCGGCTCTATCAGAGAGGAATGGAAAAACTTGGAGAAGGCCAATGTTGAAAGATAAACTGGGAAGTAAACTATAAAACTAGAATAAATATATACTTGTATAAATAAATATACTTAGTTAATACAGTAGAAATAAAGAAAATTGTGCATACAGTCCCAGAGTGTTATATCAACCTGTATAAAATTCTGGCCTTCTGGGACAGACATGGCTGATAGGAGTAGAGAATGTAAATAATGAGCCATGCACAATGGCTCAATAAAGAAGCTGTAGCGGTGTGCGGCGCGAGTTAAGAGTTAGCGCACCACTACAAAGCTAAGTGCGGAAAAAGCCCTGTCAAACAAGGTATCTAACCACACAACTAGAACCTCTTGAAAAGCAAGAAGGACAAGCTTGGCAATTACCTTGACTTAGCTCATGATGTTACCGCCATGTTTGTATGTATTGAAATGCTAGCCCTTGTATACAATATTTCATGCCTATTATGAACAGTGTGCACAGAAATTAGCCAACTATCAATTCAAGAATTTTCTTATTCTAACTTGTGTTACTTGAGCAGTCTTGCAGTAATATCTCTATGTGTTTTGTCTACTACTTCTGTTTGTTTTTTCCTATGGTTTCAAGGGACTAAATTACTGTGCCTACTTTTTTAGCACTAGGATATTTGTCCTTATATATTTTTATTTTGTGCACAATAACATATTTTGTGCCTGTTAATCATCAAGGCAGGTTTTTTTTCTTATTATACAAAAAGTTGAATACTTTATGTACTGGAGGAATCTCTTTATAATAGGGGCGTATCTATCTATAGGTAGAAATATTAGTAGAAATAACTACTGAATACATAAAGACTGATTTTGTGAAATTCTAGATATCTACAATATTCCTTTCAGCATCAAGTAGTATCATTGATTGATTATAACAAGCGTAACAGCTAATTGCCTACGATAACTCGTGAAACATTATTTCTTTAGCAAAATATCATAGAAAGTGATGATGTAAACAAACCTTCCGCAACTTCATTTCTATTTCAAATTTCTTCTCCATTGCATACATTATTGTAGAAGTTAGGATTAGGCACCTCCTTTCTCCAATAGAATTCAGCTAAAATCGTGTGTAATTAGTTAACTATAGATAACAGAAGCTTAAATATATAATAGTTTTGTGAAAAATTCAAAGTGCAGTCCAGACTACTGAGACTACACAGCTACACACAAACTTCAACAAATAAAAACCGGCCAAGTGCGAGTAGAATCGCGGACGAAGGGTTCCGTACCATTAGCAAGTAGCAAGTAGACTCAAGTAGTCGAAAACCTCTTTTGTTGTAAGGGAGCCCCCTTCATTTATATTTTGTTTTTAACTTAAACTAAATATTATGTGCGTCTACCTGGGACCGTTATTAGTAGTTATCGCGCAAGATACCCCCTTAAACACTTCTTTTATTTTTAGTGTATGTTGTTATAGCGGCTATAGATATACATCATCTTTCTGTGAAAATTTCAACTGTCTAGCTATCACCGTTCTTGAGAGAGCTTGGTGACAGACGGACGGATGGAATGGACAGCGAAGTCTCAGTAATAGGCTTAGGCTCTCGTTTTTAGTTACCCTTTGGGTACGGAACCCTACAAACTGTCAATTGTCAAATCAAATGTCAATTATTGTAATTGCTGACATTGACATAATATTATTTCACAGATTTTTTTAACTAGAAGTAAATAATATTCATCAACAATGCACACAGCACTCTGTAGTTGTAAAGCACGCAAGACGGAAGCCACATTTTGGCTTCATCTAAAATCTTCATTGCCAGTCTTTAGTGTTTTGTCCTTTTGTTAAAAATTGGATTATAGTTGTGAGAAGTTTTTAGCCTTGCGATTCTAAACCCAGTCGGATTGATGCGACACGGAATCTCATCTCTTGGTATTTGTCTTATCTGTTTAGAATGACAACGATACGGATAATGATTATCATTTCGAAATTGAGCCGTTTACTTCTTACCTTCTTACCGCGCACTTCTTTTCCGTTCATCGTCTGAACTTAACTTCAATTGCTTATAATAAATACCAATACAATATAAAATATGATAATAGTCGCAATACTCCACATCCGAGATAGTATTAGCACGAAATTCACGTTTCCCTGCCGCGAAAACAGATTCTATTGCGCTAACAGATTCTATTGCGCCCCCTTCTAACGTACAGCGCAACCGCGTTGAGACGTCAAACAGAAAACCGGTTTTTTAATTTTTAGTCCAAAGAATGTCATTCCGAAATTGATCCGTTCGGAATTGTGTTCAGAATCGCTATCCTTAAGCTTCTTACTTGCTTTTAAATAAGTGTAATAAGCCTTTTAGTTTATGTACATATCCGAACTCGATGGATGACGTGCGATGATTTTTGTAACGTGGCTGACAAGTTGTCAGTTTTCGTGTTTTGCGATCCCGTATTTCGTGAGATCGGCAGCTTGTGATCGGAGTAAAATTTTAATTTGTAATAGAATCTAAAGCTTTACTAGCGTTATTTCGTGCAATTCTATATAAATCACGTAGGTATTTTCATATTGTGTTTGTTTGATGGAGAAGATATTGAAATAGACGTATTTTTTTGTGAACCAAGTGTGTCCTATTTTCCAGAAAAAATGGATCAAATTGCGAAGTTCGTCGAGCCTGGCAAGCAGTTCGCCAAGGATTCCATCAGATTAGTCAGAAGGTGTACGAAACCAGACAGAAAAGGTATGTTCAAATATGATTTAATTCAGAATCTTGTAAGATTTCTCGTTGCAGTGTTGGCACTAGCTGTTTGCTCTAACCCTCCAAGTAGAAAAACTAGAGCTATCCACTATTTTTATTTCTTCACCATAATATATATTAGCATTCATAGCTTTACATTTGAATGTTCCTTTAAATCTCGTTGTTACCTTTCGTATTTCGTATCTCAGAAGCTCAATACTTAATTTTTTCTTGAGTCTTGATTCTATTTATATCAGAAATCCTCAAATTTGCACCCAAAGCTACATCTTTCATTCATCACTGGTATGTCTAATGTGATGTTTCAAAATACTTAACACTGTATGAGGGCTTTACAAGGGTCTAATAAACACGCAGTTGGTAATAAACAGTATATATGTAATAATTCTATATCATTATTAACAATTTAAAACATTCCAAATATGAAGTATGTCAAATAATATTTAGTAATTATTGATGTCAAATAATATGTTAAAAATATAGCCAATAATTTAAGATGATTCTCTAATTTTGTTGTGTACAAATCTGCGAGCAACACAGCAGTATGAAGCTAAAGCTGAAGCAGTGAAAGGCATTTCAAGGGAACAACACAACCTTGGAGAATTCAAAGAAAACTCGCAGGCTGTTGTGTCTGTCAGTGAAGTGAAAGTAGAACAGACCGTCACAAAAATACCATTAAATTCACATGAAAATGCCTCAAAACATGTGAGTTGAAAGGGAACTCGTAAGATTAGTTAGCATTTGCCTGTTTGCATTAGATATCCCGCACATGTACAATCACCTCTGGAGGAGGTTCAGTGACACACAACCAAGTGTCCAAAATGCTTGGATTAAGCAATTGTTTAAAATTTTGTAGTGATAGGACTCTTGGCAGAGTCCGCCTGGGGAAGTACCACACCTTTGCTATTCTACCTCCAAGCAGTAATGTGCAAACATTACTGTGTTCCCGGTTTGAAGGGCAATGTTTCCAGAGAAATTACAGGGCTTAGAGATATAAGATCTTAGATCTCTGGGTGACGAGCGCAGTGCAGTGCTAGGTAATGATTTGGACTCTTCATGTTCCAATAGCTGCGTGTCACTGTGCTGTTATGTGTCAGGCATGTTGCTTACCATCAGGCACATGCCCTGATGGTCTCGTCACTCTTGATTAAAAAAAAAAAAATGTCCTGGATAATCAGTGTTGATAAAAGTCCTGTGAAATCAAAACTGTGAGCAATTTCACTCAACATGAAACTTTTAGTACATGGTTATTCTGAGGGCTTAATGTCATACAAACATGTTAGAATCAGGATCCTATTAAGTAAAAAACCAGCATGTTTCGTTATTGTCGAGAGACACAGACCCTGACAAATGGTATTCAGTATGAAAGCCAGACAATATCTGATGATCATTACTGGTATTTAAGTTCAGAACACACATGTTTGAAAAAGAGCTATGATTTGTGCTGATGAGTCTGGCTATGAATTCCCACAAAAGCTGAATCAATTAATTCAAGCACCTATTTTTTAATATGTGGAGAAGAGTCCTTGAAAATTATCATAGCTAAGACTAGCCAACAGAAGCAAGAATTAAAAGTGGTAGGTTCAGGTTAATATCCCCACTTATATGCAATATTGGTGAAATTATGGTGGACGACTACTGAGAAGTATTTCACGACGAGACAAGTATTTGACGAGACTTAGACAATTGTGAGGTCATATTGGTTTGAGACCCACATGCAACACTCATTATTTTCCATTTATGGCTGGCTGCACAAATTTTGAATGATTCTATGCTAGGGGCTGCCCCAATTGTCAAAGTCTCGTCAAATACTTGTCTCGTCGTGAAATACTTCTCAGTAGTAGTCCACCATAATTTCACCAATATTGCAGACATGAGTTTAAAAATAGATTAAGACACATTACTAAAAAATGAAAAGTAGATTGAGTAAGATGTCGATAGAGTCATAGCTGGAGTGAGGTAGACAGAGCTTTCGTTGCCAACACTTAGCACCACAAGATGCTAGCTACTTTTAGCGTTGATGATCGGTGACTCGTTTTTTAGAAGTCAAATACAGTGATCAAAGAATGCTCACTGCAAACTTGAAAACCCCTAACTCGGCAATTGAGTTGGAATAATTAATAAATAAAAAAAACAAAATAATGAAGTATAAATAAAAGTTGATCCTTGAAAATAATAATTGAATTTAATAATGTTTTAAATTCATTATGTAAATTTGTTAAAATAAAATTTCATAAATAACTAATAATGTTGGTTATTGGATGGTAGATGGAATTAATCAAAATCTATAAGGAACAAATATTGTACTATACACATATTAAATAATGTAATGTATAATCAAATCCATTAACATGAACCTCAAAACTTTTCTAGCAGTATCAAGTTGTCTATAAAACAGTACTGGAACAAATTTACACATTCAACTAATATTATGAATGTGGAAGTTTGATTTTGTGAATGTTTGTTGCTCAAACACGGCAGAAATGCTAATCAGATCGGGTTTGAATTAGTAATACAGATTAAAGTGTGCAATAGCGTGTAGCCTACTTTTTATAGCGGAAAAATTACGGGAACGGAAAATACGCAGGTAAATCCACTGAGCGCTTCTAGAATGGAATACAGTTTTAGGGTACTAAACGGTAGGGTAGCCTACCTGAAATGTCAAAATTCGAAGGATACAAATATAAAACTATACGCAAAAGGAAATTACAGTCGCACACAAATCGGCTTTTACCTCTAAATTTAGTGTTCTCTGCTTGTCAAATTGTCATTGGCTGGAAGTGAACTCTTTCAATTGATATGCAATAACGTTCGTTTTTGTGTAATTTGGTCTAGCTAGAGAGTAATGATAGTTTTTATTTTAACTAATAATAGTCTTTATATAAGGTTTCCTTCCTTCCGGGTTTCCCTAGATCCAGATTTTCCTAGTTTAGAGGGCATCCGGGGAGAGTCATGGCTAGCTAGGCTTCATTGGTAGTCCGGGTTTAATATATCTGGTTGAAAAATCATAATCCTTGGGCAGTTGGTGTCTGAATGAAAGAGGCGCTAAAAAGTTATGTGTAAAAACAACCTGTTGACATGTCCATGGTTTGGGCTTTATAATCAGAAAAAATCTGGGTTTTCAATAATCTTGTCCCGGTTCTCAAACTTTGGAGATGGCACCCTATCTTAATATGACAATATCTGAGTATACTCTAGTAATATTATAATTTGTGTTGTTCCAGAATTCCAGAAGATCGCCATCGCCACAGCCATCGGTTTCTGCATCATGGGTTTCATTGGTTTCTTCGTGAAGCTGATTCACATCCCTATCAACAACATCATCGTGGGCTCATAAAGCCTCCCCTAGCATAGTTCCGTACCTGTAAGCCCCTACACCTCTAAGTGATACTGTCTCCTTTCCATGTCGTTTATTAATTTCGTATAATAAATTATTATTTCGATGACTACTTTTTGTTGGAGTCCGAAATGTCTTGATCAATTACCTCATTCAGTGGCACCATTACTTTCTAATAGTTCCCAACGATGCTGCCTAGTTGAACATGCCTGGCGTGTTCGCGGCATAACATGAGTTACCTGTTTTTTTTTTTACATAAAAAAATCGTTATATCCGTGGGCCATTTCAAAAATCTTTAGGTTCTTCTTCTTCTTCTTCTTTTATCTTTGGCTTCTGTATGCGGCATGACCACAGCTTCGCCAGTGTAATCTTTAGGTTAAGGCATAAGGTTTATGCTCTGCGATTTTGGCTAAAGAATAAAGTAATTTTATTAATTTATTCATAAAAAATCGCGAGCACGCCAGACGTGGTTGCTGCATGGCGATTGACATGCTAACGACATGCTAAGAACATGCTAGGCGTGTCGACGGCATTGTTCATACAAGAGAAAAAAGGGTGTGTACTCATGTACAGATGAACACACAGATGAAGTTAATGCTCTTCTCTATTCCTTGTGCTAAGAAGTCTTCAACCATAGGATAGGTAATAACTTCAACGCAAGAACTATTGATCTAAAGTTATCACAATGTTTACTAAAATGTGTGGGCGCGCGTCAAAAACATTTACTCCTCATTTACTACTCGCGTCATAAACATTTACCTGATGCGCCAAAAGAAGTATTACTTTTTTCGTTTTTTTTTAATTATAGAGTAATAATACTAGCGAGACATGTGCCTGATGGTAAGCAACACGCCTGCCCATAACAGCTCAATGACACGCAGCTATTGGAACATGAAGAGTCCAAATTATTACCTAGCATAACACTGCGTTCGTCACCCGGCAATATAATGTGTTTTATCTCTTAGCCCCGTAATTTCTCTGGAAACATTGCCCTTCAAACCGAGACTAATGTTTGTACACTACTGCTTGGTGACAATAACTGGCGGAGGTGTGGTACTTCCCCAAGCGTACTCTACAATGTGTCCTACCACTACTTAACTTAACTAATAACTTCTATTAGATAGATGGCATTGCTCTGATAAATCATACAGATATAAGATTCTCCCTGTGTAAAAAAATTGGCAGTCATAGGATCTGCCGATAGAAGTGAAAATTTATAACTCTCAGAATTTGATAGCTTACTTTGGAAACTACGCGGGTGAAACCGGAGGGCCATGAGCATGGCCATCTATGGTAAATGCTGACGTATTTGTAGATGGCTGATGACCATGGTCCCGAGTTTACCCGAAGATGTCTTATCATTCCCGAGCGTGACGCTAGAATTCAATTCACAGCCCACGAAAAATATGTCTGTATGCGCCAAAGATGAAAGATATATTTATTTGCATACAACATGAGTGAGTTTTGTACAAAAGATGTGCACATAGGTGTAATAATAATTTGTGTTGCCATATCATGCTGTGCCGGCTAGGCGTACAAATGTCAGGTAGGTAGCAGTCTGCTCATACTAACTAAGGACTGATTTACATTCAATGTTTACTGGATTCAATATACCTAGACTCTTTTTATCTTGGTCGCGGCGATTTCTTAAAATAGAATCAGATAGTCTGGGAAATCGCTCTCGGTTTGTTCGGTCCCCGACCAAAAAAGGGGTGTTATAAGTTTGACGTCGATGTCTGTCTGTCTGTGTGTGTGTGTCTGTCTGTGGCACCGTAGAGCTCAAACGGATGGGCCGATTTCGATGCGTTTTTTTTTATTTGAATGTTAATTACCGTGCGGATGTTCTTAGCTATGTTTGGTAAATATCGATTCAAGATGGCCGCCTCCACAAAATGGCGGACAATATATTTCTTTACAACCTACCCCAATATGGGTATCAAATGAAAGGGCTTGACTAGTAGAATACTATACACTATTACAAATTTCAAATCCAAGATGGCCGCCACCACAAAATGGCGAATTACATTAATTTTTTTCACTACTACCACAATATGGGTATCAAATGAAAGGGCTTGACAAGTAGAATACTATGCACTATGACAAATTTCAAATCAAAGATGGCCGCTACCACAAAATGGCGAAATTTTTTTTTTCACAGCTTTGTCAATATGGGTGTCAAATGAAAGGGCTTGACTAGTAGAATGTCATACAAATAACAAATCCAAAGTAGTCGGGGGTTAATCAAAATTTTTAATTTTGTTCTTGTGACAAATGTAGCTGTTTCCAAAATGTATAGGCACGGAAGTGTAAGAATTTTATGCTTCGAAAAGTACGGTTTACAACTGTCCCTATTTTATGTCTAAACATGGTCCGAATTCAGCTCTTCTGTCTTCTAAACAGAATAGTCTTATTTGTTGAGTTTCCCCAAAATATTACACCATATCGCAAGATAGACTCTACAAGCCCGTAGAAAAAAGCCCACAAGGTTTCACTTCAAAAAGACCTTTTGAGGATGCCTTTCGCCAAATGGCGTTAATGTTTAATTTCTTAGAGAAATGTAACACAATTAAACATCGCCATAGGCTTTGATTGAGAACTATCTTTCACAGGTTCAAATTGACATTCTCAAAAAGCCTCTTTTAGCACTCGATAGATAACTAAAAGATTTTCTTATTGGCTTACCTTAGACTAAAACAAAATGTATAATTAAATAAAAAACATTTATTTATCCTTAGGATCATAGAAAACAACTACTCGTACAATAGACAACACAGTATTACAATTTAAATAACATTATAAAAATAGTTTGAGCGAATAACTATAAGACTTAAAATATCTGAAATACAGGAAATAGTTTTTCATATAGGATTCCGGACTGTTTTACATTAGTGTTGTTAGGATAGTAGGCCACGACACACGACTTGAAAAAGAGTTAAAAAGAGTCGTTTTTGTACTGAGCCGATACAATGTCCCACGTACTCTTTTAAAAGGTTCCCACATCAAATGACTCGTACTATCTGCCACGTACTGACTGACTCCTACTTTTCGTGGTGTATCCGTGCCAGTTTCTGACCGTCTTGAGCTTTTGGGCGTTACTTTGACATCTACGCTCAACTTTGGCTCGTATATCGAGTCCAAGGCTAAATTAGCTGTCAAAAAACTAGGTGTCCTCTCAAAGGTGCGAAGGTAGGTACTTCAAGCCTGAACAGTTGCTCACATTGTATCAAGCACAGATCCGCTCTTGTATGGAGTACTGTTCGCACCTTTGTGATGGATCGGCTAAGTATCAGCTGGAGGCCCTGGAATCGATCGAGAGACGTGCCAAAAGGCTCATAGGCAATGACTCTCTTCTGCGAAAAAGACTACAAAGTCTTGATCATCGCCGAAAAATTGCCAGCCTATCGGTTTTTTATCGGATACACTTTGGAGAGTGTGACTGATTTGCATGATCTGATACCTTGCCCTTTTTCTATCGGAATGCTCGTAGCTCGAAAATGCGACATCGTTTCATGGTTGGTGTTCCAATGACACGAACGAAGAGATTTGACTCTAGTTTTGTGATAAGAACGTCTAGGCTATGGAATACGTTGCCTGAGTGGGTTTTCCCCGATGGTTACAATCTTTGTGTCTTCAAATCGAGAGTGAATCGGTATCTTCTAGGTAAACACGCTCCATCGTAGACCGCATCGTCGCTTAACATCAGGCGAGATGGCGGTGAAGTGTAAAAGTTAAAAAAAAACGTACGTATTCGTGCCTCATGCCCTCGCCCTTTAATTTACTTAGGTAAGTACTCGTATGTAGAGTGACAAGATTCCGAACACATAAAACATCAAGTAGGTAGGTACTTGTGTACTTCTTCGTGTTGAGCCGTTCTTACATTTTGACGTCTTTTAGGTTTATTCCGAACCTGACCCGCTCCGGGTATGGTTAGGAACAGAAAAAAGATATTAATTTTCATTCCCAACCTAACCTTCTTCCTAACCTGACTACGTATTGTGAATGTATGAAGAGAAATATCGATGAGATGTTGCGTTTTCAAATACAAATGGACCTGTCACAGTTAGTTCTCACCATCGCTAAGTGTGGCGCCAATGTTAAATTTTGTGAAATTCAATGTCATTCCACTCAGTCAACATCAAGTATTCCATTTTCTAAATTAAGCTATATTTCAGACAAATGAGGCGATTTTAATGTACAAATATACCTGTCATGCTGGGGCCACACTAACGGGAAATGCCATTAATTATCGCGCTAACGGACGTTAACCGTAGGTGTAAAATACACCTAATGGACGTGTACCGAAGGTTGATTTTTACAAATACGGTTAACGTCCGTTAACGCGATAATTAATGGTATTTCCCGTTAGTGTGGCCCAGGCATCAAAGATAGGGCCCAAATGTTTAATTTTCTTAAAGAAATTTCACAAAATGGAAAATAGGAACGATGACTGGGACAAAATTATACAATTCTAATTTTAGTCTGTCAGGAGGTAGATTTAGAAAAAATATAGCACATGTACTTTGTGTTTTATCAAATTATAATAAAAATCGACAAAGCTATAGACTTGGTGTATAATTAACTTTCACAGCTCTTATTTGCATCTTGAAGTCTCGTTGAGATCTATTTTGACAGGTTTTTGCAGTTATCAGACATTCTGAGATGCCTGAAATTTCATGAACCCTTGGATGAATTTTTTTCAAGTTGGTACAATGGTTAAAATTTGGCTTAAAACATATAAACAAAAAAATAGCTTGGCAAAGACTTGGAATAAATGACAGTGCCACTATCGAAGATACTTCTGAAATATAATTTTTTATGTCATTTTATTTCAGTTTAGCGCAACGAGTACGAAGAGTGACGGGGATTAAGTTCACTCATCAAATCATTGACTAAACTACTTTATCACAGTTACTTTTACCGTTGCCGTTGTACCGATAATTTGGTGAACACTCTTTCATCTGAAGACTTTTTTGCCAAGTCTATACAAAATTATTTTTCTTAATAAATATTTAGTATTTGTTTCCTAGGAGGTATTATTTCTTTTTCTGCATGACGTGTATATAGAAGCCGGGTACGGCCACCTCCTCGAGGGGTTTGAAGTCTGCGTAGATGTGGTGGGTGGCCTTGTTGTCGAACGCTTCGTCCAGCATCTTGGTGAACTGGGCCAGCGTGTGGGGGTAGTAGCAGAGACGGAACTCACTGGAAACACGAATACAATGGTAAAGTTTTTGAAGTGAAAACTTAGCCGAGTTGAGTACTATTTGGTAGGGGGACAATTATATGGGTTAACACCACAGATTAGATACCCTGTTGATCGGCGATGACACGAATTTCGCCTACTATCACAACTCACCGGGGTCCAGGACGAGGTAAAATACCGCGCTTGAGATTAGTGAACATCCGTGTGACGTGTACTACTTTCCACGAATGATTGGACAAAAGGAGATAGAGTTATACAAACTTCAAAGGACAGCAGGATGCGACGAAAGACATCAACGGGTTCCTATTGTGCTGAACTGAGCAATCGTGCTACTAAACGGCGAAGGAATGGAAAGTCGTACGATCAGTCAAGTGGGTTATTGTCTTTGGTTCCCACCGAAATGATAATGTAGCGAACGGCGGCGGCGGAGCAGCGGAGTGGGGCGTGCGTATTACACTCTGTTTGGAGGAGTGAAAACTTTTGAGTTTGTGTTACCGACATGCGGAACAGAAATATGTATGTAACTGTACAGGTTTACACTAAAATCTAAGTTAAAGGTTTTCACTTCTATCGGCAGTGGCTGTCCTTGGATGGCAGGCTGTAATTTTTTTATACTGGCTCCTATCTCATATAGTCTACTACCTATCGATTGGTCGACAATGGTTTATGTACCCATGCTATAATGTTGATTTATGAAAAAAACCGGTTACTCCTGGTAGTAGGTATCATTTACTTCACTGCCCATCAATTACCCAACCAGGAAAGCCATCAATGGCGTGGTGGCTTTGTGGAGAAATCGGCCGATTTGGGTACCGTGAGGTCGTGGGTTCGAATCCCACCTACATCTTAGAGTATTTTTCAAGTGCCGACGTACAAGCTTAACGTGACGAAACCGGCATGTTCCAAGACTTCACGTAGCTAATCTGGTCAATTTTAGTGATTATAGCTTCAAGGCCCAATCTCCTCCTTGTGAGTTCTCTCACAAGGAGTCCCGAGTCCCAACAGTGTATACATTTAGTGGGGTGGTCATGCTATACGTGACGTGTCCGAAGTTATATATATAACTAAAATCACCAAACAACGAAACTATTCACGAAATGATCCTAAGGATCGTAGTTGCCTTTGAAAATAATAATTGCAATGTAAAACTAGTCATTGCTCCTATCAGCTTGACCCTATTTTTGTGACAAGAACGTCTAGGCCAAGGGTCAGCAACAGGCGGACCGCGGTCCGTATCCGGACCGCGAAGGGTCGAACCTCGGACCGCCAATAAAAAATATTGTATTGTAAGCCAAGTATACATTTTAAAATGTAGACAATATACACTGTACCTTTATTAATTTTAATTTTTTTTTTTTACACATAGAATAAATACACATAGAGTAAATAAATTATTTTCTATCAAATATTTCCCGCAAAGCGGCTAAGAGAAACTCCACACTTTCAAATACACGCTCCTCTTCGCCACCACAGGCTGGCTCGCTGTCCGTGGACACCGAACGTGGAATGAGGTCCCCGCCCAAGATAACTCCTCGAAGAGCATCTCCGTCCAGTAGGTAACTGCTAGAGAACGCAGACCGAAGAGAGGCAGAAATCCGTATCCGCGGAGTGGCTCTCTTCATGGACAGCAACAAAGAACGATTGGAAATAAGCTTTTGCTTCGTCTGGGAACGGAAACGAGCCCGTTTGTCACCTGGCTTGCCTTGCCTGCTCAATGGTAGTACCACATAAGTCACAATGAAGAGGGAAACCTACGACGTAATGTGTGCGAGGTAGATGGCCGCCAATTTCGGTGCGAAGGAGCGATCGAAAAACGAAACGATTGCATTAATAGAGTACTCGAAAGGTCGAACACTTTTATAAACTTTGTGTAAACATCTGAGCAGAAGTGCTGGTAAACATCATGAGGTTGTCATATAAGAAGATAGGGGAAAAATCTGAGCTTCATCAGACCCCTTTGCACGATCAAACAAATGCAACTGACATATTTATGGGGACACCTGTACCTAGTTCGACCATCCAAACTGGCTCCGAAAGAGCCCAGCAAAGGACAGCCGCGGCCAACCAACGACGATGCACGGTGTCACGCACTTTATGCTTTCTTCGAATTTATAGCCCCACTGACAGCGTCAAGACAAATCTCAAGATCTGCGAAAACATCATGCAGTCTTATAAGTTAGGGAGTGAAAACCTCTTAAAGGTGAAACTTGAGGAGACTGAAGCAGTCATTTACAATAATGCCCCGGGTCATCGAGAGAAAAGGGAAAACGGCTTTGTGACACTGAGCAAAAAAGAGATGGAGCGCATGGGAAGACCTGTTTATGCAACACCTCCAAAAGACCCAATTGTATTTACTGCCCGATGCACTAAGATTATTCTGGACAACAAAATCCTAGAGATGGCCAAGACCATCAAAGAAAAGTCAAACGTCAAATCTGATTAGGAAAACTGGGAGGTACCGAGAATACAGTCGGTCAACGGAGTTTCAGGATGTGGCAAGATAACATGGGTGATTATAAACTTCAACGTAGATAAGGACACCATCATCACCACAACAACTGAGACACCAAAAGATCTAAGAGAAAGGCTATGGCACCGTATCGGAAACCTGATCAAAACCAGAGTGCGAACCATGACTTCTGCGCTGGTAAATGGTTTCCGAAACGCCTTCAGTTTCAGTTGCTTTATGGCGGACGAAGCTCTTATGAACCATTTTGGAGCTACTGTGGCTGACACACTACCAAATTGTTCAATTTGTCAAAGGCTTCACTTCAAATGGAAATAATTGAAATTCAAGAAGATGTATCTTTGCAAATGTATAAAACTGGATCCACTGAAGAATTTTGGGCCAAACACATCTCAGAATAATATGGAAATCGCAAAAATCTAGCTATCAATTTGGCTACTATGTTTGGTTCGACTTACGTATGTGGGTCACATTTCTCAATTATTTTTTAAACAAATAATTTTGAGATTAACCGACTCCCAATAGGGAATATGCATGCATTTTTTTATATTTTAATTGCCTTTTTACATTATTATAACACTTTAAAAATATAAATACTCTTGTAAATGTACAAATTGATTTTTAAAATAATATTTAAAATATCGATATAATTTGTCCAGTTTAAACGCCGCCATCTTTCCCGCGCCTGCATGACGTCACAGGCCACGACCTGTGTTTGTTTACTACAAGTGTTGCAGTTACTTTGTACCGATTTTTGAGTTGTGCTAGCTAATCAAACGATGGAGAAGACGACTTTTCTCTCTAACACTACTAGCTCAGTACGAATATCGACACCGTTAAAGCAGAAAACATGCCATGTGACGTCACATTTGGTTTCCACAGATAATGATGCGTTTCGCAAACTTGAATTTCCCGCGCCTATTTTGCACTTTTTAAATAATATTTTTGATAATTAATAACTAACTAAATAATAAAATAATTGTTTTAGCATAATGGCGGGACATTAAGGATTCTACGAAAAAAAAATCAAGCCAATTTAAACTACATGCATATTCCCTATTACTCGTAGAAGACACACGTTAAATTTACTATTCTTCTCGAGGACCAAACTATAAAGAGCTGGCTCAAGAGGATCGGTGTAATTTGTCGCATTGATTTTAGGTCTTGTGTTTTTTATAATTACAAGTTGAGTTTGATACCGTACAATAAATAAGTAGCACTTTTTAATTATTACCAAGTTACGGCTGGTCTAATCAGGAGAACGGCGACTGCCGATCCGGAGACCCTGGGTTCAAAACCACGCGCACCACTGTCTTTTCGAAATCGTTTTCATAATTCCGCTAACTTAAAACGGTGAAGAAAACATCGTGAGGAAACCGACATGTACCTAGATTCTTTCGAAGTCATGTGTCATCCACTAATCCCCACTGGGCCAGCGTGGTGGATTATGGTCTTGACTCTCACCTTGCAAGGGAAGCCTCTGACCCCAAGGTTCAGTAGGAACATTTAGTGGGCTGTTTAAGCAATTATTACCACTATTTTTTTTCTGGACCTCGTTAAATTTTCTGCATTTCATCCGGACCCCGCCTAAAACTACCGACCCCTGGTCTAGGCTATGGGATAGGTTGCCGGAGTGGGGTTTTCCCGATGGTTACAATCTTCAGGTCTACTACGAAGTCCGATAAACTATATATCGGCCGAAGAAATGGACGTTTTATACCACGAAACACAATCGGTCGGTTGATGACACAAAAACTGTCAAATCAGCGTCGGTCGGGATGAACGAAACGCCCGATCAGATCAACCAACCGATTGTGTTTCGTGGTATAAAACGTCCATAACTTCGGCCGATATATCGCTTATCGGACTTCGTAGTAGACCTGCTTGTCTTCAAGTCGAGAGTGAATCGGTTTCTTCTAGGTAAGCACGATCCATCGTACTTAGACCAAATTGTCGCTCAAGCATTGTGGACGACGCGGTCTGCTACGATGCGGCGACTATTCAGCTAGTACTGTACGTACGAGTATGTATAATAGTTTAAAAAGTTCTTTAGCAGGAATAATCGCGGCACTGGTCTACTCTCTTTCTAAGAAAAACGAAATTTCGAAATAAACTCGCGACTTTCCTACTCCGGTTCTATTCCGTTTCGTCCGACCGAACATTGACATTTAAATGTTCTAAACCTACTCTAATTAGAGTTAGGGGAGAGTAGGGTAATGGGAGTCAGCGGGCAATGGGAGTCACCCTCACAAACACGAAACACTACATGAGACCGACGCGTAAACAGCGTCCTCAGGTCCCACTCTGGGCCCCCGCGCAGCCACGAACGGCTCGCGCTAGTCAACCCATGCGCCACTGAGAAACAACCGTGTTTTGTTTTTGTGCTCCGTTGATGTAATTTTACGTTAATGCAAATTAGAAGGTAAGGGCCGAATATCTTGCAGTATGCGACTATGACATTTACCCTTAATTAGTTAGATGTTCCAAATTGTGATGTGCAGTTCAGATTGTATACGTGTGTTAAAGATTTTTTTAATTTTTATTTTATACTCATTAGCGTAGGTGTGGGAAATGAGAGTCAGGTGACTCCCATTACCCGCAAGTGATTGCATGAAACTAATGTAGTTACTATATTGGATGATATAATAAAAATCTCAGAGAAAGCATCTGTTATTAAAACAAAACAGGGCCGAAAGAAGCAACACGCTATAATTTTAACTTTAACGCCACTCAAAGAAAATCTGCTAGAAAATGAAAATAATAACATTTAGATAAAAGGAGTTAAAGGAAAAGAGAATACATGGAAAGGCAAAGGACAAGGAAAAATGACTAAAGTACAGAAGAAGGGTCCTGAAAAGGCAAAGCGCCCAAGTATTACAAGAACAGAACGAAACTTCTGTATCAGATGTTGGCACTGACGACTAATGCCAGGACGATGAGGGTTATGATGCAGAAGATGCTTGAAACAGATGCCTAGTATGCGACGAATTCGGAAGAACAATGAGATGTGGTGCAGGTGTATCTCGTGTGGGCTGTGGGCTCACGCGGAGTGCACTGGATGGGAGTCAGCTGAAGGTTACGTTTGCGCTGTATGCTAAATTTTATTTGACTCCGATTGCCCCCAGGGTGATCACCATTACCCATACGTTGGTGTAATAGGAGTCAAATCTGTTTTTTTTTTAACTTTTATAATTTCCAAAATTGATTGCTAAAGTGACTGAAATTGATCTCTAATGATTGTTCAATAAGTAAATTATGTTTAAAGACTGTTGCAATAAATACTTTCTTTTTAATAAAAAAAATATTTGAGTTCTCGCTTAAGTGACCCCCATTACCCTCTTTTACCCTAGTAGTTCTCTAATGGTAGGACGAAACGACGGATCGAAGTACAACCAGAGTAGGAAAGTCGTAAACGATAAATTCTTGCCGAAAGTGGTTATATTTTAACAATAGATAATGCTAATGAAATTACGAGATACATCATAACGTATTAATGGAAATTAAAACAGCGTATCATGTAGTTTGTTTTGCGAGGGTCAGATTAATATGAGGCACTTGCTGAAGACTTGATTTTTATGTTTACTTCGGTAATGAAAATGTTTTCCGGATGCAAATATTGTCAAAGATAGTATACTCTTTCGTTCACCGTTGGTCATGTAAGTAATCCCCGAGTGCCATAGGCTAACTGTATCACGGGCGAAGCCGGGGCGGTATAAGAGTCCACCTGAGCAAATATCACATCATTGCCAGTTATTTGACCGGCATTTACCTACTGCGTTCCAACTTGAAGGACAATGTATCCAGTGAAATTACGTAAGGGCGTAGAGATAAAAGATCTCGTCTCTGGGGTCTCCCAGAGATAGGGATGGGCAAATAAACAAAATATATCGATATTAATAGTATCGATACTTACCAAATGTATCGATATATATTTTCAAAAAATATCGATATTTCGATATATCGATTTTTTTTCAAGAGAAGGTTACTTAAATATTAAGCACTTATTAATTAGATAAATGAAAATACATAATATCTGGCATATTATTGACGTGACAACGACTAATAAATCGATGAACGCCGGCTGCGTGCACAAAAAAGTGTCCCATTACGCTCATTGTACGCTTGCACCGCATCTATCAGTGTTTTGTAATACGTTGTCGTTCGTAAACTAACCGACTTTACAGACAACCAATTTTATTATTTGTTCATAATTCGTACATATTTTAATATTCAAAATTAACCATCACTGAAACCAGTATTCGTCTGTGTTATGTAAGTGCATGAGTGCGCATTTACCCACCGTGTTGTCACTAGCTCCGCTCCAACCTACATATACAATAGTCTGATATAGACATCAGCAGCAATCTTTCTTTAAAGTGCCTACCTGTCAATCTGCTCCTATTATCCGGCACTGTTAAATTAACGACTGAAGCTACCCTTTCGGATATTAGAGCGATTTCCAAAAGAACCGGAGTAAAAATTTGGCAATTCACCCAAAAATCAATTGGATTTTATTTAACTTTTATAGTTTACACTTGACCGCCATCTCGCCTGATGTTAAACGATGATGCGGTCTACGATGGAGCGTGTTTATCTAGAAGAAACCGATTCACTTTCGATTTGAAGACACAAAGATTGTAACTATCGGGAAAAACTCTCTCAGGCAACGTATTCCACAGCCTTGACGTTCTTATCACAAAAGTAGAGTCAAATCTCTTCGTTCGTGTCTTTGGGACACCAAGCATGAAACGATGTCGCTTTTTCGAGCTACGAGCATTACGATAGACAAGAACAAAATTAAAAATTTTGATTAACCCCTGACTACCTCGGATCTCGGATTATCTGTATTACGTTCTACTAGTCAAGCCCTTTCATTTGATACTCATATTAAGGGAGTTGTGAAAAAAGAAAATATTTCGCCATTTTGTTGTAGCGGCCATCTTGGATTTAAATTTGTCCTAGTGCTCTACTAGTCAAGCCCTTTATTTGATACCCATATTGAGGTAGTAGTGAAAAAAATAATACAATTTGGCATTTTGTGGTGGCGGCCATCTTGGATTTGAAATTTGTTATAGTGTATAGTATTCTGCTAGTCAAGCCCTTTCATTTGATACCCATATTGATGTAAGTTGTGAAGAAATATTTTGTCCGCCATTTTGTGGAGGCGGCCATTTTGAATCGATATTAACAAAACATAGCTAAGAACATCCACACGGATATTAACCTTCAAATAAAAAAACCGCATCGAAATCGGCCCATTCGTTTGAGCTCTACGGTGCCACAGACAGACAGACAGATAGACATCGACGTCAAACTTATAACACCCCTTTTTTTGGTCGGAGGTTAAAAAAATCGTGGAAATCAGTCGTACACTCTCCGATGTGTATCCGATCTGACTTCTTCTCAACAAGTGGTTGGTCCAGACACTGGTTAAGCTTATTGGGGACAGATCCAGAGCTCGGAATCTCTGGCGTAGCTGTGGCGTGCTCATGTCTGCACCATATAGACGTTTTATTTATTTTGATTTTGCTGATGTTGCTCGGTCAGACCTCACATCTGGAGAACGATGTCCTGAATAAATTTGACACTGAAGAATATTCTGAGCGAATATAGTTGCTTGTGTTTCATATAGTATTTAAATACTGCAATTGGAGAATTAAAGTGTATATATGCTTGAAAATTCGAGGCAAAACATATCGTTTTCGATATCCGAAAATAAATATCGAAAATCGATATATCGGAAATAAAAAAATCGACGATAAATATCGATTATTTTCGAAAATAAAATCGATATTTCGATATATCGATTTTTTTTGCCCAAGCCTACCCAGAGACATGAGATCTTTTATCACTGCGCTCGTCTGAGCGCAGTGGAGTGCTAGGTTATGATTTGGACTCTTCATGTTCCAATGGTCCAACAGCTGCGTGCCACTGTACTGTTATGGCCAAGCACGTTGGTTATCATCAGGCGCATGTAATGCTCGTCTCCTCACTTGTTAGAGGTATAAAAAAATTGGCAGTCGTAGGAACTGCCGATACGAGTAGAAGTGAAAACTTATAACTCAGAATTTGATAGCTTACTTTGGAAACTACGCGAGTGAAACCGGAGGGCGTGGCTATGAGCATTTCCCATTGGCCATGGTCCCGAGTTTACTCGAAGATTTCTTATCATACCCGAGCGTGACGCTAGAATTCAATTCACAGCCCACACAAAATCTGTCTGTTGCGCATCAAAAGAAGTTTTCATATAAAAAAATGTTGTAAGAATGTGTAATGAAGTGTTGGCACCTCTTCTCGCTGATCTCTCCGTCGTCGGTGGTGTCGATGAGGTAGTCGAGAGCCACCAGCTCGGGCTTGCCATTCACCACCAGCACCGACGTCTTGATGTCCACCGGGTACTTGGGCTGAGGGCAAACACACGGAGTCATGTAGTGGTAGTGGACTCTAGGTTAGCGCAGGATCTGATAGTAGACCAAGGTTAGATAAATTTCCCGTACTGTATGAAACAGGAATGCTATTTTAAATAAATATATAGGTAGCTCACGTTTGATACAGTCAGTCCAGTCCGACTTAAGTTTCGGTCGCGTCCGGCGACATTTTTCAAGGAGAGTGCGTGCGCGTGATTGCAGTTCGCTAACAAAAAAAACTAAAAAAGGTCGCCGGACGCGACCTAAACTTATGTCGGACTGGATTGACTATATCAAACGTGAGCCACGTTAGTTTCATACCAAAATGGTATGTTGTTGGTGCAAATTAGTTGTTTTAAAAGGTACTTACGCCAGAGTTGGTCTCAAGCCTAAAGTGACATTTATTGCCTACCAAAGATTGCGCAAGCCCTGAAGGCACAGAACACTACTAACCTAATCTTATCGTACTCAACGAGTACCTACTACACCTTGTACGACGACTAATGCAAGGCCGTCTCAGACGGTACAACCTCGGCTTGGTCTGCTGAACCACCTGATATCCCAGAAGGTGGTTTCCTACAGCCCCAGCGGGGAGGATCTCAGCTCCAGCGGGGAGAATCTCAGTCCCAGCGGGAGAATCTCAGTCCCAGCGGCGGATCTCAGCCCCAGCAGGGATAATCTCAGTCCCAGCGGGAGAATCTCAGTCCCAGCAGCGAGGATCTAGCATCTGCCGACTTGTAGCCGGTATGTAACAGGGCCACTGGTAATCAGCCTGCATCCATTTAAGTCATATTTTGTATATTTAATCAAACAATACTTGTTCCACAACTTTTGTGAAAACTCAATACATTTTCCTAACATTTTTTTTCAGTTCTTGTTGTCATTTCTAGCACTGTTTAGCTCTTTTCACGTCGGCTCTTATTTATTTATTTATTTGCACAGTGTACATAGGTACATATTATATTTGATAGATCCTATAGCTAAAATCTATAACTATGTATATAAAAGACCCTGTTAGGGTATTGAAAAACAGGACGACAACACAGTTTCGTCCGAGAGGTGTAATTATAAAATATATTAAATATTTATATGAGATTTAAGAAAATGTTACAGGAAGTTCTAGAATTAAAAACTATTTATATATTAATACTATTTACAGTTTTATAAATTTTATCGAGCGTTAAATATAATATACCTAGAGGTAATATAGAGGCAGATAATATTACCGTGTTACGCGCGCTCTTTTTTAACGAAGAGTTCCACGTTTTTAGACCGGGCAAATAAACTTTTTGTAATTTTGTATGGGAAAAAATTATTCAAATTTTTAAAGGTTGTAGAACAAAAGTTGATACATTTCATGTACCTATCTAACATGCCATTAATAGTATTCAGGCGGATTACCAATAACTCTGTAGAGCTAATGTACTATTTTAGAATATTATCTGATGTCGTGGCACATATATTAGTACGAACATCTCTGTTACTATACTGTAGATTGTTGATGTTGTCGATACGTATTGAAAACATGATAATCAGTTTTATAACAGAAAACTGAATAATATCGGCCTCAGAATAATAATTATTATGAAATAACATGTTGATAAGAAACTATTTACTTCATTTATCATCTCTTGTCTACTTATTACGCTGGTACAGATCTTCGCAACGAACTTGACACATAATTAAAATTTTAAGAAAACACCGAGATAGTGTCTCTCAAAATGTATTATAAAGAAATTGGAAAATAATTAATGCGGAAAATTAAGAATTTGCAAATCATCGCTGACATCAAGAAGTCAATTTGAATTTAGAACAATTTTGTGTGCACTAAGTTTTTAAATTCAAAACATCATTAAGCCCTTTGGGTACCTTTTTTATGTGGGGGAAATACATTTATATATCCTCACCATGCAGGGACATGGTGAGGTATGTCAGGCTCGACACCATGGCGATGACAGACATAGTGCCCCTACCGACTAAACCCCCACAGATTTCTCCTGCATGGCCAGGGGTTAGGGTCGCGGGGTCGCTTTTCGCATTCCCGTCAACGACCCTGACCCTTGCCATCATCCTTGCGGACCCGCCTCGCGAGGGGTGTTAGCACCCCCGCATTTAGCATATTCATTTAGCGCGCGTTCTAGTGACACGCCGGAAATCAACGGCGCGTCACCTCCTCGAAGGCCTATCCCTAGGTGGGGCGCCGGACGTCCCTAAACGTCCGACGACCCAGGCCCTCCAGTAGAGACGGGATGCGAGTCCGGAGTTGCAATCTCCAGGCTCACCCCCGTGTCCGCTTCCGCCTCAGTAGAGGAGCGAGAGGTTTCCAAATTTCGCTCCTCTTACTCACACGCGCTCTTACTGTCAAGCGTCACGGCGAAGATGGTCGACAGCGAGAGGTCCACCCTCACACCACCGCGCTAGGGATAGCCGCGGTTCCGCCTCTATGGCCGCACCGCAAGCCTTGTCCTTCAACTAAGCACTCTGCTAATCAAAATGCTCATCCCGGAGGACCCTCATCTGGAAGACTTAGGAATTTTACTTGGCCAATATGTCAGCCGAGTAACCTTTCCAAGTCTTTCAGTCCCTCTCCCCAACCTCTACACGCACTGCTCAAAGGGGTGAGGAGCGCGTGTAGAAATTCCCAGCGCCGGCCGGGATCCACCATCACACAAGACAAGATGCCACAGAGGCAAGTTGTTGTGTGATGCCCAGGGTGCACCACGTCTAGGTTCCCGAGCACCCCAAGCCTATTTGAGTACCTACTTCTACCTCCATGGTGCCGAATTATTCTCAGAGATTATTCATTCTTAGAATTTATTATACCTACAACTTTTTTTTATTTGTTCAGAACTCGGAACCTCCTTGGTGCATCTAAATTGAGCACGCAGTTAAAATGCAACTTTGCACTCTTGTATAACAAATAACTTTATCTATTTATTGCGTCAATAACATACTGTTACGTAGGACAATCCAATTAACTCAAAGAAGGACTAACCCGGAAAACAATTAAGTTTCAATTTTGTTGTGATAATTGATCCGCGGTAAATTTTCGTTTATTTCCGTTTTCACTCGAAAAGTAGTTACAACAAAAAAGTCGAGGTTTTCTACGTCATTATGTATTAAATATGTATTTTTTAACCTTTACAGGTTTACACTTGACCGTCATCTCGCCTGATGTTAAGCGACGATGGGGTCTACGATTGAGCGTGTTTACCTAGAAGAAACCGATTCACCCTCGATTTGAAGACACAAAGACTGTAACCATCGGAGAAAACCCGACGTATTCCACAGCCTAGACGTTCTTATCAAAAAAGAAGAGTCTTTTACAGCTTATATACTACTAACCCTGAAATACGGGACGGCCGCGGATATTATCAATTCTATGTCTGAGGTAAGGTAAACGGAGAGTCGGACATCCAATAGCAAGGTGAGTCGATGATATCAAAGGTAACTATCGCGGGTCGGACCTAGACGTCTATCTTTCTACTAAAAACGTAATATCGAAATAAACTCGCGAATTTCCTACTCCGATGCGTCGTTTCGTCCGTTTAAATGTTCTAAGCGTAGGTACATCTCTACTCTAATTAGAGTAGGCTTAGAACATTAATTTAAACGTCAAACAATGATCGCACGAAACTATGTAGAACGGGAATAGGAAAGTCGCGAGTTTATTTCGAAATTACGTTTTTCGTAGAAAGAGAGTAGACATCCTGGACTCGATTGGCACAGAACCGAGGAAAATGACACAGTACGACAGATCCCACCATAGATGATGATGATGAAATCAGTTGTTTCATACATTTTATTGTGTCCAAATTACAACCGATTCTCTTATTCGTGCAATAACTGCGCCAGGTGCCTGGATGAAATTTCCCACGTAGATAATTTGCAACATATACAAGCTAATTTTTATCCCAGAATAACACCGCGTGATCGGAAAAATTACGCGGGGGAAATCCTAAGGCGCTGTACTAGGGCTCTTAGGCCTATATCTTTCACCGTGAAATTGTAAAACCCGTGAAATTATAATCTAATGACGTCAGATTACAAAGCAACCTAACCTATGTACATTGAGATTATAATCTGCACTTGTTTATAATTATTGTTTTACGGTGTCATATTTATCTACCACTGTGGGAAACAAAACAAAATTGATATCGCGAAACCGAATATAAGCGGTAACTTATCACAGCAGAGGACTTATCAACTGTTAGGTACTTACGAGTTTGACATTTATTAGCCTAATTACTTATTAACTTCTCCAAATAATATTAATCTCATTACTATGATACACTAGCTGCGCCGTGCGATGTAACCCGCGGTTTAACAACCACACACTTCAACGGGATAAAAAGTAAGCCTAAGAGTACATCTGCTAATAGATTTACTATGTACCTAATTGATTTCATTCGATTCTGTTGATCATTTTAGAAGATCCAAGACTTGAATTATTATTTGAAACCCGGGGGATAGGCTACGCTAGTTTTTACGTCGATTAAAAGAGTTAAGACAGATAAGTAATTTACCAACTTATTTTGTTCGAGAAAATCTATCTCAACAAAGCAATAAATAAATTCTTATTCTATTAACATCCTGACCTACCTGTTGCATATCCTGTAGTAGAATATTTGTGTTGGTCAATCCTATAAAGTTACTTGTTTGACACAGGTCAATAGAGTTGGATGAAACTGTAGATAGGACATAAGTAGCTTGTTTTAATAAAAAATAAACGTAAATGAAATTACCTACTATTTTTCATGACAAGATATAATATGTATTAACGGATTTGATTGATAAAAATGACAGTAGAATAGAAGGCTGGTATGACAATATTATAATGTACAATATACATAACACCCGAAGATCTCTTATCATTCCCGAGCGTGACGCTAAAATTAAATTGACAGCCCACGAAAAATCTGTATGTGCCGCGCGAAAAGCAGTTTTTCCTTAAAAAAAATACGTGTTGTTAGTCACAAGTCTTTTTGAGTAATATTTGATCGTCCCTAATACCTGGCGGTCACAGTCCCCAGGCTTAAATGGGGCAAGTCCGCCACTGTTTTCCCTATATTACACATTATAAATACTTACGTTATAATAAATGGAATGCCCCGGCGTCGCTCCGCTGTTGATAATGGCGTCATAATTCCTGTGATCAATGAACAGCAAGCCGCCAGGTTTCAGAACTTGCGCGAAGTTCCTGAGGCACATCTTCTGGACTCGCTGGTCTGGGTTCTCGTCCAACAGATGGGCGAATGAGTTTCCTAGACAGATGACGGCGTCGAACTGCGCTCCGGGTCGGAAGCCCTGGATGTCGCTCGGTAGTGTGGTCCAGTTCGCTTCCTCTATCACTGGAATGTCAAAGTTTTATTTTTATTGGATCCAAACAAATCATATTAGATTCATTACTCGGTATTCCCCGAATCGGTAGAGAACTTCTAGTAACATGGTTCTCCATTCTTCTCATACCAGGAGAGCCTAACAGATCTTAATCTCTTTGTCACAAGAGGGAAATATTCTGTCTCATTGCTAATTTTAACCATACTTGTAAACTCGCACATCCGTCTCAACATTCATCTTAGAGTTGCATGCAGCTTTTTTCATAATCAGCATTGAGTAGCATTTTAGGAATTTTGACAGTTTGACTGATAGTGTTATAATGTTATCAAAAAGTTGATATGATGTAGAGATTGAACAGTCATGCAAAATCTTAAACGGATGGCAATGAGGGGGAACTGATCACGTCACAATCATGGTACTTGTAATAGATAACCAACCAACCGCGATAGCTCAAAACATTGGTTGTTATTGGCAGCACTCAGTAAATATAGACTACTTGCAAGTCATCTACATTTTTATCAAACAACACGATGAACTCATAGATTTCGATTTTTTTTGCTACGCAATTTTTTTTACTATATTAGTCTTAATTCGTCATCTTTGGATGAACTATTTACATAATGCAGAGTATTTGTGAGATCTCCTTTATTGTGCAACATGGATAATTAGGTACTAATAAATATTATAAAAAAATTATTAACTATTAGTTTATGGGTGAGAACTGAGAAAACATAAACTAAAATCATTATTATAACCGCTACTCACTCATCTATTTTAAATTAGTTTATTTTACCCTTTTTGGTGCAAAACAAGTTAACATTTACAAAATTTCGTATGGACAGGCTCGAGTTTCATAACTTTTGTGAAATCTACAACTACGTCACCCAGATAATTGTACGCAAAATTTCAGTTTATGGTTCACATTTCAAAAACCACACGACCGATTCCGATAATATTTATAAGGGACCATCCGAACATAACAAGAAATTTTAAAATCGGTGCGGAGGTTTTTGAGCAATCAGGTACCTAACATACATAAAAAAAAACTACCTACTTAGTCTGTGAGCAAACAGTAATCATTACAAAAGAAAGAACCTACACATTTTTATACATTTTCTCAATTTTACGTTGATTTACCAAATTAACACTATGACGAATTGTATATCAGTTTCATTCATTCAGAGGTTTTGTTGGAAACTCATACAGAGTAAATTATGCCCTTCTTTAGGTATTAGGTTAACAAATAAGCAATGTGGGTATCAGTAATATGTTTCACCGTGAAATTAGTATTAAAATGGCACAGGTGTCTCGTGGACTAATTTCGTCCGCTCGCCTCTTGAGCCAAAACATTCAGAGCATTGCCAGCACCAGTGTTTTTACGCACCCAAATTTTAAATTAGGTATAAGTTATCTTCTGGGAAAGCATGTCGCTACACTGTATTTGATTTCCTTTTTAACCCCCGACCAAAAAAAGGGGTGTTATAAGTTTGACGTCGATTCAACGACGGCGTCGTCGTCGTCGTCGTCTACGTCGACGTCGAAACACACAGACAGACAGACAGGTCTGTCTGTGTGTTTGACTGTCTGTGGCACCGCAGAGCTCAAACGGATGGAGCGATTTCGATGCAGTTTTTTTATTTGAAGATTAATTTCCGTGCGGATGTTAGCTTAGCTATTAGCTATGTTTGGTTAATATCGATTCAATATGGATATCAAATGAAAAGGCTTGACTGGTACAATATTATGCACTAGGTATTAAAAATTTCAAATCCAAGATGGCCGTTACCACAAAATGGCGAAATACATTGCATTTTACACAGCTACCTCAATATGGGTATCAAATGAAAGGGCTTGACTGGTAAGAATGTTGTACAGATTACAAATCCGAGGCAGTCGGGGGGTAAATCAATTTTTTTATTTTGTTCTTGTTATTTTGAACCACAGCCTAAATACTAAGTAGAGAGATAGGTACTCTTTCTGAACGCAATCCGAACGACTGAAATTCGGAAAGACAATGCTTGTCTTTGTCATTCTAAATGGATGAGATAAAGAGCGAAAGGTTTGATTCCGAGTCGAGATCAATCCGATTGCGTGGTGAATCAGGGTACAGCTTCTTCGAAGCATACGAGAGCGTCCCGCGTTCCCGCCTCAAAGCTCAAAGGTGGAACCTCGCGGAGGTTTCAGTTTGTTTGTCCGTGGTGTCGAGTCCTTAGGTGTATGCGTAAATGCATTTCCTCGACGTAAATAAATTGGTAGTCATAAGAACTGCTGATCTTTTCTATCAGTATCGTAATGAAGCAATAAATGATTGAGTATTGAATGGAGCTTACCCCAGGCGTCATACTTGGAGTCCTTCCTCTTGTCCCAGCGCGCCTTGAGCGCGTGTTTCAACATCTTGTCTGATGCGTCCACGGAGACCAGCGCGAACCCTTCGTCCACCAGCATCATCGAGTCGATACTACAACCAAGCAATAGGTCATCTAGATAAGAAAGTTTTTTTTTTTACAACTTGTACTGAGTATGCAACTGCGTGATCCACAGTGCTGCCCTGCATTTTATGTATTGTAGAAGCCCATGCTAGTATTAAAGGCAACATTCTTCTTTCAGCCGTCCCGTAATTGTACTTAGCTGGAAACTGTATGGCTTTCGGGATTTTCTAAATTTAAATCTTATTATTATACACCATTTAGTGGCTGCGCCCATCTTAAATATTGAGGTTGTATAGTGCACTGTATTCTTCTTGTCAAGCCCTTTTATTTGATACGCATATTGATAAAACCTACGTTATCCGCCATTTTGTAGCGGCCGCCATCTTGGATTTTAATTTTTTATAGTATATTGTATTCTGCTTGTTGAGCCCTTTCATTTGATACCCATATTGATGGGATTAATAAAACATAAATTATCCGCCATTTTGTAGCGGCGGCCATCTTGAATTTATAATGATAATGAATAAACATAATTGTATTGTCACCAAAATCCAAAGTGTATACAAAATTTCAGATTAATCGGTTGACAGGAAGAGGGTGAAATTTGAATTACTAAATTTGACCCATGAATAAATAATAAATAAAACAAACGGGGTGAGCTAAATAAAACCGTTTAACAAACGGGGTGAGCTAAATAAAAAAAATTGGTTGCCTGTAAAGTCGGTATACGGGCGAAAGTTTTACGTGACAACGACTTTGAGTGGTAAAATAATTTTACGGAAGGGACGCGTGCCTTTCACTTTTTATGTCTGTCTCTCTCGCTCTTAGGCGGGCTAACCATGCCCGAGTGGAAGGGACGCGTGCCTCTCACTCGCTCTCGTTGTGAGCGCATAACGTGAGCGGAAGCGTAACGCAGTTTCTTGAAGTGTCACCCGGCAAACCAATTTATAAGACGTTGTCACGTCAATAATAATAAATAAAGCTATTTATTTAGCTCACCCCGTTTAACAAACGGGGTGCGCTAAATAAAACCGTTTAACAAACGGGGTGAGCTAAATAAAACCGTTTGACAAACGGGGTGAGCTAAATAAAACCGTTTAAACATCAGACGATATGGCAGTCTCGTGTATAAGTCTATTATCGATGAAATAATATCACCTTTCTTCCCGAAAGACTGATAGAACGGCGTTCAAAGACAACAGATTTCAAGGAAAATTGCTACTCGTACACTGGAACACGTTTCTCGTGTCGAAAAAAGAAACTGGTGGACGTGAAACTGGTTTAAGAACTCAAATCACAGGAATTCTCGGTCACTCCAGGACGTAACAACCAAAATAGTAAGTATAATATTTAAAATTAAGCCCAAGTATAAGAAAAGGTTACTTCAGTAGAAAAAAAATACAGAATACATATATGGTAACGTAAACACTGGGACTTGACCGTAAAGTTTACTGGTTCTAATATTGTGATATGTTGTATATTTGTTCTAACACTTATACATGGATTTATTTGACAAAGTACCAAGTTATAAGTTTTACCAGGTGGTAGGCCTTTTATACAAGGGACGACTAGGTGGGTACCGTAGGACCAGTTATTCTGCCGCCAAATAGTTATGCGTACCGAAGCGTTACTCTGTTCCGGTTTGAAGGGCACTATAGCTAGTAAAATTACTGTGAGACTCAAGAACTGACGTGTCACAGTGATGAGCGCAGTGCAGTGCAACCAATGGCTCTGTAAATCAAAGCAATGGGTAGCTCTGCAACTGTTACGGGCTGGCATGATGCTTATCATCAGGTCCAGGTCGTCTCATCACTTGTTTACATAAAAAAGTACCTAAGTAGATGAAGTTATAGGATAGTGAGTGGTCCGGAAGAAAGTCAACTGCTGATCCGGAGCGCCTGGTTCGAATCCCACGCGCACCGCTGTCTTCTTGAAGTCTGTGCGTAATGCTGCTAACTTAAAAACGGTGAAGGTAAACATCGTCATATTCCTTGATTTTTTTAAGGTCATGCGTCTTCTACCAACCTGTTCTGGGTCAGCGTGGTGGATGTTTGGTCTTGACTCTCTCCTTGCGAGAGAAGGCCCGCAGTCCCAGGCTGCTTATGCTACTAACCATTATTAACCCCCGACCAAAAAAAGGGGTGTTATAAATTTGACGTCGATGTCTGTCTGTCTGTCTGTATGACTGTCTGTCTGTGTGTCTGTCTGTGGTACCGTAGAGCTCAAACGGATGGGCCGATTTCAATGCAGTTTTTTTATTTGAAGGTTGATATCCGTGCGGATGTTCTTAGCTATGTTTGGTTAATATCGATTCAAGATGGCCGCCTCCACAAAATGGCGGACAAAATATTTCTTCACAACTTACCTTAATATGGGTATCAAATGAAAGGGCTTGAATAGTAGAATACAATACCTACATGATAACAAATTTCAAATCCAAGATGGCCGCCACCACAAAATGGCGAATTATATTATTTTTTTCACTACTACCACAATATGGGTATTAAATGAAAGGGCTTGACTAGTAGAATACTTTGCACTATGACAAATTTCAAATCCAAGATGGCCGCTACCGCAAAATGGCGAAATACAGTTATTTTTTCACAACTTTTTTAATATGGGTATCAAATGAAAGGGCTTGACTAGTAGAATGTTGTACAGTTAACAAATCTGAGGTAGTCGGGGGTTAGTCAAAATTTTTAATTTTGTTCTTGTTTTAATATAACTTTCTGACGGACGTAACGCACGCAAGCTGATTTATCAATATTACTAGTGAATACTATGTCAACGAAATTGTTCACCGATATCCTTCAGGACGAAACTCTGTCATCCTATTTTGTAAAACCCGAACGTGGTTTCTGTAAATGACTGATTTTATCCACAAGGCAAATGAAAATGTCTCATTTAATGCTTGTCTCGTCACTCTACACTAAAAGAAATAAATGAATGTGATAACTAACGTGGTTGTTTTAATATAACTTTCTCAAGCACATGTTTAAATTAGGACGAAAGTAAAGTCACGTGGCACGTCACTCTGTACTAAAAGAAATAAATGAATGGCGTGTTCTAAACAATTTAGTAATTTTAGATATTATTCTACTTTGCGGAAAAAACAAACTCCATGAAATCAATTTTTAGTCCCTGTGAGCTCCAACAATGATAGCAATCACAGCATACGTTAGTGAGTCGTAGAATTTTTTCAATTCAATGCAGACAGCCAAGACCTTGAACTGATACAGTGATCTTGATCTGAAGCAATACGTGAGTAAATATGGTATAGGCATAGAATAGATGTATAGGTACATGATCATCAACCAAAACGCAACCATTCACAGTTGTGAATTGACCTCTGATTTTACAAAATCACAACGAGTAGTGGATTCAGATTGTATTGGGGTTTACCGTCCTACTAAAATGGTATTGCTCTCCTTTTAATTTTCGCTTGAAATTAGATTATTTTGCTCTATTTATATATTTTATAGTTTTAATTTTGCATGCCTGATACATTGGGTAATCTTTTGATACACTCTTATCTTAATAGTTATGTAGGTAACTACTCTTCGAAATTTATTTACAATATTTACATAAATATAAAAAAGTACTTAGTTTTATGCAAAACAATATTTAGATTTGCCTTGATTAGAGCAAAGGTTTAGTTAGGGCTGTCGATGGGTGGGGAATATGCGTGTTTTGTTTTGAGCATGGGGAATACAGATCAGGCAGCGCAGTCGATAAGTCACGCCTTGTGGTCTTGGTTTGCCAGTAAACGAGCTCTCATTCACGACGTGTATTGTCATCCGTCGCGGTAGAGAGCTAGGAAGTCGTAAGGTCAACACAGCGTCGTAAAAATAACTGATCATTGATAATAATAGGACACCTTATATTCGCTGGCTCATTTTTTAGTGGTTGTGGCTGATTGCTTCGAGTAGCCTCTACTATTTACTGTGCGTTAGTCACTTTAGAAATCTGTGGCGTTAGTCTAAAGTTTAGGATACGATGTAGACTATTTATGAGGATAACTCCCATAGTTTGAAAAAACATACTAATATTTGCTAATCACTGCTTGGCAGTAGAATATCTGGCTAAGATACGATACGTAGACTGACGAGGCCAGTCAAACACTGCGAAAGCGTGTAACTGTCAATTTGATCAGTGTGATGTGAGTTATAAACCTACGGTACCTTAGATTACTTTGCAATCTAACCTTATTAGATTATAATCTAACGATATTTACAATTTGAAGGTGGCATTTAAAAGAATATTCTTCAAGGATGCAGTTACTGAATGTCGTACCGAGCGCATCAAACATAGTTACGTTACTCTGGGTCAACAAGGTCTCTAGTTTTCCTCTCGATAAGGTGGCCGCTATCGCCATGACGATGTCGTCAATCCATTGATTCATTGCGAGCTCTGAACCGGGAAACACTACGGGATTGTTGCATCATCAACAATGATTTGCAAAAATTTGTTCACATTATTGATGGTTTATGATTTAATTCGGTTTTTGACGTGACAACGTCTTATAAATTGGTTTGCCGGGTGACACTTCAAGAAACTGCGTTACGCTCCGCTCACGTTATGCGCTCACAACGAGAGCGAGTGAGAGGCACGCGTCCCTTCCACTCAGGCATGGTTAGCCCGCCTAAGAGCGAGAGAGACAGACATAAAAAGTGAAAGGCACGCGTCCCTTCCGTAAAATTATTTTACCACTCAAAGCCGTTGTCACGTAAAACTTTCGCCCGTATACCGACTTTACAGGCAACCAATTTTTTTTCTCAGAGCGGTTGATCTACTGAAATGGTCTTGTAATTACTCTATGTACCTATAATTTTGGGCCACAATAGCGAAACCATGATAGCAATGATTTAAGTAATTTTGTTAGGCGGTAGAGGTGGGTCCTGCTTTTTAGTCTTTTTGTTGAAAATGTTTTTTAGGTGTACGAAATGCTTTTGCTCATACCCGGGGCCTATGTGGAACAGTCTCTTTTTATCGGAATAGAGTCCATAAGTGGTGTCCCTACCGACTAAAACCACCACGGCTCCACGGGTTTCTCTTTTTCCGCATACGGCGGGATGTGGAGATGATTTCGCATTACTCCACGAACCCCCCGCAGCCTGCCAGTCTCCGGGCCCTCACTGGGGTAAAGTCCCGTTCGTGACCGGCGAACCAGAAGACTCATGGCACGCCGCCACATATTGGGCCATTTAGTAATCTAGTTAGTGGGTGAGTGGGTGTCAGACGTACCCGCTTCTGAACACCTTCGGTCCCCCCGACGGGCCAGGTCTGTATTTCAATTTGATTTTAGTAACCATTATTTATTTCCAGCACTTCACAAGATTACTGTGGACCTTATTACTACTATTGTCTACCTTATTACAAGCCACTCAGTCCTATAAAATACAACCGTGTAATGTAAGATGATATATCTACTTTCAATTTCCAATTAATTTCTCTGGAAATTTAACACTAATAATAATATTTTAAGGGCAATTTTTTGCCGCGGTATATAGCTCTCAGGAGCTTTAATTCGATTCCAATCTACCTGAATGATATGTCTCTGTTGAATTAGATCATAGTCTAGCTGATAATCCCCAGGAGAACGAACAAACTTTTTACTAACACACACAAATGTAAAACTTTGTTCCTTGCGACGAGTCCGACAAACTTTTTAATGCGAAACCTTTCGGCGCTGCTGTGTTTTCGAATGACATTAGGTATATCGAAATTTTCGGGGTGGTGGACACTATAGATGCGTATAGACGCAGCATGATTTATACACCATGATATATTTCAGAAAAGTTTTCAGGTGCCGACCATGGACCGAAATCCGCAGTGTTGGACGGCCTTCCACCAGATGGAGAGATGACCTCACGAAGGTCGCTGGAATCTGCTGGTTCCAGTTTGCGCGGTACCATTCGTTGTGGAAATCTAGTAGGAATCTATGTTTCGGAGTGGACGTCTTGCGGCTGATGATGGTGATAGTTACCCAGTGCCGCAAGCCGCGTCCAGCACGTTGGCGCACCCGTGCTGCCGCAGCAGCCCCGTCAGGAAGCTCTTGTAGTTGTGCGCGCGCTGGTTGCTGTCTCCGATGAACTTGTTCCACGCCCGCGCCGCCTTCCCGTCCGCGTACTGGTCGCGCACCCCCTCCGACGGGATACCCAGCGACCGGGAGTGGAATACTTTGTCTGCTGACATGGTTTCTGAAACAAAACGGATTGTTTTATTAATTTGGAGTTCAAATACCAAGTTTTGCGAGGAAGTATTCGTATCATGACACTAGTAAACAGGAAATTAGGACCGCAGAATGACACCTCGATAACCGCAATATATCTTACGCCGTTACATTAGGCCTAGCGAGATGGCAGGCAAGGGAAAACCTATCTTTGCAGCAGAAGCAGCCTACTAAATGTTCCCACTTCTGGGGCTGGGGGCTTTCTCTCGCAAGAAAAGAGTCAAGGCCTTAATTCACCAAGCTGGCCCAGTGCGGGTTGATGAATGACACATGACCTTGAAAGATTCTAGGTAGGTAGGTACATGTCGGTTTCCTCACGGTGTTTTCTTTCGCTATTTAAGTAAATTTTTTTTTTAGTAATTGTCCGTGCCCAAAGGCCGGCCCGCAGCTATTCCCTGACGAACAAGATTATCAGGGGATAAATACTTATGTTATTAATTTCTTAACTTATCTTAATCTATTCATTATTTGGTGGAAACATATATATACATACAAACTTAGTCTTACTGCGTATCTTCACTTAAATACATGTTTACTATGTGCTAGTCTTACATATACGTATATCTATTGGTTTATTTTATGTCGTTATATAACTAAGCTGACTTACATATATATATCAATATACATTGTCATCTTAAATTATCTATCAGTTTGTTCCTGTTGATTACTTTTCGGCAAACTCTTATGCAAAACTTTATAAATTTTTCGTTTGTTATTTTTGTCTCTAATGATGACTGACACAGATATTTTCTTTTGTTATTTTCTCGCCTATCTCTTGTTCGGTCTCATACCTCTCTCTACCAAATATAGGGCATTCAGCTATGATGTGTATCGGCGTTTCCTCCCTGCCAGGTTCACAGGTGCATGATGGGCTCTCCCTTAGTTTAAACCTGTACAGGTACTGGGAGAATCCACCATGGCCCGTCATTATCTGTGTTAGAATGCCAATCGGATTTATTATTCTAATAACTTTGTAAGCTTCTATTGGGTCAGGGAGGAAAAGCTTTGTCACACTGGCGGTGTCACCTGTTTTGTATCTGCGGTTCCATTCGTTAATCGTACCCATCCGAATTGGGCGTTTGACGAATGAGTTTAAGATAATTACGTGGGTACATGTCTTCGAAATGGCACGCGTGGGTTTCGTGAAATTGGGGGTTCGTATCGACAGTCGTCGTTCTATCGACCAGTCGACGTTTTTTTCCGTTTCGAGCGACGTATTCGTATTGGGCTTCTTTTATCAATGCACCTATCTATGGATACAAAAATATAACTACTTACAAGTATATACATAGTTATAGTTAAACAGACTATCGAGGTTATTGCTGTGTAGAGATAAAATCTTGGGTCACTGGGTGGAAATGCGTTACTATGGGCAGCCGTGTTGTTTACGAGAATCATCAGACAAATATTATGTTGGACTGATATCTTAATATCTAACCAGCTTACTTAACCCTCTGCAGGGTAGTCTTGTACTAATCTGATGTTATCGTTTACTCGGAAAACGCTTCCACAAAATTAAGTCGTCCAGTCAAGTATTGGTCTTTCAACGCTGCGTTTACCAGATCTAACTAAATAACTAATAAAAGTATAATACTACAGGAAAACTCTCGCCGTAGTGGCGAGTAGGTACGTCTAACTTCACAACCATGAGGCCATATGCTAGAATCCCACCTTCCGAAGAGTATTTCTGTAGACGCTTGATGGATTTAGGTACCATGAAAACATCATGGAGATTCCAGCTTGATCCATAACCAGTTTCGAAGTCATGTGTCAAAACACACCTTCGAAGCGCGATGGACTATGGCTTTGACTCTCTCCTTACGAGAGAATATCCCGACTCTAAGCAGTGGGAACGTAACGAGGGTTACTTTTGCTTATGATTGTCCAAATTACTCAGATCAGAAGAAAAAACGAGTCTCTGCGAGGGGCCCAGTACCTACCTGCCCATCTACCCCCTAACTAAATCGGCTAAGATATATAATAGAGACAGCTTTGCTGCTGTTGTTGTCTCTATCATTTAAAGCGTAAAGAAAAGAAAGAGATAAACATCGAAGCTAAGACAGTTTTCGATCGGCAGTAGACCCCCCGGTGGCACTCGGTCATTTTACCATATTTATGTATTAGATAGATTCTTATATCTAGTGGAACAAATGGCGGCCTTATCGCTAAGAGCGATCTCTTCCAGGTAACCGGAGTATTACAGTTAAAGTCTCTCACACGATATCTTGAACACTACAACCGGCTCATGGTCCAGTAGATACCAGTTAATTCAACTCCCGAGGGTAAGGAAGGATACTAGATACGGGGATGGAGGACATTATCCGTTATTTTCGGTTTTAAAAGAGATTTATAAATGTAGAGTTCTCATGACTGGTTGATTTTAGAAACAGACGATTTCTTGCTTCCAAAATTGAATTACCAAACATTTACGTAATTTAAATGAAATATACTATGTATGTTATATGAATAATTTTTTGTGTAATAGACAAGTAACAATATAGATCATACGATGTCGTGAAAAAAAAAATTGGTAGCATTCGTGAAATAAAATAACTTTATTAGCAATTCGTGAAATAAAATAACTTTATTTGCTATTACAACAAAAACATAAATAAAATTATTAATTTATCGCAAAGGGTCTAATTATGTCACATCAGGGTCTATGTAAGTATAATGAAGGATTGCTACAACTCATCCCTAATGACGATTTAACTGCAGTAGGATATTTAGATAGAAATATAAAATGGAAAGACTAGATGATAATCACAATAAGTACCTACATATATCACCGTATTCACATCACAGACAAACACATAAAATCTTCTTATTAGATATTTGAAAATTGTGTGTCACGGTGTTTCTCTTCAGATTTTATAGAAAACTTGTTGGAAGTTAGAACTCTTTAACTACTAAACCGATTTTAATACAAATTTGCAAACTGTGTTCCTACAATTTCATCACACTTGAGAGATTGATTGTTTGTGTTTTTTATTACAAAATCTTTTTTTGTATAATTTATTAAATTATTAATAAGCCGGAACGGTCCGATCAATAGAGCAATAGGTACAGGTCTAAAAACAATGTCATTTTTATTAATATTACTTTTTACTTCCTTTCCTGTTGTATTTTCATTATTCAATGAAACAAATCTCTACCTAAATACAAGTGCCATTACGATAGTTTTTTTCCATAAGCTAGAGTTAATAATCGTATCGCGATTGTCGCAAGTTGGCATGAAAATTGATGTACCTACCTACCTACATAGGTGCATGATCTTTAATTATACTAAATGTTTTGTGCTAATACATAGTTAACTTTTATCCCGATAAATTTGACAATTCCTACGTTAGGTACATCGCGTGGAACCGCAAGACACAGCTAATTATAAATGACAAACTATATAGTTGATTATGTAGATAGGTAATTAACATGTTTTTTTATTAAAATTAATCCTGAAATCAGCTACAAAACTCACTTAGAAACAGAAACAGTACGAACTAAGAAACATCGAAATAAATTCAGAAAACTTACACGAGATAGCACCACACTGCACTACAGCCGGCCGCCTACTAACCGATCCGCGAGCCGGCGAATGTTATAAATGTACGAGTATAACACGCATAACCAAACACTGAGGCAACACACACGGCTCGTGTCGGCATTCGCAGCCGCCACAACCGAGATTACGGCAAAAACAACGCACTTCGCCTATAGTAGAACAGTACAGTAGGTACCTAACTGTTACCCTTAGGTACCCCTTTTGTGGCCTTACCCTACAGTGGCCGTTCTCGACATACCCAAGTTAAGTCGCTACGCTGGCTTGTGGACGTTGTTGGAAGACGCATGACCTCGAAGATTCTATGGGTTTCCACACGATGCTTTACTTGACTTCGAAAAGACAGTGGGACTCGATTACTCGAACCACGGGCTCTAGATCGGCAGTGGCCGTTCTCGACTTAACGGGTAAGTCGAGTCCCACCGTCGTTTCGAAGTCAACTAAATCATCGTGGAAACCCATAGAATCTTCGAGGTCATGCGTCTTCCAACAACGTCCACAAGCCAGCGTAGTGGATTATGACTTTGACTTGTCTTGTGATAGAATGCCAGTAATCCCAGCAGTGGAAATGTAAAGTGTGCTGTTTTTGCAAATGGTGCTAGACGTCAAATTACACGAAAAAATCCATCGATTGTTGGCGTTAATCAGGTCTCATCTCCCAGAGACTCGAATCTTGCTTCAATCTCAAACCAATTTAAAAAGTAAACCGGATTATGGATCAGTGTGGACTCTATCGTCTCTAGGATTATTAAGAATTCGAGAGAGAATGAGAGTCGAGGCCTTGCTGGCCCAGTGCAGGTGCAAGGCGAATGACGCTTTAGCTCGAAAATTGGTACATCGGCACTTTAGGAAAATACACACAGGTGCAAGCGAGATTCGAACCTACGGTCTTGCGATTTCTAAATCGAACTTTCTAGCCACTAAGCCACCACGGCTTCATAACATGGTTTGCATCTTCATTAGATATACTAAATTTAATTTATATATATGTAAATTGTTTTTAATTTGACTTGCCGTTAATCATTTGCTATCAAGTGCTACAATTTTAATAATAATAAAATAAAGTTTGTGCGTGTGAATGGTAAGTATTTGATGTAACAATGGAGTGCAATAAAACATTTTATTGGATTATATATCTTTACCACGGATATCCTTACCACTTGTTTCGAGATTCGGGTGTCTTCGAGTTGCGTGAAAATAAAAATATATTCAAGGTGGTAGGTAAAGTTTTGGTAACATATTTAAAAAAAATAGTGGAAAGCGAGGGCTGAAGAGAAGAAGCGTGTTCTACGCTTTCTTAGTAGGCCAAGTCAAAAGTGAAAAGGTTAGTTAATGTCACTAAAGTGAAATTAACAATCATCATCAGCCATCAATTCCATTTATTTAAAATAATCTTCAATGAAAAAATAAAAGTCCTCTTTGTGACATTCGGACAAGATCCTATGTACCTAACTTGGAACGAAAGTGAAAGAGACAATAAATACTTACATATAAATGATTCATAAAAAGTTTTTAAGAAACTTTTTTGTCGCGGTAAATAATAGTATAATACAAAATATATATCTACCTACGAGTACCTATATATATATAATGGTGTTGTGTGTGAATTGTCCACCAATATTTATTTTTTATATTTATATTTAATACATTGCGAGTATTTTTTATCAATTACCTATTATTTTTTTTATTTATATAAGTGCCTATTACCTACCTATCTACATATTCCATTTTAAAAATAAATACCTACCTAATATATTGCCAAACAGATTTGCTCAGTATTGAACACAGTCGAAAAGTGGCCAGTGTAAAAGTTTTCTACAGGTTACATTTCGAAGTGTGTGTTGTAGGTAAGAAAAGTGTTATGGGTAATCTTGCTTTCCTCTTTTCATCACATTACTTACGAGTCATAAGCCGTTGTACTTACTATCACTCGTACATTGTGGATCTTCATAAGTCATTTCATACGTGTAACCAGGACTTTTTTGAGGGGGCACGCAATGACCCCAACGGCGGCGGCGCACCGGTGCCGGCGGCACACCAAGTTCTCCAATAAATTATAGATGTAATAGGTATTTATATTAGGTATACGGGGCCTAACACGACATAAATAATTGTTTAATGACCACGACGTGATTAAGCCCAGTATCCACCGTATAATATAAAATTATGTGTTGAAATCGCGAATGTTTAAAAACAATAAATTACTCTTATTATAGATAAAAATACAACTTTCGAGAATAAAATTGGCTAAACTAAAAAAGGCAGCCTGCGTACAACCTTATAGTGGAATAACTTTCCGTCATTGTTCCCTGAGATACAATCTAGAACTTTTGAAGGTCCGAATGAATAGATACCTAGGCATCGTCTTCGACCGCACCATCGCTTACCATCAAGCGAATTGTTGGTCAAACGCGGACCAAATCGCGATAAAAAACATAAATTTCAGACGCAATAATCGTAGACGCAACAAGATAGATAGATAAACTCTTTATTGCACTTAACAAAGCAAACAATCTTAGAGTAGCAAATGGTGGCTTTACCGCTAAAAGCGATCTCTTCCAGGCAACCGTGGTATGGAAAAGGAGTTAAACCATAGAAAGGCGGTACTTACGTATCAAATTTCTTACTATGTATATGAGAGGTATACCAGCAAAATCTCTCTATAACCTGCTGAAAGACCTTGGCTTATCCAGAAGTGCAGTAAGTTCTATACTAGAACGAGTATCTAAAGCTGCACTAGTAGGCTCATATCAGATTTGGCTGGGCAGGGGAGAGAAAGACGAGTGGTGAAGGTGAGTGTTGATGTACGTTAGAAAGGGGCCCCTTAAACCTACGCCCGAGTCACAAGTCTCGGGGTCTGCTCGGGTTTTCTCTCTCTGCCACACGATGGACCCGGCACCCGCACGGTGAATCCATGGAATGCTAAGAAAATCGTCTCTTTCTACTCGTAGTCACGGTTTGTGTGAGCGCATGCAAATAGATATGAACGCTAACTGTCTAATTTGATAAAACCTTGGAAAGATTGAAAAAGTGAAACTGGTTTTGTTCAACTCGAACGAAATACTTCTTATCAGTAGGTGTAGGTCTTATTGAGATGGAGAGCGCTTCGCTGCGTCACGCTCGGTTTCACCGCGGGCGCTGGCTACCTTAACCAGCGATTAGTCAAACCTTCGATTAACATATATTTAATAACGTAAATTAATGTCGATATTGCTAGCATTCCACTAAAGACTTATCGATTTAACCAAGTATGCAAGCAAAAGCATTTTTTTGAAGTAAAATCTTCGCCGCGTTGAATATTTTTGGTAGCGGAAAATCTTGAGTTCGCGTTAGACATAATATCGCAGCAGAGCGCGACATGCACGGTAGACGCTTTTTGGATCTCAGGTGAAAACTTGACAGTTCGCGTCTTACTAGCAGTTTACCTATCTGTAGCTATACTTGTGACGTATTGTGCAACATTAGCGCCGTTTAATAACGAAAATTGGGGAGTGATAGGGGAAAATCTACAACTTAGAATTTCAGTATTAATAGCGTCCTACAGCAAATTCGTCCGCGCAGAATCTTGAATGCAGCAATTCTCTAATGAACTCTACATTTTTCCAGGTTATCCCAAACTATAATATAATTATTTGAGCTCCAAATTTAATTTTTTTTCCTTTCAGATTCTTTCATTCTTCATATTGATCTATTCAGTTCTAACGAAGTGATTGAACAATTAACATCTAAACATCCAACCTTTCAAATATTTATTACCTATTTAGGGACCTCTCGAAACTCGTTACTCTTAAAAGTAAATACGAATCCTAAGTTACACCAGCTTAGATTTTGCAATAAAGTTAAAACCAACCAAAGTTTAGTCAACCGCCGGTTAGCGGCGATTCCACCGGCGCCGGCGGCCTCTGACGTAACCAGGCCCAGTTTAACTGTCAGTTGGTTGAACCGTGCCCGCGAGATGTTATCAGCCGCACGCTGATAGCGGGTCACGTTCAATGAGTGATAACGTGATTTGGCGAAAACGAAAACATCTCGCCTCGTGCCTGCATCGAGTAATACTCACTTGTTTTCCCCCGCAAAACTCGATAGGTTTGTTAATCATTGCTACTTACTTTACTTTGAACTGACATTTCGCCTAACGTTGGCAATGGAAAATGTACAACCAATGGTATGTACCTAACAGTCATTGACATTTCTATTCTATTGATATTTCATGTATTTTAAATTTATGATTCGCCGTAAAATTATCAACACCGTCAGATTATAATCTAACGCGTGAGATTATAATAGGTAGGTTAGTTTATAATATAACGTCGTTAGATTTAATCTGACAGTTTTTATTAAAATTTTACTGTGACATATATATTTTGTATTATCTTAAATAATATAAAAAAATGCTGTTCGTGGGTCGCGCTAAAACTCTTTCTTTAAAAAGCTTTCTCAAGTTAATAATCTTATTTATAAATATCTTATTAATCGTTACTCAGGGAAGGTTTAAACGGTGAGAAAATATGGAAAATTTGCGAAGATGTTTTTTTTGCTGTGTCGCCGTCGTTCAGAAATCAAATTGAAATAATAGTTTAAAATTAATAAGTACGAGTAATCCAACTTCTTTTTATAATATTTGACAAATAAGGAACATCCATGCTCTATGTCGATCGATACCTCAGACACAGAGTGCATTCTTCTATCTTTGTGAGTGGCGATTACTGGTTTATATACAACTAGTGACCCGCCCCGGCTTCGCGCGGGTACAATGCTGATACTAAATGTAAGTAGGTACTAATAAAAATGGTTATTGTGTTGTGAGATTATTTTTCTATTGGAATATTGGATAGTCCATTTATCGAGGAAGGCTAAAGGAGATATATATATAACATACATATAATTATATATATTTCGGCGATTTATATATGTATAACATTACGCTACTATCAATATTATATTTAGTATCAGCATTGCACCCGTGCGTAGCCGCGGGCGGGTCTCTAGTTACTAATATTATCTGGAAGGAGCTCAATGTATCTTCTGTCTTCTTAATTTGGGCTGAAATAAATACTTACATTTATACTGTAGTTATATAGGTAAATAAAACACACTAGGTATTAATCACAATGTACTATTAATTAAAAAAATCTTATTTTATAATTTGTTTTATCCTAGGTTACAACTAGATACTAATTAGTAAACAAGTCAAGTACTAACGTACGATTCTATACATGACTAAAATAATTTTCTTACTTATACAAGATAGGTACTTAGCAATTTCACAGCTACTATGGATAGTACAAATAAACCGAAAACTTTTGATTTATATTTCATTTCCTAAGATCAAATAGTACCTAAGAGTGTAGTTGTCAATATAATTTGACCCGGAAGACTTGCAGTGATGCTACGCAACAGCAGGCCAATTCACATCGGCTTGTTTGTGTTTTAGTGTTGATATTCGGGGTATCACGGTACAGTTGTATTTCGCATCCATCAAATTGATTCGTTTCAAGGTTCCTTATTACATTAGCCATCTTGTTCTAATATTGAACAAAGGCTTCCGTCTCTCTAATGTTCTCTATCGAGTTATTGTGAGGAAACATTTATTTTGTGAGTTAAGCTCATCTGTTTTTCCACCTCTTCCAGGGCCAGCGTAGTGGCCGTCACCCTGGGGTAATTCTTTGGAAATAGGCCCTCTGGAAATATTGTCCTTCAAACTGTAACACAGTGATGTTTGCATATTCCTGTTTGGCGGTAGAACAACTAGCAGAGTTGTGGTACTCTCCCAGGCGGACGGTGTGAAGAGTCTAACCACTACAAAATATCTAGACTGAAGTAAATCCTTACGGAAAGGTTGTAATATATCGGAGCGAGGTTCATTTATATTTCCGTGCCCAGGCTGCATATCACCGCAACGAGGATGACAAGACAAGAGTAGCCAGCCGTATAGCGCTCTATATCCCCGCCCCGACATCGGAGGCATCGATCCCCAGCATGGCCAAGTCATCCATTTCCTCCTTCTTCTTAGCGGCCGCGTCGCCGTTGGCACTCTGCTGTGATTTCGCATCAGGCTGGGTGGAGGGCTTGCTCGCTAGGCGGTTCATCTTGATAGCCCGGGGGGGCTTCTGGTTCCCCGGCATGATGGGCACGTGGGAGTCGTATAGCTGCGGCGCCGGGAACAGCCCCGGGTTCAGGTCGAAGCTGAACATCCCCGGAGGTGGCTGCATCATCCCCATATTGCCCATGCTGAATGGAGGCATCCCCATAGGCGGCGGCAAGCTCATCAAGCTCGGAGGCTGCTGCTTCAAGTTGAACAAGTTCTGCTGTACCTTGTCTGCGGGCTTCTGGTCGGCGGGGAATATGATGTCGAGGGCTTCTTGGAAGTCCTTGGGGAGAGCGGCGCCCGGCGCCTTCGCGGCCGGCGCGGGGGCCCTGTGGACGGCGGACGGGTGTACATGAGAATGTGTGTGATGTTTTGACTAGTAAAAATGCTTACATATCAGGACCTGAAAACATAATGCCCTACATATTAAAAAGACACAAAACCTAAATGACCTAGTAGCAAAACGTCCTATTATCGGAATGACACAAGATCTAAACCGCCTGGTACGAGTAGCAAAACGACATAATATTATCGAAATGCCCTTTATGTACAGTAAGAAAAAAAATGTGTTTCCTGTACAAACAATAATATGATAACAACAGATTCCTCCGGGTTCAAACCCCACGCGCGCCGCAGTCTTTTCGAAGTCATGTGAGTAAGTTAGTTTATGTGAAAGAAAACATCGTGAGGAAACTGACATGTGCTTAGAATCTTTCGAGGTAATGTGGTAATCGAGGTAATTCACTAACAAGGCCAGCGTGGTGGATTATGCCCTTAACTTAGTGGATAGCTTAATAGTTTGTCAGACACGGTTAGATAATCATTCATGTCTCAGTACTTGTAGTTTTGTTTTATTTAAGAAAGTAAAAAAAAAAAATGTTTTCTATTTAGACGTTTGTTTCACATTATAATAACTGCCTAAAAGGGTTCTTTTTAATCATAAATAATTTATAGTCTAACTGTAACGAATTTATTGTTCGAAATTTCGCACTCGAGCTCCAAGATACAAGTCTTGCACTTAGTTTGGAGCTCACTGCTAATCAACAAATGTATATTGTTTAGTAAATTCTGATTTTTATTCTGTTAAAGTGTGTAACCATGTTTCTGGAAATAAATTATTCTTATTCTTATTCTTCTTAACTCTCTCCTTGCGAGAGAAGGCCCGAGTCCCAGCAGTGGGAACATTGAGCGAGCTGTTGATGATGCTACGCAAGTGTAAAAAAATACGTTATTAGACAGGTCTTGGAGTAATAGTGTTATTAGATACATAACGGGAACGGGAATTACGCGGGCGAAACCGCGGGCCGCTGCTAGTATATGCTTGGCATACTGTGGCTTGTTAGATTTATTAGCTACTGGATGTGGTCCTCAGATATTGGGGAACTTATCAGCATGCAACCAAAAATTATCGCCTAACATGATAAATTTGTGCACTAATTGTGGTATAGATAAACCATTCTAAAAAATGAATGCCCGTCCACAAAACGTGATAATTTCAACGTGTGAGAGGAAATACTTATTGCGTTATATACCTGTGTGCCCGCTGCAACTTTACTGGACAAGAACAAAATTAAAAATTTTGACTAACCCCCGACTACCTAAGATTTGTTATCTGTACAACATTTTACTAGTCAAGCCCTTTCATTTGATACCCATATTAAGGGAGTTGTGAAAAAAGAAATGTAATTCGCCATTTTGTGGTAGCGGCCATCTTGGATTTGAAATTTGTCATAGTGCAAAGTATTCTACTAATCAAGCCCTTTCGTTTGATACCCATATTGAGGAAGTAGTGAAAAAATTATATAATTCGCCATTTTGTGGTGGCGGCCATCTTGGATTTGAAATTTGTTATAGCGTATAGTACTCTACTAGTCAAGCCCTTTCATTTGATACCCATACTGAGGTAGGTTGTGAAGAAATATTTTGTTCGCCATTTTGTGGAGGCGGCCATTTTGAATCGATATTAACCAATCATAGCTAAGAACACCCGCACGGATATTAACTTTCAAATAAAAAAAACCGCATCGAAATCGGCCCATCCGTTTGAGCTCTACGGTGCCACAGACAGACACACACACACACACACACACAGACAGACAGACAGACAGACAGACAGACAGACAGACAGACAGACAGACAGACATCGACGTCAAACTTATAACACCCCTTTTTTTGGTCGGGGGTTAAAAAATTTACAATTCGCATAACAAAAAACTAAAACTTAAATTCTGTATGAAATGACGTACCTAATTTTATTGTTATGTGTAGCAAAGAATGTACGTCAAAATCGTCCAATACTGATTTCGGACAGAACCGGTGACTAAACACATTCATTAACACAGAAAAATGTGTGGCCAATTTTATCCAATGGCCAATTGGACAATTTTAGGCAACCCTAACGCGGCATTTTCATTTTTACAAGAAGCGACATTGAAATGAAATCAAATTGTGACTATACTCGGAATTTTAATTCGATTCCAGATTTGACAATTTCAGTGTTGCAACGTTATGACAAGTACTAAATAGTGACGTTGCGAAATTATTCGACATGGAAATGGAATATTTCCGGATCGATTCTTTTCGTTTATAATTTTACTCTCGTAAAGTAAGTATATCAGGAAATTAAATATTTCTGAACCGATAATTTAGTTTTGACGATTAATTAACGATCTGAGACTTTTCTTTTATAATTGTGTGTGAAATAAATAAAAAAATGTGATCTCGATTTTGAAATCGATTTTTGTGTTCATCACTACACTATTATATGTGGTATCATTATTTCACAAAATTACAGCAGCTAATGTCAAATCTGGAATCGAATTAAAATTCCGAGTATAGTGTTAGGTGAGGTGAAGTGAAGTAAAGCGCAGGGAGCAGAAGTAGCACGTGTTTTTTTTTAATGAATGGCTCTTTGTAGATTAGCATCACAATTCCGCCAAAGACACGTTAAATGATAGGCCGACAAACAAAAATATTCAGCTAATGACATATCATGACATGCCTTACACTAATCACAATTTGATATCACCCCAATGTCACTTCTTGTAAACATGAAAATACCGCGTTAGGGATGCCTAAAATTGACCAATTGGCCATTGGATAAAATGCACTGTAATTAAAAATTATTTTTGAAAATTCTCTGATCAATCATTACAATGTCAAGCACCAGTGTGACAGGGAGCGAATAATAGGAACTATAACTAGCGAGAGCGGGATAGATGTCTTGATCTTTCGTTGTCAACAACAAAAATAAGTAGAACTATAGCATACCTCGCCGCTAGTAGGGGTCAAGTAGATTGGTTTTGTGTAAACCGAGAGGTTTACACAAAACACACACAGAGACGAAATTTGTTGGCAATAGGGATATTAACACTAATCACAAATTAAGGTTTAGTGTTAATTTTATGACAGTTTGTAATAATAGAGCATCGAAAATCACATTATTATAATTTAATACTACAGAGTACATACATTTTAAAATAAATTATTTTAAATGTTATGTTTTTAATCTGTTGTCACGTGACTGGAATCATCAATATGGCTTATTACGTCACTGCCCGCATAACTGACTGACTAGATTGTTTACTTCTCTGCATTTTTATTACAGATTGCGATCTTAGCGACGACGATTTTGATTGTTTGTATTCAACTATAAACATAAGTAAACACATAAACTGGACGTATAGCCAAGAATCGCGACCAATGTTTTGCGGGGTAGTGACGTCATGACAGTCCTTGCTGTCTTAGCGGGAGAATTCATAATTACTTTATTATTGTACTAATTGAAAATACTAAAATTTCTAAACATTTTTTCATCGTAAAATAAGCGTTAATCTTCAAAATAAAAGCTATTCCGAAAAATTGTTAACATCCCTATTTCAAGGTGGTCAGGGTTTGTGCTTTGATTTAGATGAATGGCGGCACTCACGGCGAGGGCGCGGGCGCGGGCGCGGGCGCAGGCGCAGGCGCGGGCGCGGGCGGGCGCAGCAGCACGGGCGGCGCGGCGGCGCCGAGCGCGCGCGGGAGCGCCAGCGCGGGCGGCGGCACGGCGGCCGGCTGCGCGCGCTCCAACTGCGCCGCCGCTATCTTCTCCTTGAACTCCGCCACCTGACGGACACAGAACCACACGTTACCACACCCGACACTCCGACAAAACTCCAAACAAACACTATTATATAGTTGCCGGCAAACAAGTTGACCCAATGAAGTTAGCTGCGCAGAAACGTTTTTAAGGTCTCTTTGGTGGAAGTGCACATGCGCGAACTTTCCCCTTCCACGTCACTTTTGGGTCAACTTGTTTGCCGGTCACTATACGTTATAATAAGTCTTTTGAGGTTGTTTTTGTGCCCATTTTTTAACCGACTTCAAAAAAGGAGGTTTCTAAATTCGACCGTATGTATGTTCCTTTTTTTTTTTTTTTTTATGTGTGTTCGCGGATAACTTCGTCGTTTATGAACTGATTTTGATGATTCTTTTTTTGTTGTAAAGGAGATATTCCAAGGGTGGTACCATGATAAGGAAACCAGGATCTGATGATGGTATCCTAGAGAAATCGAGGATAACTTTCGAAAATTGTAAAGATGACTAGTGCGTAAGTTAAGTTTTTGCTTGAGCATTTTAAAGCAGTATAGTTTAAAGATGGTCTGGAGTCGATCTGATGAGGGAACGGGAAGACGGTCGAGGGAACTCTTCGACGGTACATAGTAGTTACCTTGTGTTTGGGCTCGATGAATTTGTATTGATGAGAACTTTTTACATAGATGGGTTGTGACTGTCATTAGTGGTCTGATGATGAAGATAAAGGACAGTCAAGGGAATTTCTTAACGGTTTACAGGAACTATCCAGAGTTTGGGTTTAATTCATGTATTGAGATCTCAACACGAAATCGTGTAAATGCATTAGTGAAAACTTGTTTAGCACTAAAAAGGGTAAAATAAACTATTTTTTACAAAAAATTAAACCGACTTCAACACCACAAATAGGCACTCAAAAGCGAAAAATAATTTAATACAGGTAATTATTATAACCGCTACTCACTCATCTATATGAAGTCGGTGCCAGCCAAATCTAACAGGTAGTAGATAGATACTACTTACCTATGCCTACTTACTTACTACCTCGTACATAGTATATCTACTAACTTTTTAACTAGCCTGGCACCGACTTCATATGGATGAGTGAGTAGAGGTTATAATAATTACCTGTATTAAATTATTTTTCGCTTTTGAGTGCCTATTTGTGGTGTTGAAGTCGGTTTAATTTTTTGTAAAAAATAGTTTATCGTAGTTTTATCTCACGTAGCGGACGCGAGCTTCACTCGTGGTAACGATGTTCACGAACACGCTGTGAATGCGCGCTTTTATGAACCTTCCAAAACGCAACGTAACGTATTACAAGAGACCCCCTCTCCCAAAATTACGTTATTTTATTTGTAGACTTCTTTTTTTAACTTTTATAGGTTTACACTTGACCGCCATCTCGCCTGATGTTAAGCGACGATGCGGTCTACGATGGAGCGTGTTTACCTAGAAAAAACCGATTCACTCTCGATTTGAAGACACAAAGATTGTAACCAATAGGGAAAACCCACTCAGGCAACGTATTCCACAGCCTAGACGTTCTTATCACAAAAGTAGATTATGTAAACTAGAACATTCTAATTGGGTCTTATTTAATTTACTGGTAACGGTTATAAATGATTCAAAATACTACTTATGTGGAACAGCTGAAATACTAAGTAATAATATTGAGAATCGCGGCAACTTTCATGATACGTTTCGTGTTACCAAACAAGCTGTAACTGTCATACGGATCATGCTACAGCGCTTAGAGTATAAATCGAATTATCAAGAACATATTGTTCACGGAACACAGACAGTTTTGAACCTGTGGTGTATCAGTTGTAATATCTCTGATATTACCTTTCTCTGTATCTCGGCCTCAGTCTCTAGTTTCTTCTTCGCTAAGATCTCAGTCTCTTCTTTCTTCTTCTGTTCCTCTTTTTTTTGCTCCTCCGCTTTCGCCTTCCCAAGATGCTTGTAGACAGGCATCTTTCCTGCGAATTTAAAGCATGCTTATTACTGGGAAATGTGAACTGCTGTAGAGTATGCTAATTTAAAGCATGCTTATTACTGGGAAATGTCAACAGTTGTAGAGTATGTTAATTTAAAGCATGCTTATTACTGGGAAACGTGAACAGTTGCAGAGTATGCTAATTTAAAGCATGCTTATTACTGGGAAATGTGAACAGTTGCAGAGTATGCTAATTTAAAGCATGCTTATTACTGGCAAATGTGAACAGTTGCAGAGTATGCTAATTTAAAGCATGCGTATTGCTTTGAAATGTCAACAGTTGCAGAGTATGTTAATTTAAAGCATGCTTATTACTGGGAAATGTGAACAGTTGCAGAGTATGCTAATTTAAAGCATGCTTATTACTGGGAAATGTGAACAGTTGCAGAGTATGCTAATTTAAAGCATGCTTATTACTGGGAAATGTGAACAGTTGCAGAGTATGTTAATTTAAAGCATGCTTATTACTGGGAAATGTGAACAGTTGCAGAGTATGCTAATTTAAAGCATGCTTATTACTGGGAAACGTGAACAGTTGCAGAGTATGCTAATTTAAAGCATGCTTATTACTGGGAAATGTCAACAGTTGCAGAGTATGTTAATTTAAAGCATGCTTATTACTGGGAAACGTGAACAGTTGCAGAGTATGTTAATTTAAAGCATGCTTATTACTGGGAAATGTGAACAGTTGCAGAGTATGCTAATTTAAAGCATGCTTATTACTGGGAAACGTGAACAGTTGCAGAGTATGCTAATTTAAAGCATGCTTATTACTGGGAAATGTCAACAGTTGCAGAGTATGTTAATTTAAAGCATGCTTATTACTGGGAAACGTGAACAGTTGCAGAGTATGCTAATTTAAAGCATGCTTATTACTGGGAAATGTGAACAGTTGCAGAGTATGCTAATTTAAAGCATGCTTATTACTGGGAAATGTGAACAGTTGCAGAGTATGCTAATTTAAAGCATGCTTATTACTGGGAAATGTCAACAGTTGCAGAGTATGTTAATTTAAAGCATGCTTATTACTGGGAAACGTCAACAGTTGCAGAGTATGCTAATTTAAAGCATGCTTATTACTGGGAAATGTGAACAGTTGCAGAGTATGCTAATTTAAAGCATGCTTATTACTGGCAAATGTGAACAGTTGCAGAGTATGCTAATTTAAAGCATGCTTATTACTGGGAAATGTCAACAGTTGCAGAGTATGTTAATTTAAAGCATGCTTATTACTGGGAAACGTGAACAGTTGCAGAGTATGCTAATTTAAAGCATGCTTATTACTGGGAAATGTGAACAGTTGCAGAGTATGTTAATTTAAAGCATGCTTATTACTGGGAAACGTGAACAGTTGCAGAGTATGCTAATTTAAAGCATGCTTATTACTGGGAAATGTCAACAGTTGCAGAGTATGCTAATTTAAAGCATGCTTATTACTGGGAAATGTGAACAGTTGCAGAGTATGCTAATTTAAAGCATGCTTATTACTGGGAAACGTGAACAGTTGCAGAGTATGCTAATTTAAAGCATGCTTATTACTGGGAAATGTCAACAGTTGCAGAGTATGTTAATTTAAAGCATGCTTATTACTGGGAAACGTGAACAGTTGCAGAGTATGCTAATTTAAAGCATGCTTATTACTGGGAAATGTGAACAGTTGCAGAGTATGCTAATTTAAAGCATGCTTATTACTGGCAAATGTGAACAGTTGCAGAGTATGCTAATTTAAAGCATGCTTATTACTGGGAAACGTGAACAGTTGCAGAGTATGCTAATTTAAAGCATGCTTATTACTGGGAAATGTGAACAGTTGCAGAGTATGCTAATTTAAAGCATGCTTATTACTGGCAAATGTGAACAGTTGCAGAGTATGCTAATTTAAAGCATGCTTATGAGTACGCAATTTTATGAGAATGTCTATCTGTACAGTTTCGTAGCTCACCTATAAAAGGCATCTTTTTGACCTCAGGTTTTTTTTCCGGCGGTTCGTCACGTTTGTCGTGCCGGTCCCAGCGGTCGCGGCGGTCGCGCGACCCGGCGCGGCGCTCGCGCGACCCGTCGCGTCCTTCGCGCGAGCCGCCGCGCCGCCCGTCCCACGACCGCGACCGCGACCGCGACTGACGGATCTCGCGCCCGCGTGAGCTCACTCGCTCGCTTTCTCTAAACCATGACAAAGTTTTTTCAATAATTCTGTACGTAATTTATAATAGTACATTAAGGTACAAATTACAAATGTGTAATGTTTGTATCTGTAACGATTCTACCGGCAAGTAGGGATGTGAAATAATTACGGTGTTCCGGTTTGAAGGGCAATGTTTCCAGAGAAATAACAGGGCTTAGAGATATAACATCTTAGATCTCTTGGTGATGAGCGCAGTGCAGTGCTAGGTAATGATTTCGACTCCTTATGTTCCAATAGATGCGAGTCAGTATGCTGTTATGTACCAGGCATTTTGCTTACCATCAGGCACATGTATTGTACGTCTCGTCACGCTTTATTTAAAAAAATGTGCAAAAAATACGGAATACAGTATTTCAGTTAGCGGGGCAATGTTTCCAGAGAAATTACAGGCCATAGATATAAATCATCTTATGATACCTCTGGGTGTCGAGCGCAGTGTGGCGCTAGGTAATAGGGAATATGCATGCATTTTTTTTATATTTTTAATTCACTTTTTACATTATTATAACACAATAAACAATATAAATACTCTTGTAAATGTACAAATTGATTTTTAAAATGATATTTAAATATCGATATAATTTGTCCAGTTTAAACGCCGCCATCTTTCCCGCGCCTGCATGACGTCACAGGCCACGACCTGTGTTTGTTTACTACAAGTGTTGCAGTTACTTTGTACCGATTTTTGAGTTGTGCTAGCTAATCAAACGATGGAGAACACGACTTTTCTCTCTAACACTACTAGCGCAGTACGAATATCGACACCGTTAAAGCAGAAAACATGCCATGTCACATTTGGTTTCCACAGATAATGATGCGTTTCGCAAACTTGAATTTCCCGCGCCTATTTTGCACTCTTTAAATAATATTTTTTTATAATTAATAACTAACTAAATAATAAAATAATTGTTTTGGCATAATGGCGGGACATTAAGGATTCTAGGAAAAAAAATCAAGCCTATTTAAACTACATGCATATTCCCTATTATTTGGACTCTTCATGTTGCACTAGCACGCGTGAATCATGCATAATATCCCGTTACTCTGTATACTATGAACAAAAATGTTTTAGATGTCGCACCCATCGCCCACCACATGTTTTCCTTCGGTAGCGTACAGTTTCATGTACAAACAATACACTCAAGTCCAAACATCGTATAAGAAACGCGGCCTTGGTGGAACCTCTGATGCTCTGAGCGGCGTAGAAAACAGCAAATGACGATGTGAGTCGATTACTAGCGGAATCCCAACAGGTAGTGACCGGCTCAACGGAAGAAATCGGACTAGCACTAGAATTAGGCATAATATGTTCCCGACATACCCCTATTAGGGACAATGCATGTAGTTTAAATTGGTTTGTTTTTTTTTCGTAGAATCCTTAATGTCCCGCCATTATGCCAAAACAATTATTTTATTATTTAGTTAGTTATTAATTATAAAAAACATTATTTAAAAAGTGCAAAATAGGCGCGGGAAATTCAAGTTTGCGAAACGCATCACTATTGGTCGAAACCAAATGTGACGTCACTTGACATGATTTCTGCTTTAACGGTGTTGATATTCGTACTGAGCTAGTAGTGTTAGAGAGAAAAGTCGTGTTCTCCATCGTTTGATTAGCTAGAACAACTCAAACATCGGTACAAAGTAACTGCAACACTTGTAGTAAACAAACACAGGTCATGGCCTGTGACGTCATGCAGGCGCGGGAAAGATGGCGGCGTTTAAACTGGTCAAATTATATCAATATTTTAAATATTATTTTAAAAATCAATTTGTCGATTTACAAGAGTATTTATATTTTTTATTGTGTTATAATAATGTAAAAAGTGAATTAAAAATATAAAACAAATGCATGCATATTCCCTTTTCCCTCTTCTTCACCTAATCTAAGATATATGTTAAAAAAGACAATCCAAATGACAAAGGTCACGGACCCCGGCGTCTGTGAGGCTAAATTAAATAAATATTAAAATAAATATAAAAATATTAGTGGACATTTCACACACACCACCATCTGACCCCAAACTAAGCAAAGCTTGTATTGTGGAAGCCAGATAGCTGATATAATACTTATATATTTTCAAATAAATACTTATAAAACATAGAAAACATCAAGGCACAGAACAAATATTTGTTTTTATCACACAAACATTTGCACTGGGTGGGGATCGAACCCACGACCCACGGCTTCGCAGGCAGACCTACTATCAACTAAGCCACCAGGCCAGCCAAAAAAATAAAATAAAACGTCGTATAAGATTCACTCTCACCTAATTTTCCTCTGCATCTCTTTAACGCGCTCAACGTCTCGTGACGTCGACTGAGTTTTTTCTTCCTTGCCTCTTTTTATTCTGAAAGAAAATACACAATTGGACATAGTGTTATAACACTAGAATAACCCACAAACTTAGTAGTGCCACAGTATAAAGAAAAACTACCAGTAAGACAACGCATTTAAACTTGCGGTAAATGCCGACAATGCAGAGGACTGTGTGGGCTTATTCATTAATATTATTTAATTAATGTATTATCAACATTTTTAAGTATCAGCATCAGCATATATTGGAAACGTATTTATTGCTATAAAAATTTGATACACAACAATAATTATGAATAAAATCAAAACATGCGTCATTCCGCGAGGGCGCTCCCAAACTGCTAACATTTTCGTGGTCGCAGTTTGGGAGCGCGCTTCCCGCGTGTCACCCCGCGTAGACGGCTTCGTCGAACGAATATATGATTTATTAGACTGTGATAGTACTTAGTTTATGGGTTAGTATATGTTTATCATCATTGGCATTAACAGAGCATGACATGACATTTCATAATGCAATATTAATCTATTATCCATTGGACCACAGACTTAACAATAAACAAAAACAGAGTAATATTAAAAGAGCAATGTGTGTATCAAAGTATCAAATAAAAGGTCATGGCAAATCGCTCATCGGATACACACTTGAACGGTTCGTCTACTAATGAACATACATACAAACACGCATACATATTTCAGTGTAAAATTACAAACACAACGTCAGTTTACAACAACACACGCGAGATTATAGTCTTCCGGTAGCCTAGATTAGTTTGTAATCTAACGTAGTTACGTTATAATTTTACGGTGACATACTGACATATACATGCACTAGACACTTAACCCTTCCGCTAGAGCCATCGGGTAAAAGGGGGATTTCACAAAAATTGATACCCCTCTTGTCACTTTCCTATTGGGATTTTATACCATATTTGTTTTACGGTACTAGCATTTGTTTCGAAATAAACATATATGTAGACAGATAGTAGTAACATTGTTTAGAAACAAATGTTACTACTGCAAAACAAATTTGGCACAACACAAACAAATGGAATGTTCCGGAAACTGACAATTAACAAGAGGGGTGGGTATCAATTTTAGTGAAAATGCCCAAAAACTATACTTTTTCTCTCTGAGAAAAGAAAATACCTATTATTTTTCCTCGTATCTTCTTGAAGGCGCCTACGGTGCTGGTCATGCCTCCACACAAAGTGGGCAACGATGATGGTGAAGAATTACTGATGCTAAAGACTGGTTTAATAGTGAGTAAAGGGTGGTTGAAGTTACACTTTTTACTCACTATTAAACCAGCCTTCACCACTCCTGTCCTCGCCGAGCCGCTCGCTGAACGCATTGTCGTGCGTCAACTTTATGCAGTTCCCATTCTCGCCTTTATTTAACACGTTTTTATTACCTTACTTGTAACTATGGATGTAAGAAAACCTTGGAATCTTAATTTAACCCACTTCCCGGTCTTTGATTAGGATGAAATTGTGCACACGCACTGAGTTCTGATGACAATACATGACTGGCTAAGTAACGTCATTACAAATCCAATATGACGGCCTCCCCAAGATGGCGGACTGGCCGTTTCAAAATCCTCCCCCATGATATGGGTATCAAATGAATGGGTTTGCTGTTAGGAATACGAAAAAAAAGTAATGTAACTTAAATCTACTATGTTGGACGTCCAAGATGGCGGACAGGCTATTTGAAATGCACCCCCATGGCATAGGTATTAAATAAATGGGTTTGCTGAATAATGGGGTGCTTTTGTAATTTTTAGTGCGTGCTAAAAGCGTGTTTTTTAGTTTTTTTTTTAAACTACTAGTTTTATTCTAACTGCTCTTTATTAGCTGTATTTGGGGACCTCCACTACCCATCTGAAACCCGATTAGCGCCGAGGGCACAGGACGCAAAGAAACCTACGCCTAACCTAAACTTATTACTGTGTAAGTATATCAATATATTATTTGGTATTTTAGTTTTTAAAATTTAATTTTATTAAAAATTTAAAAAAATTTAATTAAATTTAAAATGTTATCGTTTAATTGTAGAAGTATTAATCAGTCCTTTTTGTACTTCCCCTCCTCCTTATTCTCAAATCTCTCTTTCCATCCTATGGTTGCCTGGAAGAGATCGCTTTTAGTCATAAGGTCGCCAGTTACTACTTTATTTTGTTATGTTATAAGTAACTTTTGTTTGTTTTTACATTAAGTGCAATAAAGAGTTAATCTATCTATCTATCTTGCCAAACTTGTATGGTAATTAGCATCGATAGGAATCGACCTAAAAGGCAAAGTTCTTTATTCATAAATTTGCAATTTACACCAGTGTTTCCACTTTAATAATTTCCTTTCCCCTCGCCTCAATTAAGATGTCCCCTTTTTTCCCCTCAAAACGTATTCTGGTTCTGGTATAGTTTTGCCGCCCCCCCCTCGGAAGTGATTCAAATTTTTAAATTGCAAACAATCTCAATAATATTTAAGCTTTCATGCTCCTTGGAACTGATATCTGTATAGACTAATTATACGAAATTGAAATTTTTCCTCAATATGACAAAGTTTTTGTATTTGTTTTTTGATTAGGCATGATTTCCCCTTTACATCTCTTTCCCCTTTTTCTTCCCCTCTGGACCCTAATTTCCCCTCAAAAGGGGAAGTTCCCCTCATTGTGGAAACACTGATTTACACGTCAATTAATAAAAAATAAAAACAAAAGAAAGAGCATCATACAAATTGAGTACATTTTCAAAGTTTCAAAAGACACTTCACTATTTATGGGTCAAACGAACCACCAGACCTATGTAGGATGATAGAAGGGTATAAAGTAATAAGATTCAGCACTATGCCGTCACTTGTAAGCTGTCCAACTGAGTGCAGTTTAAGAGGGGGGGTTCTAACCCTCAGTAATTTGTTCTTGTCGTAATAATTTTGTACGGCGTTGCGGAATAATGGATTAGAGGCGGTATGTGTGGCAGTGGGAGTTACCTGGTCTTGAGGCTGTCGAGCAGCTTGCGCTCGTTCTCGCTGAGCCGCTCCTGCTGGAGGCTGGACATCCACTCCGCCAGCACCTTGTCCTCCGACAACTCCACGTTCTTCGCTTTCTTGCCTGCAACGTTCAATTACTGATCTACCAATAGGCATGACGACTCATTTGCTGGCCTCGTGGCTTAGTAGGTAGTAACTCTGCCTGCGAAGCCGAGGGTCGTGGGTTCGATTCCCACCCAGTGCAAATATTTGTGTGATGAATTTAAATGTTTGCACTGTCTGGGTGTTTCTATTTATAATAGGTATGTATTTAAAACTATATATGTATTATATCAGCTATCTGGCCGCCATAGTACAAGCTTTGCTTAGTTTGGGGTCAGATGGTGTTGTGTGTGAATTGTCCACCAATATTTATTTATTTAAAAAAGCTACTCAATAACTGAAACATACGCGAAAGAATTACTTTGTTATCTTAAAAACTTCCCGTGATAATCACGATTTCAAAATCGCAATTTTGGACTGTACCAAAAACACTTCATACAAAACACTACAGAAGCATGACGTCACTGAGTCGTATTTTCTATGCGTCGCGCGTAAAGTTTGTATGGTACTACTATATATTTAATACAGCTATATTAAATATATAGTAGCTATATTAAATATTGCGTTTAGGAAACTGGTTTCATAACAAAAGTAACTTGAAATTGAATGGGTTATCCAATGGTAAATACATTTTCTAATAATTTCGTACTTTTAAAATGGACTTGCCCAGCCAGCTTTGAATGATCATAAATAGGAAAGGATAATAAAGCGACAAAAGAATGTATACAGCTGCGCAGATTTTACTAATTTTAGCAACAAAAGGTACTTTTTATTACTCAATTGTGGTCGTTATGAAGAGTGGCTGTAATGCTATGTAGATTGTATTATTGTATGGAAGACAAGCTAAACCAACCAGAGCCAAATGATTTCGACGCTTTAAGGAGTTTGCCGTTAAATCGATTGACGTTACGTGGAGTGTACACTGTATTTACAGGACCTGTCGTCACGCCTATTCTACCTCTAGCCAAGTCTAACAGGTAGTGGATAGATACTACTTACCTGTGCCTACTTACCGTGTGCCTACATAGTATCAATCTACTAACTTTTTGACCTGACTGGCACCGACTTCAAATAGATGAGTGAGTAGTGCTTATAATATTTTTCGCTTTTAAGTACCTATTTGTGGTTTTGAAGTCCGTTAAATTTTTTGTACGAAAATAGTTTATTTTACCGTTTTTTAGGGCAAAACAAATTTTATTAATGCATTTACACAATTTCGTATGAACAGGATCGAGTTTCATAGCTTTCGTGAAATCTACAACTACGTCATACAGAAAATTGTACGAAAATTCATATTCCAAAAACCACCCGACCGATTTCGATAACATTTATATGGGACCATTCGGGAAGCATTAAAATTTCTTTTTGTGTTCGGATGGGTATCCGAATTTTATATAACATAATAAAATATAATAAATCTTTAAATCGGTATGGGGGGCTCTCGAGAAAGTGACACATATATAGAAAAAAAACATCGTGGTCGAATTGATAACCTCCTCCTATTCGGAAGTCGGTTAAAAACTGATCGTCACTGCACTGCGCATTGCTGCTTTTTTATGGGATTTGAGCTTACTTCTACCTTTTTTTATAGTATAGAGTGACAAGACGAGCAGGACATATGCCTGATGGTAAGCAACACGCCTGCACGTAATAGGACAGTGACACGCAGCTATTGGAACACGAAGAGTAGTCCAATTCTTTACCTAGCACCGTACTGCGCTCGTCGCCCGGATATATCAAGGTGTTTTATCTCTTGGCGCAGTAATTGCACTGGAAACAATGCCCTTCAAACCGTAACACAATAATGTTTGCACACTACTGTTTGACGGCAGAGTAACTGGCAGAGGTGTGGTACTTCCCCAGGCGGACTCTGCGAAGAGCCTTTGCATGTTGCTTTCCTGCTCGTCTCGTCACGCTACGTTATAATATAAAACATCAACACTGAAACGGTACCTTTCTCCTTCTTCCGTTTCTTGCGCGAGTCGCTGTCGGAGGACTCGCTCGCGCTGCTAGAGCTACTCGTGTCGCGCTTCCGCTTGCTCTTCTTCTTCTTTTCTTTCTTCTTTTTCTTCGATTCCTCCTGCTCAGGAGACGGACTCTTTTTCGGCCGCTGGAATCACACATTTTTGTCATCATAAAACACGATGAGTAAAACATTAATTAGTTCGTCAATTCGATAAATAATTCATAAAAATATTGTACGCGTAATTTTTTTTTTGTTTCACGAACAAAGTATGACGAAGACACAGCCCTTAGAAGTGTTGAGTGGTGTCACTTCATTGTTCGATTTTTACGAAGAAGTGACGTCACGACCCCCCGTTCCGAAAGTTTGATGATCTATACCTTTCTAATCATCATCATCATCATCATGAGCCGCAAGACTGCCCTAGTGGCTTAGTTGGTAGTAGCTCTGCCTGCGAAGCCGAGGGTCGTGGGTTCGATCCCCACCCAGTGCAAATATTTGTGTGATGAATTCAAATGTTTGCACTGTGTCTGGGTGTTTCTATGTATAATAAGTATGTATTTAAAAAACTATATAAGCATTATATCAGCTATCTGGCTGCCATCACACAAGCTTTGCTTAGTTTGGGGTCAGATGGTGTTGTGTGTGAATTGTCCACCAATATTTATTTATTTATTTATTTACTGCTGAACATAGGCCTCCCCTCTAGAATTCCACAACGAACGGTCCTGCGCAACCTGTAACCAGCGGCTTCCAGCGACCTTTGTGAGGTCATCTGTCCATCTAGTGGGAGGCCGTCCAACACCGCGTCTTCCGGTTCGTGGTCGCCACTCGAGAACCTTTCTTCCCCATCGGTTGTCAGTTCTGCGAGCGGCCACATTGCCTGCCCATTGCCACTTCAGCTTGCTTATTGTTTGAGCTATGCCGGCACTTTCGTTCTTTTGCGAATATCCTCGTTACGGATTCTGTCGCGCAAAGAGATTTCGAGCACAGCTCTGTCCATAGCTCGCTGTGCGACTTTAAGGCTTCGTTATGAGGCCCACAGTTAAGGGCCACCTCTCAGTTCTATAAGCCTTCACTGGCAACACGGACTGGTTAAAATAATAATAATAATAATTTATTTTTTTCGCAAAACTTACTTATCTAATTAGTTATACCAAGAACTTAGAACTAAAACCAAACAAAGTACAATCATTTCGATTTCGAGGTGTTCACTGAAACCCACACTAGGTTGTCCTGTGTCGTAGGTTTCAGGCTCTCCACTAGACCTTTTTTTAAGACTTGCAACTGACTAAAAACTTTAGTTTTTTTGTAGATTTTCAATCTATATTAATATTATAACGCCAATGTTGTAAATCTATATAAATATTGTAACGTTGTTAATTCCTAGAGCGTCCAGGACTGTTCTGTAGTTACCTTAGTGTGGAAGCCGTCCTTGCTGAACGTGATGGTGTGAGCGGTGTAGGCCGGCTTCTCCTCGGCGGGCTTCTGCTTGCCGGCCGGCCGCGCCTTCTCTACCGCCTTCTGCCGGTCCGACATCCAGTCCGTCTCCCAGTGCGGGTTCTGCTCTACGAAATTCTGAAATAACAATATTATTACATATACAAAAATCTTTATTGCTGTTTGCAGGTAAGATAAGGTGATACAAAACATTTTAATAGTTGACCCATACAAACTGGCCTCTTCTTCTAGAGGCATGCAATGTCTGGCAACACAGTTTCCATTGGTCTGAATCGAAGTCTGGTCGAAGATTGGGTAAAATTTTGTAACTTCGCGTCGCCGACATGTGTAATAGTCGTATATTAATTTGTAGCTTTACAGGTGACGCATTATGGCAACATTCGTGTTCTTTAATACTACAATTACTTATATTTTAAGTTTTCACTTCTATCGCCATTCCCTATGACTGACAATTTTTAATATTCATTCATACAAAATTACTAAAAACGTGATTAAATTGTTGTTCTTTTTGTGTATTGTTTTTATTTTAATATGTACAATATCTGACTATACTCACGGTATAGTTTTTGGAATGTCCAACAGATTTCAAGTGAGCTGACGCGCAGTGCAGATCTCCTATGAACTGATCACACAGCTTGCAGTACCACGCAGTCGACGGCACGAAGAATTGGAGACCTTAGGTAAGAAAAAATAAGGTTTCAAATCGGTAGTGAAATATATTATACCTTCAGAATGTGAAACATATGTGAACCCATAAGATTCCAATGGATTCAAAAAATAACAGAAACGGAATTATTAAAAAAAATACAATAAAAAACTAACATACAATATCAGCTGGGAAAAAAGCCATGCAAAGAAAAATTTGTTATTCAGGAATGTGTTTAATTTTTCGTTGCAATATGTATATGTACAAGAACAAAATTAAAAATCTTGATTAACCCCCGAGTGCCTCGGATCTCGGATTATGTGTATAACGTTCTACTAATTCGGCATTTTGTGGTAGCGGCCATCTTGGATTTGAAATTTGTTATAGTGTATAGTATTCTACTAGTTAAGCCCTTTCATTTGATAACCATATTGAGGTAGGTTGTGAAGAAATATTATGTCTACCATTTTGTGGAGTCGGCCATCTCGAATCGATATTATCCAAACATAGCTAAAAACATCCGCACCGATATTAACCTTCAAATAAAATAAACCGCATCGAAATCGCCCCATCCGTATGAGCTCTACGATGCCACAGACGGACACACACACAGACAGACAGACATCGACGTCAAACTTATAACACCCCTTTTTTGGTCGGGGTTTAAAAATCGGCGATCTTATAGGAAAATCTCCTAAATAGTAGGGTTTTGTATGAGTGCTTTTACTATTTAAGGCACACAGGAGCACTCGTATCGTTATTCTAATGCATACATTTCGACAGGGTTCTAACGATCCAAGTATTCTTTAAGTAGTTTTTTTTTAATTTTATACTTGACCGCCATCTCCCCTAGTCTACACTAGTTTATAATATTTTTTTCTGCTGTCGCGAAATTTTTTTAGTATTAAATGTTCACTTAAGTTTTTACTAAAACTACCCTCAATATTTTTGAGGGAAGATTCAATTTTTTTTTCATATCATGAGTCATAACGTGGCACAAACTTATAACACATGGGTTCGGCGCTGGCGCTGGTTTACGGGCAAACTAATCTATACTTATAATAAAACTGTAACGGGTCGAATTCTGTACATTGAAGATATTTTGAAATCATTTTTTTTGAGGCACTCCGTAGTCGATACTGATGGCGAAACTGCATTTTTTTTCTTTCATGTCTGTCTGTCTGTTTTTCTGTATAGGGATCACGCATCACGCCGAAACTACTGATTCAATTCAGCTGAAACTTGGCAGATTTTAGTTTATACTAAGGACATTGCTGTAGGCTACTTTTGATCCCCAAATTCTGATCGGTTTTCTTGCGGGAGGGGGGTGAAAGTCAGAATGTGTATTTGGTTGTAACTCATGTTTGCGTTGTTTGATTTCATTAATTCTTTTTTTGTTAGAAAGAACACATTTTTTATATTGTCCCGTCAAAATTTGAACAATATCGGTCTGTTGGTTCGGAAATTACACAAACATTAAATAAAAACGACACGCGCGGCGCGGTCGGTACATACTAACTTCTGAGTATTCTGTGTATCACAGACGATCCACAGAATATCTAGATTCTAGAAAGTGCCCACGTGATCGCGTCGCGTCGTCTTGGATGACAAAATAATTGTCAAAAATATATTTTTGTGTGGAAAAACAAACATCATCCGTTTATAATCGACTTCAAACAAGGAGGATGTTCTCAATCGGGTTGCATGTTTTTTTATTTGGTTTTATTTTACGCGATAACTCCGCTAATTGTTAGTTGATTTTGATAATTCCTTTTTTGTTTGGTAGAAAATACCTCAAAGGTGATCTTAGATATCGAAAACAGGTAGTTTTTCAAATATCAACAAAAAACTAAAATCAGCTTAGATTTATCTGTACGACATAGTTATACCTTCTTATAAAATTTAGTCGAATGACAGAATTAAATTACCATTACAGTCATTGAATTTTTGAGATTTTTTTTTGTATTTTGGAGAAAACATATCAGCATAATAAGTAGCAGCATAAACAACCCATTAAATGTTCCCACTGCTGGGCGTCGGTCGGGGCCTTCTCTCGCAAGGAGAGAGAGACAAGGCTATAATCCACCACGCTGGCCCAGTGTCGGTTGGTGGATGGCATATGACTTAGAACTTAGATTATAGGTAGATTTCGGTTTCTTCACGGTGTTTTCCTTCACCGTTTTAATTACCGGCATTACGAACATGACTCTGAAAATATAGTGGTGCGCGTGGTTTTGAACCCTGGGTCTCCGGATCGACAGTCGCCGTTCTCCCGACTATGTAGGTCAGCTGTAACTTACTAGACCAGCCGTAACTTATTAGAAAACGTATTATTTCAATCCAAATACTGTTTAAAATTTAAAGGTAGTGTTCAACAAGCTTCGGTGACCGAAGCAGACCGTTGTTAGGGTTCCGTACACAAAGGGTAAAAACGGGACCCTATTACTGAGACTTCGCTATCCGTCCATCCGTCCGTCCGTCTGTCACCAGGCTGTATCTCAAGAACGGTGATAGCTAGACAGTTGAAATTTTCGCAGATGATGTATTTCTATTGCCGCTTTAATCACGGCGGAACGTATCAAGTGATCGGGTTGAAATTTGAAATAGAATTAGATTACAGTCTGGAAGAACACATAGGCTAAACATTGCCTATGTATAAGTACTCTATGTATTACGAAACAAACATCCAAACAGTGACATTCATAATATTTACAGGACAACGTTGGAACGGCTGAACATATCTGGATGGAATTCGAAACACACGTAGTTTGAACTCAGAAATAGCAAATCGGTTACTTATTATAGGTTACTGTGACGTAGGAAAGACTAAGCAAATTTGGTAGAAAATTGAAAAAGAAATAATTCATAGTCTGAAATACCACATTTATGTATTTATTACCTATCAACCTGGGAAAGAAGCATGGGCCCTAAGGAAACAAATATTAACTATCACGTCAAAACGGCACAACGATATGGGTTGACATACGAAACACGTATAGTTTAGAGTCTAAAATTTCACATGGGCTAATAAGTCTACATTTTCATTTAACTCCATATTAATATAAGCATATATTTTCGTCAGGAACTTGATGTGATGGTAAGGTAAAAGCCAAAAAATGAAAAATATATGCGCCCGTTTTGGCGTAGATAATATAGGTGATTTGCGTTCACAATCAAAATAACAAGCAACATAATATTCTCATTAGACGGCGCTAATGCCAGTTTAAATCTAAAAGCACTAAAGACCATTTAAATCGATGTTTTGCTATTGTGGTATGTATTTTTTCTTTCATCACTAGGTGGCGTTACTGGTATTCTAAATTGTACTAATAAGTTTTTGCTGCTAAAAGGATTATGATGCCAAATTTGGATTCTTTCGTTCTTGATTTTTTTCTGTGTTACCTACAATTAAATTCATACATTAACATTTCACTAGGACTTGGCTTAGATTTACGGGTTCAACTTGCTTGAATATCATTAAAACTCAAAATTTTAATTATTTTGATTCCACACAGGCTTCGTTCAAAATTTTACGCCGGCGAAGTCGCGGGTAACAGCTAGAAAACAGCTTGCGGATAAAAAGAAATAGGTAAGTAGGTATCAGATCATGCACATTAGCTTCAGACTTTTCATAATGTATCCTATAAAAATCCTACAAACTTAACACTTGCGGCTATGTTCAATACTACGAAACCTTACTAAGTATGTTTGATTTTGTTTAAAAAAACCAAAATAAAGATGATACATTTTTGTGTGGAAAAACAAATTCACTCAAACTTAAAGGTTTTTCAATGACTACTTATCCAAATATTTGACGTACGATACTTCCAATTAATGTATAAGTCAGTAACATCTGCTTACGCGAACGAAGTAGCGGGTTCAGCTAGTGTAGTATAATAATATAATCTGACTCGTGTTTTTGCTAGAACTCCCGCTGTACTGTACCTCGGATGGGCGTCCGCTTGGTGGGCGCGCCGGCGTAGTTGGGGAACCCCTCGTTGACGCCGGTCACGGAGTGCCACGGCGCCTCCATGTGCTGCGTCGCCATCCTGTACCATACCCACGCTAGTATCATCCTACACTCACACTTTGAAATAGATAGCAAAGCCAGTAAACATTTGGTTAAAAAATAATTTTCTGATGCCCGAGAAGCTAAACACTAGTTTGATAACTTGAGACAATAGTAAGTAATTTCAGTAGGAAGTAGTGACGAGTTAGGCTAATCTATCAGATATTGATTTTTTTTTTTGCAAATATTATATTTATGTACACTAGGGCATGCCAAAACCAGACGGTTTTAGGAAACTGATTTTTTTTTTTTTTAACAGGCTAAAAAGGTTTTTTTCGGGTTTTCGAAAAAACTGAAATAATCGAATTTATACTACTTTACTAGCAGTAGCACAGCACTGCGCTCGTCACCCAGAGATATAATGTTTTGTCTCTATGCCCTGTAATTTCACTGGAAACATTGCTCTTAAAACCGGTACACAGTAATGTTTGCACATTCCTGCTTGGCGGTAGTAAAACTGGCAAAGGTGTGGTACTACCCCAGACGGACTCTGCAAAGAGTCCTACCACTACATACAAACATAAGCGTGTTCAAAGAAAGAGACTAACTTGTGATGCGCCGCGGAGTGGAGATGGTTGAGATAGTCCTTGGCCGTGGGCGGGAAGTCGTTGCACACTCGGCACCAGTGCATCTCCGGGTCATAGTACACGTAGTTCACCTTTTTACCAGACGACGGAGACCTGCCCAAGGAGACCCACATCAACCATCATCATTCATTGTCAGATAAACGTTAATAGCAAAACTTTGTATTGATAAAAGTATTTATTAAGATATAGGTAATATAACATAGAATCAACTTATTAAATAGTCCAGGCCTAGCATGGATTGGTATAATTTGTTTTTAAAGCCTTTGTGATGTAAATAACTAGATAATACGAAAGACAAAGGCTTTAAAAGCGACTTTCCAAAACTTTGTTTTTAAACTTTTGTAGGTTTACACTTGGTAGCCATCTCGTCTGATGTTAAAATCGTCACTTAAAGTTATATCGGCCAAAGGGTTTGAGTAATTTCCATGTTAGGCCTGCTATTCATATTTTAGGCGCTGTAAGATAAAATTCGAAATTGTTTAAACGTCTTAACAAATTGCGGGATTACTTATACCATAAATAACGGTGCACATAAATAGCGCGACAACAGTTTTTTTAACGTATTAATTATCACGGGGTATTAAGAAAATCAAGACGATTTTATATTGTTTTAATTTTATGTGGGAACGTATTTTTATTATTATTCAAATGAGGTGGGCATAATTTTGAAAATATAATCGATTCGTGTTCACATATTACACAAAACTATAACTTTTACAAGTACCGGATAGAACAGACTAAAATATGTCTTCTTCACGTATCACATCAGTAACTAATCACAATGAGAATTACTTTAATAATTTTGCATGTGGCACAAAGTAGTGCAGTAGTTTTTTTTTTAATATTTAAAATAGGCCTATGTTAGACCACCACTTTGCTTGATGGACCACATATACCAATTTTTTTCATTCTATATTCGAGCAAATTATGTATATGCTTACACTTGACACCCGCATAACAGACCTTATCGTCTGTTATGTAACGTGCAGAGTTGAACGCATAGACTTAGCACTTGTTTTTTTTTATGTACACATTTCAAAAAATAAAATGTCACACAATAACACATATTTACACATAATATCACAAATTAGATCCTAGAAAATGAAATTCTTACGACACATCTTAAAAATCAGCAACGAAGTTTCAAGCGGTGCTATTCTATACATAAATAAGTAATTACAACAGCAATTTTCATTTCAAGCAGAGGACCAATAAAAGATAGATTAATTCTTTTGCTTTATTTATTTTTGTGTACATATTGTTTTACATATTTTAATTTACAAATACATAATTATTGGGTATAAATACATACAGGAATTTATCATAGGATAATCAACATCATGTAACAATACTAATTGTGTACAACCAATGTTTTGCAAATCAAATAAATTAAAAATAAATTTTATTAACATATTCACAATTTTAAAGTATTTAACAAATAGTTAAAAATACAATCAATCACATGGGCTTCAATAAGTTTACTAAATTTTACAATTTTGGCGTAAAGTATACATTGCAAAAATAATAAATTTTCGATCAGTTTCATTTTAATAAAAACAAGTTGTTTTTTAAAATGTCACAACCATTTAGCTAAACTAAATTGTTTGTGAAACTCAAGCACACATCTTGTAGATCTTGAATAATACAGTTCCAAGGTTGCACGCCGGAATAAGCACATACAGATGAGATGAGCCATGAGCAAACTGTATAATCTTGCTGTGGGGGAAAAAGGCCAACTAATCATAACTTACCTATTAATAATAAATTTATGATTTGTTACTCACAAAGTTCCTCATAAGAAAATAGCACACATTTCAGTGATAATATCTACATAACATAGAAGCTCGAGTAAAAAGGAACATTATGAGCAACAGTATTAAGTTCATTATTGTAAAGCCAGAATAGTACTGACCTGGACTTTCGCTTCCGCTCGGGAGAGATCTCGGGCTCGGGCAGGCTCTGTGCCTCCTCTCCGATGATGCCATTCAGCATGTCCACCACATTGTTGATTGTCTTCAGCTTGTTCTGGATCTCCAACTAGGGGAAACAGAATCACACAATAAATACTCAGACAAATTAACCTTAATTTTTTGTTAGCTTAAATAATAAGCAACGAAAAACTTAAAGAAAGCAACATTTCTACTTATCAATATGAGAATCAGTTTTGCTGGGCCTGTCAAACCTGTAGCTTCGTGTTTTCCTTGAGGAACCTCTTAGTGTCGGGGCTGGGGGACCGCTTGGGGTCGCCTCGGAGCTCCGAGCGCTGGTCTTTCAACGTGTCCAACTCCTTTTTGAGTATCGCCGATTTCTTGATATAGTCTTCTCTCTGTTTCGAGAGCGCGGCTTTTTGTTGACGCATTTCCGACTCTATGGCGGCTGCAATAAGACGTAAACGCTATCAGTTACAAGTCGTAGGGCGGAATGAGTGGAACATCACATAACTATGTGACTTTACTTACATGTTTTGCTGTAGTACTTGATGTAACTTATTGAAGTTATGTGATATTGCACTATCGAGAGAGCTAGCAGTTGTTTTAAATGCTTTAACTGTCAATTGAATTTTTTATACCATTGAATACGGTATAAACATTGTGAATGATGTAGCCTTTCTTTTGGAAACATATAATGTAAGCATAATAATGCATTTGTTGTGTAGAAATGGAACTTTAATTTTCTGCTCTCATGGTAAACAAATACTTTACCTGTGTATTTTCAGTTTCAAACTATACCCAAATTGAACTGTAAAGATTATCTGTAAAGATAATTATAGCTTCAACAGTCATAATTAGTCAATTGAGAATATTGTGGATCCACCATTGAGGACAATTATTATTTACTAGATGTCCGCCCCGGCTTCGCTCGTGGTACATTATATAGCACTCATCGGGATCCCGTACATATCCAACGGAGAAAGAATGACTGAAATCGGTTCACTCATTCCTGATAATATCGCTTTCAAACAAAAAAACCTCTTCAGCTACTCGTACCTGCTACGCTACCTGTCGGGAATTGATCGTACCAACTCAGATTTAGAAACAAATTTGATTAGCAAAGGTTTATATTCATTCAATGACGCGATCTTAGACACATGCTGTCATGTCAAAGCACGGTACGAAAACTCTCAAAAATAAATATTTTTTTCCCGTTTTTGTTACTTTCTTGATTCATGCTCCGCTTCTATTGATAGTAGCGTTATGTTCTATAGCCTTCGTCGATAAATGGACTATCCAGTAGAAAAAGAATCCTTCAATTCGGACCAGTACTTTCCGAGATCCTTGCGTTCAAAAAAACTCTTCAGCTTTATAATATTAGTATAGATACACTCCGCGAGGTATAAGCTGAGCTTTGCATTAGTGTGAGTGATCACCAATCAGGCAGGAACTTGAAATTTTGTCCGCGAGGTATAGGCTGAGCTTTGCATTAGTGTGAGTGATCACCAATCAGGCAGGAGCGCGGCGAGACAGAATGGCGCCGCGCCTAAGGCCGGTTGTCACACCTACACTATCCATGTAGGTACACTCACGAAATGCAAAGCTTAGCTTATGCCTCGCGGAGTGTACTCTTCTCTACAACGGCTTCACACAGTCTTAAACCCAAAGAGTTTACATTATACTACATACAAATTTAGATTTTCCGCACGGTTCCTTTGTGTCAATCGTAAGCAAATGACGTACATACTTTCTGTGGCAACCGAATGATGTGGCGCGACAAAAGTATGACACTTCCACAAGTGCGACAAGGCAAAAAAGATGCTACCCTTGCTTTCGGTGTAAAGCATTTGTGCCAACTCTATACGTAGTATATGTAAATTCTTTGCATGTTTTGTTCATGTTTATAGCCCTATCTATATCTGATGGAACCATGCCTGTGGTCTCAATATTTGCATTATTTACCTGAGTTTTGAAGAGTTTTTTAACATTTTGGTAAAACTGATAACACATAAATAATTAACCTGAAACACTTCATTTCTAATTATTACAATCATCTATGCAGTAAATGTAAATATTTTGTGGTCAGTGCTTATTAAGTAATATTCATAAATATAATAAGTAATTATAAAGTAATTGAATAAGCTCATATTAAATTTGTCGTGAATTGAAGCTATATTTGTGAGGTGTAGCATGACACCTAAAATAAGAATTCTCCCACATACACAGACTTGGAAAAGTTAACAATTTCATTTACTCTGAAAAAACAAATACCAACTTCAATTTTAAACTAAATTTGAGATTTGACTCCACGTTTGTGATAAGAACGTCTAGGTTGTGGAATGCGTTGCCTGAGTGGGGTTTCCCCGATGGTTACAATCTTGGTGTCTTCAAATCGATAGTGAATCGGTTTCTTCTAGGTAAGCACGCTCTATCGTAGATCGCATCATCGCTTAACATCAGGCGAGATGGTGGTCAAGTGCGAACCTATTCTAGTTAAAAAAAAAAAATCCAACACTCAATTAATTTCATATTTTTTAAAATCAATGAAACACAGTGCCAAGGAAACTGTGAGGTAGTACGATAACGTCGTCGTCGTCGGTAAGCAAATATTAGTCAAAAACCGCTACACAAATTTCAATAAAATGTATGAGATATACCTCTAAGTATGATCTACCACACGAAAAAATAATCATCAAAATCAATTCACAATTGGCTGAGCTATCTCATAACATACATAGGAATAAAAACATACAAGCAAATTGAGAACCTCTTCCTTTTATGAAATCTTAAGGTAAGAAGTTTGTAGGGTAGCAGGGCCTACCACCACCACCACTAAACAAACCACAGCCACCAACCAAAATATTACCTGTTTACATCTGGCTGCGATGTAGTGGCGACCGAGTGTGCAACGGCACCCATCGATTTTCGAATTCTTTACTTATGTTGCTATGATGTGGATGATATTTTATTTAAAAAATAAGTGAACATATATTTTTTTTTAATTAATTACCATTAATTTAGTTAAATTTACTTGCGGCCACTTATTGACTGGCTACCTATTATTATTAATGTATTCTCATGTGTGTTCAAATGTGAATTTGATTAACTACACAATGAACGTACAGATTTTGCAGCCGGATCTTAATCTATTATATTTAGTTTATTCTACACAATTTAGATGAATATCTTGGGATATATTTAAAAAATAAACATACTGTGCATAGCTAAATAATAATGTCCCAAATGTATGTGACCTACTTAGTATGGGGGAGCCAAAACTGTAAGACTATATATTGAAAAACTTGGGTAAAACGTATTAGGTATTACATTTAATATAAATGTTTATCCCAGACAGACTCAGTCCAGGCCATAACTAATAACATAAAAGTATTACCTCACTGAGTAACAAGTTAAAAATGTAAACATAATTACACTAACACAAAGTGATGTACTGTAACAAAGCTATAAGCTTTCTCATTCGGTTATCTGCCTATATATGTAAGTATTGAAATAATTAAACTAGTTAATTGAATATAATGCCCCTTTACAGCATTTTTAACTTTTAAAAAGAAAGAGAAAATAATTGACAAATGTTTTTTTTTTAATTGTTTTATAGATAAAAACTTAAATTGAAATATTTATGATAATTTTGTATAAGTATGTATCAATGATTAAATAGACTAGATTAGATAAACGAAATAAATAATATTCTATTCTATTTGTGATACTTAATATGTGTTTTAACAATCATGGTTTACTGTTAAACTAAAAATACTTCATGCAAGATGGTGCATGAGACAGCATCAAAATATCAGGAGACTTGCTAAATTATATAACCATGGCTTTTGTCTTGTAATTAATGATACTAGTGTAGTGAAAACTACTGTAAAAACTTACAACATTCTGAGATACAATGGATACTTCGGTGTAATAGTTATTATAAGTTTCAGGTGAAACATACCAGAATTACAGGACTACAATGAGACAATCTTCTTAGCATTCCATGGATTCACCGTGCGGGTGCCGGGTCCATCGTGTGGCAGAGAGAGAAAACCCGAGTAGATCCCGAGACTTGTGACTCGAGCGTAGGTTTAAGGGGCCCCTTTCTGACGTACATCAACTAAATATTTATTACGAAAATTTTATATGTATGTACAACGAGAAATATACAACTATGCATATTCTACCCAAAATTTTTTGATGGGCACTTTTGTTCGGTGGTTTGACAAGTACGGAGACTAAATTGATGACACCAAATTTGTGTTCATAGTATTTAGGTATTTGACATTTTAATTAACTTATTTATTTACATTCTATTTATTATTACAAATAATACCTTGAATAACATAACCTTGTAGAGCCAGTGAAACAATCTTACTAATTTTGAAAAAACTGTCTCTACTTAGAAAACTTGCTGTTTAAAGAATCAAGGTTTACGTCAACTATACAACTTCAGGTTGGTTCTTGATCAGTTCAGAGTTACACAGTGGAGTGCCACTGGACCTGTAATCACAAAATTGAGTAAAAGAGAGTAATAGTGAAAATGAACAAGGTACCTTCTTTCTTCAACTGATCCTCAGCATTGTGGTAGCTGGGCGGGGCGGGCGCAGGCGGCGCGGGCAGCGACGGCGGCGGCAGCGACATCTGGTTCCACGAGGGCACCTCGGGCGGCGGCGGCGCCAGCGGAGGGAAGTCGTCATAGATCCCCGAGTATGGCTGCTGGTAGCTCGACCCATAGCTTGGTTGCACCGACTTTTAACCAGAAAATGCAACCATTGATACACTTGTTTAAATTTAAAAGACACAGGAAATGCATAGAATTCGTTACATTAATTTACAATTTAAATGTGAATGCAATTTTATATGAACCCATTGTTTCCAGTCTATTCAATTTGCAGTATTTCAGAAGCGAACCATTCCTCTCATGTTGGGTGGAGGAATATAAGGATAGAAATAATCAATTTAACTTGATTGAAATAAAATCTTTGGAAACAAAATTAGCCGATTATTAGAAATAACAGTATCACGTTTGATTTTTTTCATGATGAAAGCATGTGAAACCTAGGATTAAAACTAGGTACAGTAGAAACTCAATTAACCGGACTAATTGTCGTTATACGTTATATTGTCGTTAGACAATCGGATAATCAAATCTTTGAAAAACTTCTATTGGTTTTGTGCATATGTATGTAGTATTCAGTGTAGAATAATTTTAACTGATGCCCTCATTGGTTCACTCTCTCAAAAGCTCACTGAAAATCTAAATAAATAATGTCCACTGGATTTCATCCGTCCACTTCATTACTCCAAGTAGAGTCCATCTAGCAAAAGTGAATCTTTTCCATAAAATACAATGCCTATTGAGGAATAGTTTCAGTTTAAGTAATAAATAGGCATTTATAATTTTTCTATTTTCTTAACCATAGTACTAGTAATGCATATCAGGGGTCAGAGAGCAGGTGCAACTGTGTGAGCAGATTTTTTTAAAACACAGACTGGAAGGTTATCTGTTTCTAGAGATAACTAAGTGTTTAAACTTTAAATAGTTTTTATCACATCCGTTTCAGAGAAAGATGTGTCGTGTCACACAAGCTATCATTGATGAGCAGTAAATATAGATGATATTGTGAAATCATGATCAAGGGTAGGGGTAGGTTCATTTGCATAAGCTTTTTCAAATTCATCAGTGAAAGCATCAGCTTTGTCACAAGGTCTCCATTGTGACTCCTAATTGCCAGAACTATTCTGATAGAAAAAACACACACATTACCTCTGTAATGTGTGTTTTTTTTTGTATCAATTACTAACTAAAAGGACACAATAGGAACATGCCATTTCAGACATGTTTATGCTTGCATACAAGTAAATTTGATTTGTTTAATAACACATCTTGGACGGAAGTCCGGATAACCGAGTTTCAACTGTACTACCATATCAATACCATCCATGCCATGCAGTCTCACACTTACACACACCAATTCATGCAAATTTGGATATTTGTAATAGTAAGTAGTGTGATTATAATTCGATTGAGTAGAATTTGATGACATTACATCTCGCGAGAAGCTAGGCGGCGGCGGAGGCGCCGGGTAGCTGTCCTGATAGCCGCTGCCCTGGCTGCCGTCCCACAGCTCGCTGGGCTCCGGCAGTTTCGAGATCTCGTTCAGGATGTTGTCGTCCAGCAAGTCCTTGTCCTTGCGAGGCGAGCGGCTGCGGCGCTTGGCGAGGTCACCGCGGGTCAAGCTGCGACTCCGTTTGCGCGACATGATGCGGCCGCCGCTCCGGTAATCCTGCGACGGCCTCTCCCATTCGTCATCACGATCCCGGCCGTAGCTGCCTTTGCGACCGCGTTCGTACGACATTTTCCGAAATAGATAAAGTTGTCAGGAATATTTAGTAACAATCTGTTCACAGAATAGAAACATAAAAGTCGAAATGTTGAAAACTAGTAAAGTAGACAGCCATCGGCTAGTTCTTCCATTCACAGACTAAATAGTAGGCTTGGGCAAAAAAATCAATATATCAAAATATCGATTTTATTTTAGAAAAAAATCGATATATATCGACGATTTTTTTTCTTTTCGATATGTCGATTTTCGATATTTATTTTCGGATATCGAAAACGATATATTTTGCCTTGAATTTTCAAGCATATATCCACTTTAATTCTCCAATTGCAGTATCAAATGCTATATGAAACACAAGCAACTATATCCGCTCGTTAATCTCTGGTCGTTTTGGGGACCACTGAATTGACGCTTAAAACGACGCGGCTACTTTGGGAACCACAAAAAATTTTTCGTGCCGGACTCGTTAAAATCGATGAAATATTCTTCGTTTTGAACGTAACCACTCAGTAAATTTTTTAATCTGTCCTTAGATAAACTGGCAATGTAACAATAGAGTTGCTTTTGTCTACGGACACTTTGTAATATTGATTTAAAAAAAATACAATTCACGGCGCAAAATTCCCGCACCAAGACGAATAGAACTGGAATGTAAATTTGGTTGTAAATATATATATTTGTTCTAAAATGTCATGTATTTTATTTTTCTTTTAAATATGTTTTACTATAATCCTAAAACATATTAAAAGGGCATGTAATAGCTTTAACTTTTGAATTAAAAATCCCAGATCCGCTATGTGTCTCATTTCAGGCATGTGCCGGATTTCAACCAGTTGTGTTTACAAATCGGTAATCTAAAATAATGTGTTTCAAATTTCAGCTCAGCCGTTCAGATGTTACGATATGATTAAGGAAGATTAAAAATTGCTTTTTTTTTATAACGAATATGAAGGAGAAGAGATCTACATGGAAAACCACGGGGTGCTGCTAGTAATAATGATGCTAGTAAGACTAATAATAATACAATTATTTATCAAGCTACATGAAAGAAATTAAAATATAACAAAGTTCTCAGCGCCTTACGTACGTAGTGTAATCGATTGGTTTAAAATGACATAAAAAATATTGATTGTGAGAGGATTTTCGTTGAAACGTATTTTATAGTTAAATTTTAAAAGTACGGCATAACGGATCATAAATATGATGTTAAAGAAAAAACCGTAAATTACCGCAATGGCAATGAAAATAACCTCTACTTAATCTGTGGAACCTTTTGTTTTTCATTCAATTACGTCGTTCACGATGAGACTCTATGGATTTGAAAGAAGATTCACGGCGCAAAATTCCCGCACCAAGACGAATAGAACTGGAATGTAAATTTGGTTGTAAATATATATATTTGTTCTAAAATGTCATGTATTTTATTTTTTTCTTTTAAATATGTTTACTATAATCCTAAAAACATATAAAAGGGCATGTTAACTTTGAATTAAAAATCCCAGATCCGCTATGTGTCTCATTTCAGGCAATTTCAACCAGTTGTGTTTACAAATCGGTTCGTTGAGCAACGAATCTAACACTCACTAGTTCATTAGTTCAAGTACTTTTAGAAAAACAAGCACTCTTAGTATCAAAATTGCCTTCCCGGATCGTAAATCATGTTTTAATGGCGAAGGACGTCCCACTCCGCGTCACTTGAAAAAAATAACGGTCGCGCGGGAATTCGACGCTTATTACGTCAGCCGCGAGAGAAGCGAGCGGTCGGAGAGAAAGTCGCTCAGTTATTAATATTATTTTATATTATTTATAGTTATTAATATAATAATATTCTTCAGTGTCAAATTTATTCAGGACATCGTTCTCCAGATGTGAGTTCTGACCGAGCAACATCAGCAAAAGCAAAATAAATACATCGGATACACATCGGAGAGTGTGCGACTGATTTCCACGATCTAATACCACCTTGCCCTTTTTTCTATCGTAATGCTCGTAGCTCGAAAAAGCGACATCGTTTTATGGTTGATGTCCCAAAGACACGAACGAAGAGATTTGACTTTACTTTTGTGATAAGAACGTCAAGGCTGTGGAATACGTTGCCTGAGAGAGTTTTTGTTACAATCTTAGTGTCTTCAAATCGAGAGTGAATCGGTTTCTTCTAGGTAAACACGCTCTATCGTAGACCACATCATCGTTTAACATCAGGCGAGATGGCAGTCAAGTGTAAACCTATAAAAGTTAAAAAAATCCAATATATTTTTGGGTGAATTGCCAAATTTTTACTCCGGTTCTTTTGGAAATCGCTCTTAAGTATCTAATATCCGAAAGGGTAGCTTCAGTCTTAATTAAACAGTGCCGAATAATAGGAGCAGATTGACAGGTAAGCACTTTAAAGAAAGATTGCTGCTGATGTCTGTATCAGACTATTGTATATGTAGGTTGGAGCGGAGCTAGTGACAACACGGTGGTTAAATGCGCACTAATACACCTACATAACACAGACGAATACTGGTTTCAGTGATGGTTAATTTTGAACATTAAAATATGTACGAATTATGAATAAATAATAAAATTGGTTGTCTGTAAAGTCGGTTGGCTTACGAACGACAATGTATAACAAAACACTGATAGATGCGGTGCAAGCGTACAATGAGAGTAACGAGACACTTTTTCGTGCATGCAGCTGGCGTTCATCGATTTATTAGACGTTGTGACGTCAATAATATGCCAGATCTTATGTTTTTTCATTTTTAAGTATCTAATTAATAAGTGCTTAATATTTAAGTAACCTTCTCTTGAAAAAAAATCGACATATCGAAATATCGATATTTTCGATATTTTTTGAAAATATATATCGATACATTTGGTAAGTATCGATACGATTAATATCGATATTTTGTTTATTTGCCCATCCCTACTAAATAGACCTCTCTACCATAGCATAGAATAATAGATGTCTCTACTTAGTCTGTGAAATAGACTTCCATTGTTAGATTACAATCACAGACTAAGTTTAGTAGAGAATGTAGAGATACATAAAAAAAAAAAATCAGTGCTGCCCATAGCTAGCTTAAAAATCGAAAAAATGTGCAAAACAGTTGACGCGTCAACAAATCATAAATGTACCAATGAATTAATCGATGTACTTAACTGGACCACCAAAATTGGTAATCATTTACCTAATTAACACATTTTATCCATAATATTGGAAGCCCTAGTCTTGAATTCACACTATTGTTCAAGTTTATGGTACGGATTTTGAAAAATAAAGGTGGCAACACTACGATACGAGATACTATCGAAATCGAAAGTTCTAATTCAAAACATTATTACATTTTTACATTACGACAAACAATTAAAACAAAAAAGGCCTTGCAAGTATTTCGTGCAGTTTTCGTTATTTTTCTTAATATAAACATGTGTTTATGCATAAAAATTGCTGTATAAAAGTGATGGGACTTGGATTTGGTGAATGGCAAACCGGACCCAGATTTCCAGACTTTCCGAGTTATAAATAGGTGGTTCGAGTGCAAGCTTTGTGTGAATGATACATGCATATTTTAATTACAACATGGATGAAGCCATTGGGCTGAGCCACTATTATAATTATGCATTATTTCTAACGTACAAATATTCTATTACATTCAGCACCGGCAGCTTGAGCTGTTACCTACTGATCAACAAACACGGACCACTCTTGCAGTCCGACTGCAAGATGAAATTTCACAGTGCTGTTAACTATCCGAAGCAGATGCAACTGCTTGAGTGGTTTGTGTGTACATACATAGTACCTAGTATGTAGTGCACTATGAAAGTTATAGCATGAAGCAGTCGATGGTGACTGCTTCAAGATGCCGTGTACGACCAGCCTAAGACATATATTATGTACCTACAAAATTGAATTAGAGTGTTAAACCTACTTGGTCAAAACCAATACTCAGATACAAAGTTTGTTAGTAACTTGTCATAATGATGATTTAAATTAGAATATTCATTGTTCTTTACAGACCCACAATCCATTGCAGAAGGCTGTGTGCTGCGGGCTGTCCGACTAGAAGTAGTTGAGAGAGAGAGAGGGAACACTGAATTTCCTGGCGGCACTACTCTACATGTGTGGGGTTTTCAAAGAATATTCTAGAAGATGTACTTAATAAATTTTAATAAACTTTCTAGATATAATGGTATTTTATTTAATTTCCTAGATAAAATGTTATTTTAAAGTAAACAAAAACCCCCAATACTAATTTCCAAATGGCTGGATGGATTTTTATGATATTTGGATAAGATAACTCTACAAGTTATATATTTGTATACTATTATAGGTTTACAGTTGCAGTAAGTTTTTCAGAGAAGATTGAAAGCAGCTGGAATTGGCCTGTGTTTTTTAAATCTAAGTGTGAAATTTAAATTATTGTAAAATTAATTTCAGCTATAAAGGCTTAATAATAATAGGTTTACAGTTGACCACCATTTGACTGAAAAAAATATTTTTGGCGGGAAGCGTGGCGCTTTGGTACATGGCATTTGTTTACGCGTCGTGCGCTCGACGGGTTAAACGACGATAGTCTATGGTGGAGCGTGCTAACCCAGAAGAAAACACTTCACTTTTGATTTGTAGATATCTACAAAAGCTTATTTTGAAATAGCTGGAATGATTTTAGTAAAACGATCATGAAAAACTACAATGAAAATTGGAAAAAAATCATTATATTGCATTATAATATGGGCGGAGGCCTATACCTGAAAGGGGTCCTTAGCGTAAACAAACCTTATATGCACATACTATGTTAAATGTAAAAAAGGAAACAATAAAGGCTTATTATTATTATTATTGCATTATCATTGCACACAATGAGGTATATCAAAATTGGCTGACTTTGATAGTTATGACACTAAAGAGAGCTTGGCACATACATTTATAAAATCCCTCTTTTTTTCCGGTGGGTTTATCATACATAAAGTTAGAAGCAGACTCGATTCTGTGATGCAGGCATTTTCCCAGGCATAAACAACCCACTAAATGTTTCCATAGCTAGGACTCGAGGCCTTCTACTTCAAGGGTAGAGCCCCTTGCGAGAGAAGGCCATAATCCACCACGCTAGCCCAGTTCGGATTGGTGGATGACACATGACTTCATATGATTTTAGGTAAATGTCGGTTTCTTCACATTGACCTTCACCATTTTAAGTTAGGGGTATTCAAGGGTGTCGCCAGCTAGCTAAGAGGAAGGCAATGGGTCAATATTATGGAGTTGATGGCATGAAGTGTTACATTTTGGAAGTCTTTGCCTTGATGACAATTGCAACAAGTATTAGTTCTAGTATCAATGTATAAAACTTCACAAGCCCTCGACAGCATAACAACTAAATCAAACTTTTAAACAAAGCAATGATTATTTATTCAAAAATAATATTCAATTAACACATAACTTTCAGGCATTTTTGAAAAACTTTCAACCACTTTATCATTAAAATTATTTAGGTTTTATTTATTATAGCTCTGTGTACACTTATCATGGCCCATGGACCATAGGGCGATCTTCTGCTATGGTGCTTCTTAGCCATGTTTTAGTCTTCTAAGGCTGCTAAAGGATTGCTGTACTGTACAGATGGTAAAGCGATCAAAATTTTCAATGTTTTTCCGTTTCGGGAAAGAAGGAATTTGTTTCTCTTAGGACATCAACCGGCATTACGCAGATGAGACTTCGAGAAGACTATGGTGCGCTTGGTTTTGAACCCATGGTCTCTGGACCCGGATTAACAGTCGCAGTCTCCCATCTAGACCAGCCATAACTTTCTAGGTTTCTAGGCACAACAAAGTCGTCAAACAATTCCCGGCTAAACATATAATTTCCTACAAATTTTAAGTCGGAAATTTGAATTATGTTAAGATCACTGCGCAGGCGACACCGGCTCTTTCTACGCTCCAAACGGTCTTCACGTACAGCAGCATCAATTAACATAACTTTTACAACCATATTATGTTATATTTTCCCAAAAAAATCTAAATCCGCAAATCAAAAAGTAACACTTTTCATTTCGTTGATTTTGAGGTTAAAACTAAGAAAATTGATCTGTCAAATTAGGCTTGGGCAAAAAAAATCGATATATCGAAATATCGATTTTATTTTCGAAAATAATCGATATTTATCGTCGATTTTTTTATTTCCGATATATCGATTTCCGATATTTATTTTCGGATATCGAAAACGATATGTTTTGCCTCGAATTTTCAAGCATATATACACTTTAATTCTCCAATTGCAGTATTTAAATGCTATATGAAACACAAGCAACTATATTCGCTCAGAATATTCTTCAGTGTCAAATTTACTCAGGACATCGTTCTCCAGATGTGAGGTCTGACCGAGCAACATCAGCAAAAGCAAAATAAATAAAACATCTATATGGTGCAGACATGAGCAGCTTTTAAATCTGAAAACAGCTACGCCAGAGATTCCGAGCTCTGGATCTGTCCCCAATAAGCTCAACCAGTGTCTGGACCAACCACTTTTTGAGAAGAAGTCAGATCGGATACACATCGGAGAGTGTGCGACTGATTTTCACGATCTAATACCACCTTGCCCTTTTTTTAACCCCCGACCAAAAAAAGGGGTGTTATAAGTCTGACGTCGATGTCTGTCTGTCTGTCTGTCTGTGGCACCGTAGAGCTCAAACGAATGGGCCGATTTCGATGCGGTTTTTTTTTATTTGAAGGTTAATATCCATGTGGATGTTCTTAGCTATGTTTTGTTAATATCGATTCAAAATGGCCGCCTCCACAAAATGGCGGACAAAATATTTCTTCACAACCTACATCAATATGGGTATCAAATAAAAGGGCTTGACTAGTAGAGCACTAGGACAAATTTAAATTCAAGATGGCCGCTACAACAAAATGGCGAAATACATTTATTTTTTCAGGAGCTAGTGACAACACGGTGGGTAAATGCGCACTCATGCACCTACATAACACAGACGAATACTGGTTTCAGTGATGGTTAATTTTGAACATTAAAATATGTACGAATTATGAATAAATAATAAAATTCGTTGTCTGTTAAGTCGGTTAGTTTACGAACGACAACTTATAACAAAACACTGATAGATGCGGTGCAAGCGTACAATGAGCGTAATGGGACACTTTTTCGTGCACGCAGCCGGCGTTCATCGATTTATTAGTCGTTGTCACGTCAATAATATGCCAGATATTATGTATTTTCATTTATCTAATTAATAAATGCTTAATATTTAAGTAACCTTCTCTTGAAAAAAAATCGATATATCGAAATATCGATATTTTTTTGAAAATATATATCGATACATTTGGTAAGTATCGATACTATTAATATCGATATATTTTGTTTATTTGCCCATCCCTATGTCAAATTAGAATCTTCGTTGCGACTTTCGTGAATTAGAGTAGGCTTAGAACATGTAACGGTCAAAAAATGTTCGGTCGGGCTAAACGACGGAACGAAAAAGAACGGGAGTAAGAATGTCGCGAAAATTAGGTCGAAATTTCGTTTTCGATAGAAAGAGAGTAGACCTCCTGGTTTGCGCAAACAGTAAAGTTGAAGTATCAACTGGATTGCACTTAACAGTTTGAAACAGTTCAATATGACTTTAGAGGTCGGCATTAGAGTAAGCGGGATCGCTTGCTTTACTATTACAAGAGCAAGTATTGTAACTACAAAAAACATATAAAGACGAAACGAAAAAAAAAATAACGCCATAAAATAGTACCATGTAAAAATAAGTATTTTTTACAGTAAAGAGTGACGAGACGAGCAGGACATGTGCTTGATGGTAATGGTAAATGATCTGATGGTAAATGCTTGCCCATAACAACACAGTGACACGCAGCTATTGGGACATGAAGAGTCCAAACCATTGCCTAGCACTGCATTGCGCTCGTCACTCAGAAACATAATGTATTTTATCTTTTTGCTCTGTAATTTCACCGGAAACATTGCCTTTTAAACCGGAACACATTGTTTTCCCATTAGGTACTAGTTGGTGGTAGAATAACTGGCAAAGGTATGGTACTTCTACTTCCCCACGTTAAAAATGTTTATTTGCAATGTTAAAGGTGTTAATATATAATGTTGATCAGCCTTATTGAAAAACCTAATAATTAAAACTGTTTTTCAACATGTTGACCATCGACGAAAAGCTGTTATATTATGTTGATGTACTGTCAACGACCCACCTCTACTTATCGGCTCAGAAGTGAGATGATGCTTAATACTTAAGTGTTTTGAAACATTCTTATGAAAACTGTTCATTGAGACACTCATATTATGTAATATTTGTTATTCTATAAACACTTCGTTGATCAGCATTATTTTGTGTGTCGGGCTCGACACTATGACTACGACAGACATGCCCCTACGGACTAAAACTCCCACAGACTTCAGCAGGGCATGGCCAGGGGTCAGGGTCGCGGGATCACTTTTCGCGCTCCTACGACGACCCACCTGCCGTTGATTGTCCTTGCGGACCCGCCTCGCGAGGGACGTTAGTACCCCCGCATTTGGCTCTAGTGACGCACCGGAAATCAGCGGCGCGTCACCTCCTCGAAGGCCTATCCCTAGGTGGGGCGTCGGACGGCCCTAAACATCCAACGCTCCAGGCCTTCCTGTGGAGACGGGGTGCGATCCCAGAGTCGGGTACTCTCTAGGCTCGCCCCCGTGTCCACTTCCGCCTCAGTTAAGGAGCGAGATGTTTCCAACTCTCGCTCCCTAACTCACGCGACCTCTCACTGTCGAGAGACTGTCATCTCACTTCTTATGGCGAAGATGATCGGCAGCAAGAAGTCCGCCCTCGCCACCGCTGCCAGGAATAGCCGCGGTTCCGCCTCTATGACCGCCTCGCGGCCCTTGTCCTTCCACTGACCACTCTGCTAATCAGAGTGCTCGTGGACCCTCATCTGAAAGACTTAGGAATTTTACTTGGTCGATATATCAGCCGAGTAACCTTCCCAAGTCTTTCAGTCCCCCTTCCCAACCTCTACACGCACTGCTCAAGAGGGTGAGGAGCGCGTGTAGAAGTTTCCAGCCCGGCCGGGATCCGCCATCACTCAACAAGATGCCACCGAAGCAAGTTGTTGTGTGATGCCCAGGTTGCACCACGTGGAGGTTCCCGAGCCACGCACCCCAACCCTATAGCTACCTAATACGTATTATTTAACTTGGGACACCATACAATAAAAACAAGAATAATTTTAACAAAAAAGAACCGACTTTCAACGGAAAACTTATAAAGTAAAAAAGTTTGCCTCGATTTCTCTGGGATGTCATCATCAAATCCTGGTTTCCTTATTATGGTACCACCCTAGGAATATCTTCTTTACAACAAAAAATATCATCAAAATCGGTTCATAAACGACGAAGTAATCCGCGAACACACATAAAAAAAAAAACATACATACGGTCGAATTGAGAAACCTCCTTTTTTTGAAGTCGGTTAACAAGGGAATAAAATTAAACGAATATTGACTTCATTAAATATTGCAACTTTTCTATTCAACTATACACAATAATTATTATATTACTCGGATTAATAACAGTTAAGGACAGAACAATTTCATTACACATATCATTATTAGCTAAGTATGTATCATTTGCCAGTAATTTTTTTACTGCTTTCACGCAAACTAGGTAAACGATGCAACTATTCATATCACTTTATCCTTGCAGTATCAATACACGCTGACGCAAGAAACGTGCGACAAGGATAAACAAACAGTAAGCTGACTGCACTGTGTGAGATTAGTGTAACGTCAACAAAAAAAAAACAAACAACTGATTACCTATCAAGTGAGATGTGTACGTACCCAAAAAGTAATATTTCTCCTCTTTGTTCCTCGTGCTAAGAAGATATGCTTCAACCGTAGAATCTTTGAAATCTTATCTTCTTAATATATATAAATCTCCTGTCACGATGTTTGTCCGCGATGGACTCCTAAACTACTTAGCCGATTTTAATCAAATTTGGACACCGTGTGTAGATTGATCCAACTTAAAAGATAGGATAGTTTTTATTTCGATTAATGGGCTTTATGTGACAATATCCGAGCGAAGCCGGAACGGGCCGCTAGTACTTATATAAAATGGATGTTTGTTTATCCTTTATAGAATCGTAAAATGTGCATTTGATCATGATTTAATCTTTAGCAAAGTTGTTCTGCATGAGCCAAAGAAGGTTTTTGAGTTGGTACGACCAATTCTCGACAGGTGCGCGCGCGCGGCGGGGTACAGCTAGTGGATAAGATTTCCAACGCGTGAACTATTAACCTGAAGTTAGTTACAATGTTTATTATAATGTTGATTAGCTAACTTCAAGGTGTTGGTTTCTCGTGACGGTGTGCCCGCAACGTAAAACTTTACTCTCCTGATTTTTTCCCTAACGCGCCAAAGGTAATACAAATACCTAGGTAAGTACCTATAGAGGTAATATCTATATTTTATCATTTATAGTTATTTATAAAAATAACTATATTTTTGGGAGTGGGGACTCATAAAAATAAATTAACTACATAAATATATTATCATACCTATTCTGTCATCGTTAAGGATCAATAGTGTAGTGCTACTGTAGTGTCGTGTACCTACTGTAGGGTAATGTCATACTGTAGGTAGTGCGTGAACTCGGCATAAAATTTTTCCAAGCAAAATTATATTAAATCTTAAGAACATGTAGCTAGTTTGGTCGTCAGTCCGCCGTGTTTTTAATGTCTAACTTTATTTAAACAAATATATATGCTACTCGACGCCAAGTAAAAAAAAATGACTTAATAGGAATATAGTCAAATTATTTGGCCGAGAAAAAGAGGCTTACCTAGAAAGATTTCCGAGATTTTTTGAAAATGGGTAGGTAAAATAGATTTTGAGATGTTCTCATGCAGTTTCGCCGCGTTATTAGAAAAATGGCGTATTTTTGCAATTTTTAACGATATCTCCTTTCTCACTCACTCTAGGACAAAAATATATACTTACCTATCACAAAATTAAAATATAAAAATAGTTTCGACGAACGAGCGTCACAAAGTATCACTTTAAACCTTTTTCGCTGAATAGCTCGTTTCCACACTTTTGACTGTACCAAGCTTCCGTCAATAGTGTATTCCTAAAACAGACCAGTAGCTGCTGAAGGTATAATTGCCTATTATAGGTAGGTAGGTATAATGCCAATTGAAATATAATAGCCATTTTAGCGGGTTGTCAATGAAACATGAAATACCTTAAATTTTAGCTTGTCGGAATTCTACTCAGGATAAGAATAAATAATTATTATGAATAAGTAGGTATTTCATCGCAGTCTTGCTTACGGCTTACATTTGGACCTCTTTTTTAATTTCTTCACTCCGTGCGCTTGACACAAGTTCTTGTGATGCAGGAGTTGTAATACTGTGTGTAGACTGCGACCAAATCAAGAATATAGATAGATACCTACACTTTATTGAACACACCAAAAAATAATAATTTAAAACTTGAAACAATTTACAAACTTAAAGCTAGTGCGACAATTGGCGGAAGTCTTTGAATATATATGAATATTAAATGGCGGAATATGTCTGAGAAGCTGAAAAATAGCTGGACCCCAATTTATTACGAGCTCTAACAAGTTCTGAAACACTAGTTCACGTACCATACCTATGGGTACTAGTAGTCTAAGATCCCGCTATACAACGACATCACCGAGCTGTTTATTGGACGAAAAGTGTTTTATATGTAATTTAATATGTCAACAAATATATTGCAAATGGGTTGCCTCAAAAAATTCAGTCCAGAATATGACTAATAAACAATAAATTATAATTTTTTAAATATGTCACTAAATTGATTGAATTTTAGAAAAAAACTATGTAACATAAGTAACTTATTATTTTGGCTTTACTCAGTGCTTACGAAATGTCATGCAAATATTTTCAAACAATAAAAGTTTCAAACAAACTTTCATCCCTTATTTCACCTCTTTGGAGGTTGAGTTTTGAAAAATTCTGTAATACATAATTCGTTATTTTGATCATGCTCAATTCGTGCGAAATTTTATGCGAATACGTTTAAGGATTAAAAAAATTCATACAAACTCCCATCCCGTTTTTTACACCCTTAGCGGTTGAATTTCGTAATGAGATTTCGTAAGCATTGAGTAAAGCCAAAATAATAAGTTATGTTACATAGTTCTACAAGAACAAAATTAAAAATTTTGATTAACCCCCGACTACCTTAGATTTGTTATCTGTACAACATTCTACTAGTCAAGCCCTTTCATTTGATACCCATAATAAGGAAGTTGTGAAAAAAGAAATGTAATTTGCCATTTTGTGGTAGCGGCCATCTTGGATTTGAAATTTGTCATAGTGCAAAGTATTCTACTAGTCAAGCCCTTTCGTTTGATACCCATATTGCGGTAGTAGTGAAAAAAATTATGTAATTCGCCATTTTGTGGTGGCGGCCATCTTGGATTTCAAATTTGTTATAGCGTATAGTACTCTGCTAGTCAAGCCCTTTCCTTTGATACCCATATTGAGGTAGGTTGTGAAGAAATATTTTGTCCGCCATTTTGTGGAGGCGGCCATTTTGAATCGATATTAACCAGACATAGCTAAGAACACCCGGATATTAACTTTCAAATAAAAAAAACCGCATCGAAATCGGCCCAACCGTTTGAGCTCTACGGTGCCACAGACAGACACACACAGACAGACAGACAGACAGACAGACAGACAGACAGACAGACAGACAGACAGACAGACAGACATACAGATAGACAGACAGACAGACAGACAGACAGACAGACAGACATCGACGTCAAACTTATAACACCCCTTTTTTTGGTCGGGGGTTAAAAATTCAATCAATTTAAGTGAAATATTAAAAAAAAATCTTAATTAATCACATTCTGGACTGAATTTTTTTAGGCAACCTATTAGCAATATATTTGTTGGCACATTAAATTACATATAAAACACATTTCATCCAATGAACAGCTCGGTGAAGGTCGTTGTATAGCGGGATCTCCTACTATAGGTAATTTACGTATCTACACTATTTTCAGAACATTATGATTTCATAAGAAACTATTTATTACTAGCTGAACCCTGCCACGCGTCACTGTGGCACATTGTGATGCAAAAATTAGATAAAACAATTCTCGATGCGGATTATATATCATTGTAAAATTTCAGCTCGATCGGTGCAGAACTTTTTGAGTTTTTGAGGCGTACACAAACCAACATAACGTTTTTATATATAGAGATACGAAAAAAAGTTGCAGAAGCATAAACTGTAGGACATTTCTTCTAATTTAATTTTCTTCTGAATGAGTCAGTAAAGACATATCGTCAAAATAGCTCCTAAAAGACACCATTTTCTCAATATGCGCGAGCAGCAAAAGATACGTACCAAATGACTGTACCTTATTTTAGCCAAACACTACATAATATGTTACCTTGCAGGACTATTCTCGCGTCAGACCAAAGTTGAAATGCCCAATCTCACTTGGTTCATCTGTTGTTAAGTAGGCTTTTAGGAATTATACGTTAAGGATTAGGAACTTACAATACATGCACGTAGTTACGAAAGACGTAAATATTAGGACTAGGCTTCGATATAGTTAAATACTTCTACTACTAGCCTTTACAACAACAGCACAGTATACAGTAACTTGACGATACGATTAAATATATGAACCAAATTATCTTCTTCGTGGTCCAATAGATTACATATTTGCGTTACTAAAAGTTGCCGCCGTCATATATTTTTGACGAAAAATAACCTAGGTAGAAATATTCAGCTGTACGTAGGATGCCTATTTATACAGGGTTGTGTTCCGACGCCGAAAGAACGAGCCTTTGCAAGCGTGGGTCTGTAGATAACGGTAGCGGTCTGGCTGCGGACTGCAGAGGGCCATGTGACAGTTCGGACCGATACTACGGCTTTGTCGGATGGCAAACCAGGTACAGTTATTTCTTGACATTTCTTGTCTTCTATCTTCTGCACCAGTCTGCCGTTTACTATAACCTGCAAAATTATGTTTTTAGTTTGAAAATAAAATTGGTTTTCACATTTTGAATCAATTAACGGGTTATGTAAGAACGTGTGATATAGTCAGTTCAGACTTCTCAAGGGCGTAGCGTAGGTAAGAGTACGAATGAGTGCGCACGCGGCGCTGCGTCTCATTGGACCGTTTGGTGGGTACTGACAATGTTTAGTTGGGCCGGCCATATCACACGTCATATCGGTACAAAAATTAAGAGGGCCTGCCTAACTTATTGGGAATGCCGTTCGGAAAAAAATTGGGTCTCAAGTCTCAATACAAAAATAACACTGTGGTTGTTCACTTCAATTATCAGATCCTCTCTGACCTACGGATAGGTTGTGTGGTTACCCTGAACACAACTGACCACAGTAAAAGCTAAACCCCAAGGTCTGCAATGCCTAGCAAGCATAGCAGCTACTGGATGCATGAACAACACATACACACACATTTCAGGGGCTAAGTGCGGAAAAGACCCCGTCAAACTAACTACTAACTACGAGTATAACAAATGAGTAGCCCATGAACTAAACAAAAATAGTATTTTTTTAAATGCTGAAATCAAAACAGGAATAAAAACAGCCAGCTAAGCTTAGGTACGTTAACAGGGCTCTGCCCTTCTGCGCTAGCTCAAATTCGGTAGACAGTACAGATGCCTGAGGTCTAGGGTCAAGTGGGTACCACAGGAAATAAAAACACGCGAGGGCTTGTGCTTTCTTCAAAAATAACGCTAAACACATTGCCCTCCTTACCGGAATATAGCAATAATGATGCATTACTGCTAGGCGGTGCAAAAATAAGCAGCGGTGTCTAGATGGACTCTACAATTTCTGAAAATAAGATTACTCAAAGTCTCCTTGGGAAGTGGTCAAGAAAATCTTCCCATTCATTTTTCTGGCCGTGTCTTTCTTGTATTTAAATAAGAATAAACTTTTAATAAAAAGTTCTAAGCCCACCCACCTCATAGCCCAGTACGTTTTCTAAAGCTTCAGGGGATATCCCACTTCACAATGCTTTTTCCGCCAGACAATGCTTTCACAGTAAGGCCTCTCACTTGCAAAAATTCGGACTTGGTAAATTGAACCTGGGGACAGCATGCATTTATGATTGTATATTCTCTACACAATAGCCAAAAGCAGACATAGTTTGCTTGATCAGTTTACTGATGGACCTGAAGGTTGACAACTCTAAATCTTATACCTTTAAACGAGCAATTCTTGTAGGTATAAATGTATGTAAGTATATATATTATATAGAATCTGAATCTCGGAAACGGCTCGTACGATTTTCATGAAATTATGTATACAGGAGGTTTCGGGGACGATAAATCGATCTAGCTAGGTTTTATTTTTTAAAACATCATTTTATGCGCGTTTTTAGACAACGAAAAACTCCTACAATGTCATTAGAATACGATAACTTATTTCGCCACCGGAATATGTTCGCCCTCGGAGTCTACAGGCCCCGGTTCCTTGATCCTGATGGTGACACTCGGAATCCTGATGGTTACACTCGGAATTTTTCTATCTCTTCTTTTTTTTCTGAGAAAATTTTATACTTAGAGCCTTTTATGAACGCATTTAATTCGTATCTAAGTAGGTCTAAGTAAGTCATCACTACGTAATTCGTACCCGCCTAAATATCATTTAAAAAACCGAGCAAAGCTCGGTCAACCAGGTACTGTAATTTACCTACATACATTCATTACTGTGAGCGACGAGCGCAGTGCAGCGCTAGGTAATGTTTTGGACTCTTCATGTTCCAATAGCTGCGTGTCACTGTGCTGTTATGTGTCAGGCATGTTGCTTACTATCAGGCACATGTCCTGATCGTCTCGTCACTCTTTATTTAAAAAAAAAAAATTCTTTGTCAGATTGTTAGTAACAAACACGAACCGTCCTACTGTTTTACGCGCTTATGTCCCGTTCCGATAATTTTCCGCGACGAAATAAATAACTTTAAATTTCGACACAAACAAATACAAATAAGTATTACAGTAAAATGCGCTTTTTTGTTGAAAACAATCTCTTTCAGGCAATCAGCTCGAGCACAAGTTACAATTTATGTAGGCTTTGTGTTAATCTAGACTAATGTATCCCACCAAAAACATTCTGTAAAAAAACTAGCCAAGTCTCGATGGAGCTGCATATTTATCACTAAAAAGTAATGAAATCTAGACAAAGCCGTGCCAAGTCTAAGGTTCCTTACTGCGGTTTCTTTATAATTATAGTTAATGTTGTGTGACTTGGCCGTTGAAAAGTTGTGTATCTTGCACCAAATTTCATACTGATCTATTTTCTAGTTGTCACGCGAAAGAGTAACCATCCAGAGTCCATTATAATTTTAGTACTCGTAGTTTAAGATCTGTTCGGTGATTATAATCTCATATTTGGAGTACCTACTTCGGTTTGAACATTATCTCCCGGCGGTAAAGTTTACGGTGATGTATGCACCAAATATTGTTGGTACCAAACAATCATCATAACTCATACTCGTAGTGTACGGAATGTCTTTGTGGGTCAAGATTGGCTTCGCTACTGAGTGTTAGTTGTAACGTTGTCTTACATTTATTTTATAGATACACGTAGTCATGATCGTGTTATCGCCACGGTATCGGACGGTAGTCTCATAGTGACAGAAATATTATAATAAATAAATCCATGTTTATGAAAGAAATAATCAAAAACGCATATTTTGCTACATCACTATTACCTACTCTAAGGGCCAACGCAGGCGACGCGACGGTGCGGGCCGGTCTTTTTACCCGCGCAGCAAAACTACGTCTGCCCGTCGATGGCCGCCGCAAATACAACGCACACGCATGTCGTCGTCTGCGTCGCATCCCAGAAAAAGTCCCATTACTCACGGTTTTGTCTTTCTTTTCTTCAAAATGTACGTCAACTATATCAGATTTCTTTAGCAATGGCAATTCTAGTAGCTCCTGCACTTCGTGGTGTAATTTAACCTGTGAAGTAAAGCATGTCTTATAAACGAGTTACCCTTCTACTTAACAATATGGATGATACGTACCTAAATTCAAATTGGATATATGTTAATTTCATATCTCCACGTTTAACACGAACTGTTAAAAAATACAAAGCACTTTATATATCTGAACCTATGTTTTGTTGAATCTGGGGAAAGGGTGGAACTAATGAAAATGGGGGTTTAAAAGCATGAATATGACCCCCAGTCATGAACTGGGTGACTAAATTCCATATTACAAAAAATATTACGTAATGTTTCAAGTTTTAATATTTTATTTAGGGTTTCCATAACATTAATTAAATTATAATGGTTTGTCACAAAATAGTTGATATCTCATTAGGTTGGGCTGATGAGTGCCAGAATAGGTCTAATGACATAAACTCTAAAACTTAATTCTAAAATATCTGCTAATCCTGGAACTTTTCTTTTCTTTTGATATTATGTCATAATTCTTACTCACTCACTGCCCTCGTTTTTGTTATGAATGATAGTTATGATTCCGACGATGACCAAATACTATTACGGTCGCGGGAACACCGCGCTCCTTGAGAAAATCAGACCACTATCAAAACCACGAACATAACATCCATAAAGTCATAAATAGTAACCAATTAGCAAATACAACGTATACTTTTTACCAGTGCTATATTTTCGTGACCTCCTTCGGAACTTTGACGATTTTTCGCATAGTTAGATTCCCAAGTCATGGATGCTTGTTTTATTTCATTCACTGCTTCTTTGATGCGTTTACCCAGAGACTGTTTGCGATGAACACCAACTGAAATCTCGTGACTAGATTTTTTATCGTTTGTCTCATGTGTGCGTAAATGCTTTATTGATTGATTGGGCTTTTCCAAGAAACTAAAAGGTGTATCTTTTTGGTCTATTATTGAAGCGGCTGCTTCACTATTAACTGTTATCTTCGTTGGAAGAATATCTTCTCGTTTACTTAAGGCCTCTTGTCGACTCCCTGAGCATGGTTTTAAAACATCTATAGTTCCAATATTATTAAATGCCAAGTTATTAGTTGTCATCGAGGTGCTTTTATCGATTACGTTTTTGTAATGTGCTGTTGATTTTTGATCTTTATTGTTCATTTGCTCAGAAAGATATGGGTTGCCATCAATTATTGTATCTTTAAGGGTTTCAGTTGCAACAGAGCATTTAGCAAAAGTAGGAACAAAACGGTTTTTTCGCTTTGTCGCAATGACAGCTTGTTTATACATTTTTGTGGGTCGTTTTGACATTTTGCTTACATTGACTCTTTTTGATGATATATTTTGTGGATCAAATTTCGAAATATTCGTTTGAGTTATTGGGTAAAACTGTTCTGAGTTTTTTACAGAATCGTTAACAGTGGTTGATGAAGCGTGTTTGTAGTGAGTTACTGTATTAGAATGTGAAATATCCGCAGTTGACAACTTTTTCTGCTTATCTTTGTGTGGAATATCGTTATTTCTCGCAAATCCATTGACTGTGTATTTATATTTAGATGAAATATTATTATTATCTTTCATTAAACTTGAGGACTGTTTTGACTTTACACGAATGTTCGATATTTTATTTTCTTTATTAGTTGGTTGAGATTCACTGTTGTTGAGTTTTTGTTCCAATGGTTCTGTTTTGCAATTTCTATCGTAGTTTTCTGTCATCGAAGCTTTATTAACTCTATGGAGATCATTTTGGGGAGCAGTAAACATATGTTTTACCAAATGATACGTTTCATCAGATTGCGTTAGTTCATTTAATTTATGATAAATGTTTTCGAATTCTCTATTTGCTTTTTCATATTTTTCCAATAACTTCAATAAATGCCGCGAGAATGCTTTAGAATCTTTAATTGTTTTTTGAGCTCTTATATAATCTTCATCAAGATAAAAATCGTTCGTGTTTGGTTTCGTACAATTTTCAAGCCCATTTGAATTTATTTTATTTAAATATTTGGCATCTTTTTCATAGTTGTTCGTAAATTGAACAGTTGGCTTAGAATTTACCGAATACAATTCGTTAATTAAAAACTTACGTCATCTTTTTATGGGGTTGTATTACATTTGATTTATTTTCCATTGATATGATGCATTGGCAATCTTGATCCATTCGAGGACGATAGCAACTTTCATCAAAACACTCATAATATCCAGATCTGCTAGATTTCCCAATAGCGTTGATAGACTTGGACGACATTGCATGTATTACAGGTGTCTTGTTTTCATAGAGATGTTGGAGATCTGGAGTAATTAATTTATAATTTTTTGGTGGATCAAGTTGTTTCAAATTTCTATCCATAAGATTTTTCAAATGGCTATCATTTGAGTCAACAGTAGTTCTGTTTGTTTCAAATTTATATGAATTGTTAGAATCGTCTTGGTTGAAATTATAACAGTTACTATTTCGATGAATCATGTTAGATTGGTGGTTGCTTAGTTTGTATTTAAAATCTGACATCGGTGGGTCAGTACTCGTTCTAGATTCATAATTACGTGTCGGAGTTCGGTCAGTTACTATGCTATGTTGTGTTGTATTAGCAAAATTCGTGAAGGGTTTTACGCGTTGGATTCTATTAAGCTTCGTATTGGCATTGCGAAAATTAGCAACATCATTTCTTAAATCGTACATTAAATCATGTTGATTTCCGTCTGACAAAAGACGAGGTTTCTTCTGTGGTGTCATATAATCTTCCTCATTTTGACCATTGTCGTCACAAAATGTAATTAACGATCTGTCGACCTTTGTTTTAAAAATAGCTGGTGTAAATGTTTCTCCCTTTTTTAATAGGATAGACTTCATCCTTTGAAAGGCATCGGTTGAACTTGCAGTGTGTGGAATCAGAGGCGTCTTTCATGCAACTGTCATTCCCAACGTGGAGACCTGCACATGGGCGATGCTTGTTATTCGATGAAAATGTACTAATAGTATTTTTCTCTGAGGATATTTCTAAGTCTCTACCGCTCGGTTCAGTTTCAATTGCATGTAGATGTCTTCTAAGTAAACAAGGTTCTAGTGGTGGCAATTTGAAATTTACTGTATCATGTATTACGTGTTTATTACACGATCCAGCAGTATTCGAAGGTCTTGCAGCTTTATCGTAATCTTTTTGAATTTTAAAATTAGGTTTGCAGCGATCGCACATACAATGTTGTCCGTGAGGAGAATCACTCGGATGTACTTTGGATATGGAAGCAAACATTGCGATCAAGTCCCGGTGGCACGGATTTCGTTGTGATATGAGGGATTGGTGAATATCGAATTCTGTGTCTCTCTGTACTGGCTTCCTCATGACTATTTTGTGGCGGTCGCAGCTGCACGTATTCGCGGTGTCGGGTGCACAGCCGTCGTCGGGACACGCGTCGCAATGGCAGCCGTCCGGCCGGTTTATTTCCGTAGAAATCTCGCGGCGCAGGGGGCCCATGGTGCCGCGGTGGCTGCAAACCGCGCAGTCGCAGGGAGCGCACGCGCACTCCAGGGGAGTCTGGTTGCCACTACCGACGGCAGCAACCACCAACTTTTGATACTTGTGACGGGAGTGTCGCGCCGTGCAATCGACGTCCGCTCTGTCCCGTTTGTAGGAGCGAGGGGTAGAGACGCTTCTAGAACATTCGTCACATTCACAGGGCTTACAGTCACACTTCTCTTGAACTTCTTTCTTTCTGAATACCTTCAGTGAGCTTTTTTCACATATCACTTCCGATCTAGCTTGTGTGTTTTCTGTAGATGTGAAAGTGGTCGAGATTGTAACCTTTTTCCTTAAACTCGTGCATTCGTCGCATTCGCATGGTTCACATTTACAGGATTCTTTCGTTTTCGATTTTCCAACGATACATTCGCATACTTTGCAACTGCAAGCTTTATAAACGTCTTTTATCTTTTCGAAGATATCGAAAGGTGTCAGTTTGGCTACAGCAGTTTGCGGAGAGCCGTGAAGGGTTTCGAAATCTATCAAGGAATCTTTCATTATTTGCGCGGTTAATTTAGCTGTGGACGGTCTGAGTATATTTAGTAAGTTTTTATCATAAGATCTGGCTTTTTCTAAGTCATCTTCGATATGGGCCTTCTCGTTTCGGTATGTCGGCTCATATTTTTGTTCTGTGTGTTCATCACATTCTCTGTATCCGTATATGAATTCATTAAACGAGAATGGGCTTACGGTTTTGTCCGTTTTGTTGATGTAGAGATAAGTTTGTGATGGTTTCTTATGTCTATACGGTTTTCTGTGGCAGAGAGACTCGTTTTTTGTTACACACGCGAACGACGTGCAAGCTGAACAGGAGCACCGGGCTTCCATTAACACAACAGGTATCAGCTAGCCACGACTCAATTTCTTCAGATACTTTGGTATTTTGGTGCAAAGAAACGTATCAGTTTTTGGTTTTGTAAATGTCGGTGTGATACCTCAATTATAGACGGTACACTCGTCGATTTTATTATCTGAAATGACAATAAAGCTTAAATAAGAATAATGACTGACAACTTGAAATAGGATAATCTTCACACTTATCGACAAAAAAGAGCTTGTACAATTCGACTGGATATGGACAATTTTGTATTGACTTCCTCCCTCCCAAACTTTAACAACGAAAAGTTTTAAAAGTTTAATTAACCGCCTCTCCAGTCTGGTAAAACATCGTCACATCTCTGATGATATAGATCATATATTAGTCATCATATGTACTTATACGTCGGCTTCCCGTTGCCATCTATCAGGCAAACTCTATAATTATTGACATTCATAGAAGAAAACAAAAAATATTTTAAATGACTCTGGAGGACAAACACTCTCAGATTATCGCGATCTATTGAAATTCTATTAATTAATATGATTATACGCCGTGTACTGTAATATACACTTCGAGTATACCTACGTTAATGTTAACAATTTGACATTTAATTTTATTTTTCACCCATCCATTAATCATAATAATCCGAAAATGACCCATTAACTGTGATGATAGAACGGTCTCAGTAGAACAACGCTCGAGAACTGTAGTAATTACATATAACCGCTCATTTGTTAGCTGCAGTGGGATATTAGATCCGTAAAGGGTATTTGCTGTGACCTACATTTTTTAAACAACTACATTGGTTTTTTTTAAATTCAATGTATACTGTGTTTTTTAGCAAAGATAATGTTTCTTCATCGATGTCTATCGTGAGACTGACGCAAGGGCGAATCCAGGAGGAGGGGTTTATGGGTCATGACCCCCCCTAGGCTGGACCCAGCACCTAGATGGACCACTAATTAATAAAAGTGGCCAAGTGCGAGTCGGGCTCGCCCATGAAGGCTTCCGTAGCAGCAAGTAACATAATATAGTTCGTTGGTACTTACTTAAATCAGTATTTTAACAAAAGTCAATTTATGACGTATTAAAATAAAACTACTTACTAGATCTCATTCAAACTAATTTTCGTTGATTGTTTACATGGTAATGTACATCATACACTTATTTTTTATTGACGTGACAACGTCTTATAAATTGGTTTGCCGGGTGACACTTCAAGAAACTGCGTTACGCTCCGCTCACGTTATGCGCTCACAACGAGAGCGAGTGAGAGGCACGCGTCCCTTCCACTCGGGCATGGTTAGCCCGCCTAAGAGCGAGAGAGACAGACATTAAAAGTGAAAGGCACGCGTCCCTTCCGTAAAATTATTTTACCACTCAAAGTCGTTGTCACGTAAAACTTTCGCCCGTATACCGACTTTACAGGCAACCAATTTTTTTTTGTCATTCTCTTATTTTAGAAGTTACAGGGGAGAGGGGGGGGGGAGGACACACTTTTTACCACTATGGAAGAGTCCCTCGCGCAAACTATTCAGTTTAGAAAAAAAAAATGTTTATAACTTCAATGTCATTTTTAATGACCTATCCATAGATAACCCACACGTAGCGTTTTGAACAAAAAATTTTTTTTGAGTTTCAGTTCTAAGTATGGGACAACCCCTAAAATTTTAAATTTTTTCTAGCTTTTGTATCAAAATCTTAATGCGGCTTATAGATTACAGCTATTTACCAAGTTTCAATAGTACCTATAGCTCTTATAGTTTCGGAGAAAAGTGGCTGTGACATACGGACGGACAGACAGATATGACGAATCTATAAGGGTCCCGTATTTTGCTAAGGAACCATAAGAAGCATGTACCAATATACTTATTGGACAGTTTAGTGACTTAACTACGACTATGTAACCTAACCTGGCGCCAAAGCTGGATCCGCCCTTGACTGACGGAATAAAAGTACGTGCAACATCGATATAATTAAAGAAACGAAGATGAGGTATGCCATAATCTAAAGACAACATAACGTGGCGAAAGTTTGTTTGAAAATTTTTAAAATTGAATTGTCAGCGAACGTACAGAACTCCTTGTTGCGACTGAGACTAAATCAGGAGACGTCACCTGATTTTGCTTCGCCATAGTAGAAGCGCGTTTGCCGCTTCTGCGTTTTTAAGAGTTTGATGACGTGCAAGCAACGGATTGTACCGGCGAGCGGCCAGAAATAGCGACCGGTGACTGCCCGATCGCTGCCACCGGACACATCAACTACCACCAGTAACCAGGGTACTGATTCTGAGAGCAATCAGAACGTCTCAAGTTCCATAACACTGTCTCTTTCTTTCGAAACGGATAAGACAAAGATCGAGAGGCTTGATTCCGTGTCGACATCAATCTAACTAGATTCAGAATTCATTATCGCTACGCCAAAGTAGCAACGGGCAGCTGTGGCCGCTACAGGGCAGTAACTACGGTTCCTGTGACGGTGTGTCGTATCGGCAACAAAAATGTCTACGGTTGCGCAGTGCCTTATTAAAGTTCATGACTTTTTTTTAACGTTCTTACCTGTGTATGATTAATAAAAAATGGTGGAAGTGTTGATTTCACGGTATTTTTAATTTAATTAACATTTTGATCTCAGCTTAGTTTTAACTATTGTGATGGTAAACTGTAAGTAAATAAATTATTTAGTGTTTTTAAGTATTTTTACATTTTTAGATTATTTTAACTTTTTTTATTATGACAACTGTCATTTTTCTTTATTATTTCTCATAGACAATGCTGCTCAATTTCTTAAAGAAGATCGAACACTGAGAAAAATAGTTGAATTACACACTGTTATTAGCTATGTGATTAATGTATGTATCTCTATTAAGGGATCATTGAACGTGATGTTCATCCCTTTCAAAATGGCAGATTAATTTGATATTGTAAACTTATCAAGAACCGAGACATTGCAATAAAATAAAACGTTTACGAGTTAATACCATCTGTGGCGCAATTGAGAACTGTTTTACCAGGTTTTTCGCAAACTATTTTTATTTTTCGCTATATTTTAAATATACTTTCATTAACACAGCAGTGCAGTGCTAGGTAATGATTTGGACTTCTCATGTTCCAATAGCTGTATGTCACTGTGCTGTTATGTGGCAGGCATGTTGCTTACTATCAGGCACATGTCCTGCTCGTCTCGTCACTCTATGCTATAAAAAAAAAGATAACAAGATAACGGTTTTATAATTCTAGGCGACGAGCGAAGAACAAGCACTACTAGGCATATGCAGTGATTTGGATTCTTCATGTTCTTTAGTTGCGTGAATCTGTGCTGTTATGGTCCGTCACTCTATACAATAATAAAAAAATGTATCGGATACATTTCGGTGAGTATACAAAATTGTGGTCAAGTGCAACCCTATCATTGTTAAAAAATAAGAATAACATTTGCTATCATTACTACACAGGCGCAATCGCATAACGTCATGTTTTCAGAAACAGCTATCCAGTGTCGATTTAGGTAAATGGAGGGTTCTGCGTGTTACAAACTGGTATAACAATTGAGAGTCTTTAGATCGAGTCTCGTTCCTATTGCTTTCAGGTCGCATATCTCATTACTTGATCTAATTTTTAGACATAAAATATGAACCACGACCATCAGAAGATATTAGTGCAGTGGTTCAATACCTCCCTTGCGCGTATAAACGGAACAAGTAAACTCTGCAATGAAATAGGTTAGCATTTGACCGCCATCTCGCTTGATGTTAAGCGCCGATTCAGTCTTGATCTCGAAGAAACCGATTCATTCTCGATTTAAAGACAGCAAGGTTGGAATTGAAAAAATCCACTCTGAAAACGCCTTTCACAGCCTACACGGTTTGATCACAAAACTGGAGTCTAACCTTATTCGAGTCTTCGGTACATTAACCATGACACGGTGTCGTTTTTACAGATACTCGTAGTTCTATTAAAATTTCACCGGACGTAGTGATTACTTCCTCTGTGTTCACCGGCTTCGGAGGGAGCATGGGGGTGGTTGAACTCTGAGCGGCGTCATACCCACTTTAAAATCTGGGTGTTTCTTTCCTGCGAGCCACGGCTTTTTTGTGAGGTCACGCGGGCCACGGTGGCATACCGAGTTTGCCAATAAATTATCGACATAGAACTTTCGAGAATTAGCGTGCTCCCAAAAAAAATATATATTCAAAAAAAGGCTTGGGACAATAAATCGGCGCTACGGCGTAGCTGATGAATTAGAGCGATGCGCTACGCATACTCCACCATAGGCTATATATATATGTACATACCTACTTGAGAGTAATATAACAACTCTCAAACAAATTACTTCTTTGGTTGTACCCACTTCAAAATTAAACTCCTTAAATGAAATAAATCTTACCACAGATTTCTAAAATCTTACCTACTTTGTAAAAATCCAGTATCATGATTTTGTTCCCAGGGAAGTCTTTACTAGAAAGTTAGGGTTTACTCGTATGTGTAATTTCACGCAACTTGAGGGAAAGGATAGTTTTTATCTCGATTAATAATTTTCTTTGTATGACAATATCCGACAGAAGCCGAGACGGTTCACTAATAAATAATCAATGTTGTGGGACATTTCGCACACAACACCATCTAGCTAACAAACTAAGCAGAGCTTGTACTATGGGAGCGAGGTAGCTGATATAATCCTATATAATATTTTAAGTGAAAGTAAAGTTGTTTGTTACGCTTTAACGCGAAAACTACTTAACCGATCATCATGAAACTTTGAACACATATTCTTGGAGGTATTAGAAGTAACATAGGCTACTGTTATCCTGGGAAAATCACGGGATCGGGAATTACGCCGGTAAATTAGCCGCCGGTTGGCTGCTAGCACAAGGGCGCCTCAGATGGCTCGACCTCGGCTCGGGCTAGTGCCGGGGACAGAGTGTTTGGCACCTCCTGGTGCCCTAGCGGAAGTACGACTAGCGCAAGGGGGTCTCAGATAACAAAGTAACTGTTTTTTAACTCCCGATCGAAAAGGGGATGTTATAAGACGTCGATATCTGTGTTATGTGTCTGCATGTGGCACCGTAACTCTCAAACGGGTGGACCAAGTTCGATGCGGATTTGAACTTTTTAAAATATGGTGGATGGATAACGCTTTATTTTGTGTTATTCGTGCATCAGTTACCATGGGGTTCTTGTACACCTACGAAACAAAATTCATTTTACTACAAATACACAGTTTAGGCACTAGATCCTTAAGGATCTAGTATTAAATACTACACGTACTTATTTAAATACATAGTTAGTTTGGCATGACGCCCCCTTCCCTAGATACGCCCTTCGATATAGGTATATTATAAGAAGAGAGGGGAGTCAAATGTTTCTAGGAGATCGCTAGACCTGATAGTAAGCAGTCACGTTAGGACGGGGCTCTCAAAAAACGAGAGACGAAATAATGTGTGGATGAGTGAGCGATGAGGTGATAGATAATAGATTAAAGTGAAAGAGAAAAAAAACATACAGCCGAATAGAGAACCTCCTCCTTTTTTGAAGTCGGTTAAAGGAATTCAACACATTAGAGTAAGTAGCACTTTTTTAAAATGAACCTATGGCAGTTGACCTCAAAGTCAAAGTACTAAAGTACTTCATAAATGTACAATTTACACGTCAATCAATAAAAAACAAAAACAAAAGAAAGAGCATACAAATTGTATTATACATTTTCAAAGTTTGAAATGACTACTTTTCTGTATTATAATAATTATTGTACAGAAAACTGTCAAGCATTATACGAGTATAATATGGCTTTAATGCAATTGTACTGACCCATGTCAAATTTGTTTATTTACATTTTTATGGGAACTTTGCCATCACTTTCTAAAAAATCGCAGTAACTATAAAAAGCTTGATCGATAAGCCAGCACTTTAATTACCTCAAATGACCTCTAGGTACGTGTGTGTGTACCTAGAAGCTTAGGTTCCTTTAATGTGTTGAATTTAGATTCACTTTGAAGAGACAACAGTCAAACATCATCATCGTAGTTTTTTGGGTGTCAGTGTCCGCGCGGCATCGTTAAAAAATCATCCTCATCAATTTTTCCCTGCGCGCCAATAAAGTAGATGCTGCAAAAAACGTACTACTGTTCCGGTGTTCCGACCCCACCCCACATAGTGGTAAATGGGCAAACAGATGATGATAGAATTCAATCAAGTTTTGAATTTTATGCATATCAAAAGTTTAATACCTACTAATTACTTAAAAAAATAGGTTTCATAATCAAATTTGGTACAAGGTGTAGTAACCAACCATCTCAATCCACGTTGGGTGGAACAGGATAGATAATCTTAGTATCAAAGAGATTTGCCACACAGATTTCCAAAGAACTACGATCATAGCATATTTATCAACCGTTGAAATGAAATTGCAGCACTGTTAATGCGTTTCACGCAGAATTTCAGCTAGGCCCGTTTGCTGAAACTTGTTTCTTGTTTATTTCGGCAAGCGCAGGCCGCACTTCACCTTTTACCTTCACCTTGCGAGGTGCAGAGTGCGTGGCCGATCGGCGACCGGCGTAACGTAGTCTGCTGAGAGTCGGACCGTCGCGTCGGAAGCCAGGAGACGCCGAGTACCGAGCGGGTCGTTGCACCACACGCCGGGAAGCAAAACTAGCGCGCCAACTGAAACACTGGCCACTGCCATTGCCGTCGCGCACCGCACCACGCATGCGCGGACTCGTGAAAAGCGCGCCAATATCGATACGCTCGGAAAACTTTTTAATTTTTAAAGTATTTCTTTCTTTTAAAAAGTTTGTTGACAAAAAAGTTTGTGAAGTGTTTTTTTTTTTTGGTTTGATTGATACGACAGATTTAGAATGAAATATAAGGTAAGGTTTTTAAACTACCCTCAAATCAGGGTTGTAAATAATTTTAATGGCATACCTGTAATAATAAATAAAAATAATACCTGTGATATTTTTATTGTATGCTAGGTTTTCAGAGTCAAATTTTATTTATCAATTAATATTTGGCTATCATTAGTTATGAAGGATAAATTTCTTGGATTAATTTAAAAAACCTGAAAAGACAACGTATTCTATTAAACCGTAAATAAAAGTATTCTACTTTGTTAAGCAGATATTTAGTTAAATTATAATAAGAATACCTATCAAAACGTTTGAATAGATCTTATTTATTGTATACTATAACTTATTATTTGTCCATTATTATTAACATAAATGTAGGTTTGTAGGTATTTACTTCGTATCGACCCACAAGATATTACATCATACACATACCACAGGATAGGCATAATTTATCTTGAACCGTTGTTTGCAGTTCAGTCTATATCTTCGCTTCTACAGTCATCACATTCAAACTAAAGATATTTAATTGATGAAAATAACATGCCTGTAGATTATTATTTATTTTATCTTTAGTTTTACAAGTTTACGTGCCTAAACATTGCGCTATACAATTCTAATCCAGACAGTTGTTGTATAGTCAATTGTATTATTTACCTACACCACAATTGTTGTCATCGTATAGTAGCAATAACTCCTTTCCCATTCCACGGTTGCCTGGAGCACAATGGTTTTAGCGGTAAGGTCATCATTTGCTACTATAATTTTTGAAGTTTTAAAATCAAAATTAAAATAATTATAGTAATTAAAATAAATACAAACAAATTTGGAAAGAAAATCTTTAAATGTCTTTGATGGACATTAAAAACATACAACTCAACATAAGACATCATATTTTTTACCCGACTGAAAGAATGTTAATGTCTTTCGCGCGTATCTTGTATGTTTGTAAATTTCTTTATATTTATAATATTTAAAGGTATGGTACTTCCCCACTACACTGGTACTGGTTCGCTGGTATCACTCATCCTGATAAAATGTATTAGGCGTAGTCTCCCTAAAACATAAATTGTGTCACTAGAGTCGGCTACATTTGCACATGTGCATTGTCAGATTTGTCAGGTTGTCACTGATAGGCTGACACGCACATATACATATATGCGTAAGTAGCGCGTGTAATGACGATAAACCACTGCAAAAGATCACCTTTCTCTTATTGTGGGAAAAGCTTTGTGAAAATTAAAATAATCTCGAATGTAAAGAAAAAAACTGTAAACATAATGCCGAACAATTGATTATTTCAGCGATTCCTTCTTTGGAAACCATTTAGTTTAGTTGCGTGTGTGAATTCTCGGTTTAAGACGAGTCGCGTGGTGGAACAATACTATATAACATTTTTGTATGTTATTGAAATAGCTTACTGCTTGTTCCATTGTTAACAAATTGAACTCGGCTAAGATTTATAAACTCACTTTGAAATAAGAATACAACAGATAATAAGTTAGCTCTATTAGGTACCACCGTGCATCGAACATTTAATAAAAATTTTGAGCAAAATCAAATCGGAATAACAATATTGGCAGTGATAGGGACTGCCAATATAAGTTAAAACTTGTAATGCAGAATTTGATAACTCAGTTTGGAAACTGCGCGGGTGAAATCGGAGGGCACTGCTAGTCTATAATAGATAGATACTCTTTATTGTACACACCAAAACAAAACATAAACACTTATACAGGAGAGAAGAACAATAAATAATAGTAGATCTTCGGAACGTTTTTAAACGGATTGGGTTGAAATTTGGAATACAGATTATACAGATAGAGTATTGTCTGCAATAACACACATAGGTACTTAACTTTTTATAGCGGGAAAATTACAGGAACGGGAACTACGCGGGTAACACCGCGGGCGCTACTAGTAAAAAATATTAAAATCATAAAGTACAGTACCTATTAGCTTCTTGCTTGTGTACATTAATACACTAATGTTTTTATTACCTACTAGCGACCCGCCCCGGCTTCGCACGGGTGCAACGCTGATACTAAAATACGAATAAAAATGGTTATTGTGGGTTATCCCTAAAAGATAGACATATACCATTGTTGACTTTTTTGTAGAACTTTTTAAGGGGTATAATACTGCGATACATTATTTTGATCCACCTCGTAGGATCCAGCCAGCGTTTGCAAAGTAAGCACAAAAATGTGTTTATATATGACATCACATTAGAAACCTTTAAAATTATTAGTGTTTCTCTAGTGTGTATGCACATATTATAGGTACATAAAAACCTTCCTCTTGAATCACGCTATCTAATTAAAACCCCGCATCAAAATCTGTTTGGTAGTTTTAAAGATCTAAGCATAGATAGGGATATAGGCATAGAATAGATATAGGGGCAGAGAAAGCGACTTTGTTATACACTACTAGCTGTACCCTGCCAGGGTTCGCTGTGGCACATTGTGATTAGATAAAAACAATCCTTGATGCGGATTATATATCAATCTAAAATTTCAGCTCGATCAGTGCAGAACTTTTGAGTTTTTGAAGCGTACACAAACCAACATAATTATCATTTTATATATATGTAGATAGATGTAGTGATGTTTGATAAACGGTTACCCGTACGACGTAGGGATGCGCCGCTGGCTTATTAGATAACATACTATTAGCACAGTCTATGTCTTTAAACTGTGATATTAGCCTACTCCATTAGAAATAGAATTACTATGTTCCGGTATGAAGGACAATTACAGGTTTCCAGAGAAATTATAGGACAAAGAGATTAGTCATCTTATATTGCCATTTACAACGCAATGCAGTGCTGGACAATGATTTGATCAGCCTGTTGTTCGTGTCAAGTGTATGTACCTACCAGTTCACGTAGATTCATTCACAAAAAAAGCGATTTAGTTTCTTGGTTGACGTGCCAAAAATTGGAACGTAGAGGTTTTACTCCACATTTGTGAAAATAACATCTAGGCTATGGAATGCGTTTCCTAAGTTTTTTTCCATTGGTTACAATCTTGGTGTTTTCAAGTTGAGAGTGAATCTGTTTCTTTTAACTAAGCATACTATCGTAGACCCCATCGACGTTTAACATTAGACGAGAAGGCGGTCAAATATAAATTTAAAAAACACCCGCTGTTACCTAAAAATATTCAAATCGAGCATACAGTGGTAGAAATCTTCATTTTCATCCATATGCGTCAATTAAAATAAAATATATTCATAAAAAAAAAACGCGGACTAATCCATTTGCATTGCCATGTAAGAGAGAAAAAATAAACCACTTCAACCATTGATAAAATAATCAAAATCAACCAAAAAATTAAGAGTTCAATGACTTCAACAAACAAAAAATCTTGAGACCTGACATGTTATCGATTAATTATTATTGACGACTCAAAATTATAAACAACAAAACATTAACAGACCAGCCCATTATACCCTCATCTGTCAAACGCCAAAATCATTTGAATGACAATGTCAGATCAGATATCAGATTAAGGACACAGAGGACGCCCAAAGCGTTCAATCCTTGCGGTAAAAGAGCCGTTACTTGATCTTCATACAATGTCATTGTTCATTTTCGATGAGTGGCCTTATTGTAAAAGTTTGATCGAGACTTAACTGAATTAAGACTGGCGTGAAAACGTTTAAATTTGAAAATCTTAATGCCTGTTAATGTATAAAACATAATTTATTGCATTACCAAATAATCATCGAAATTATACTTCATTATGTTAAACTTCATATTATTCATTCTTCATTCCCGAAATGTTTCAAAATTTTAAAATCCAAACACTTGTAATTTTTTCTCCATTCTTCGGTTGCCAGGTTTATTCCAATTACAAACTTGAAGGTACCTACATTAATTCAATTTTTTTATATTACCATAATTACCAGCATAATTTCGCCAGTTATTTTTTTCTCGCCAATACAATACAGACTATCCGCTACATTAGCACGTCGGCGACGCGAAGCCATAAGATTTTCCCCTACCAAAAAGTATTCAACGGAGTCAAAAAAAATATTTTCTTATTTTTTTAACACGCGGTGGATTGTGGATGTATCATAAATATTGGCAGTTATATGGACTGCCGATAGAAGTGAAAATTTATAACTCAGAATTTGAAAGCTCACATTAGAAACTACGCGGGTGAAACCAAATCAATCCTGGTGTGGCATAAAACTTCATTGTCGTCTAAATAAGTCTTCTAAGCAAGGCCATCTCGCTTGCTCATGCTTCTAACCTTGGGCAAGTAGAAGTGACCCGAAAATTTCTTATATTTACGAGCGTGACGCTTGAGCTCAAGTCACACCCACGAAAAAACTGAGTGTGGTGCGCCAAAAGAAGTTTTCATTTCAATCTAAAAGGTGAAGAGTTTGTTTGTTTGTTTGAACGCCTAGTATCTTGGGAAGTACTGGTCCGTTTTTCTATTGGATAGTCCATTTATAGAAGGCTATAGTACATAACGCTACTTATTAATAGAAGCGGAGCATGAATCAAGAATGTAACAAAAACAGGAAAAAATATTCAATTTTGAGAGTTTTCTAAGAGAGTCTAAGATTGCGTCATTGTACCTTTGCTAATCAAATTTGTTTCTAAAACTGATTTGGTACGACCAATTTCCGACAGGTGGCAGTTTCGATAAAATTGATATGGGACCATCGCTGAATTATGATCTACCTACCAAATAAAAAAGTGCCATCAAAATCAATACCTTCACAATCGGTGGTGCTATCGCGTTACAAACATGAAAAAAACACACAATCGAATTGTTAACCTGGTTCTTTTTTGAAGTCGGTTAAAAGTAGTATTTACCTACTTTGCTCTGCTCCCTCCGCTTACTGTAATGAATCAGCTGTCTCTAGACCCAGGTCGACAACCCTCGGTGGCGGTGACAATATGTGATATACATACAGTTAGGTACAATAATCACAAACATGTGCCCTCCTACGGTCTCGTGGCTCGATGACCGATTTTGATTGTGCTTATTCATGGCGTACAGTTTTGATGGCGACGAAAAAATTGGCGGGCGATTAGAATCTACCACATTGTTATGCCACTAAATATCAATACAATAGTGAAATTATTTTTGAGCCGTACCTAGAGTAAATAAATAATAAAAATAATTGTATTATCTCCGAAAAACCAAAACCGGCTTTAATAAGGATGTTCCGAGGCTGAGATTTTAGAAATAAAGAAAATTGGACGATAAATTCGGCACCAAGGAAGTAGAAGTAAACATAAGTTTTGAATTCACAAACTTATGCACTAGCATACGATGTTCTAAATTTACTTTACTCTCTAGATTGTAACAACGACTTTTGCACACCGATATCGAAGAGCATAATATCTCAGGGATGAAAATCTTTTTACAAATAGCGGAGCCACCGCAAAACGAGAAAGGTCTCCTTTTAGTAGGAGCTCCCGATATACAACGACCTTCACCGAGCTGTTTCCACCCTTAGGGGTTGAATTTCGTAATGATATTTCGTAAGCACTGAGTAAAGCCAAAATTATAAGTTATGTTATATAGTGTTTTCTAAAATTCAATCAATTTAAGTGAAATATAAAAAAAATATATGTTGTTAATTAATCATATTCTGGACTGAAATTTTTTAGGCAACCCATTTGCAATATATTTGTTGACATATTAAATTACATATAAAACACTTTTCATCCAATAAACAGCTACTATACTATACTACTATTTTTTTAAGTTCTGTCTTTAAGCAGCATCTCAACAGTCAGTATTTTGTTCTGACTTTACATAAAACATCATAAGACTCATGTCTACGCGCGGATGATACTTCCAGTCGGCGTCGTAAAGTCTGAATGGATCTGAATTTCGAAACACGGTTAAATTATAGTCTATAAGAATAAAATGGCTATTTTTAGCTGGAAAATAACGGAAACGGGATCTACGTGGGTAAAACCGCGGGGCTTAGTGCTGCTAGTGTTGACTAAGTGTTTTGGTTTGTACGTTGGATTTTATAATCCAACGATCCAGATTATAATACAACGCCGCTAGAATAATCTAGCGTTGACGGTATTTGTAATTTATACATAGCACATGAAGCTTGATTACTATACCCTGATTGCTTTGTGCTCTCAGTCCTTCCTACACCTTGAAGAATCTCGCATATATTCAAATGTACCTGTTAATGATGCGTTGTGTATAATTAAACAATTTACATCATATAGTCTCCGTTAATGAGTAGGTATAGAGCCTATGGAAGATGCTCCGTTGAATGATGCATCTGTCGCTGTAAATGAGGTGACACAGAACTAGTTTTATAGTGGTAGGGATCTTTGCATAGTTCTTCTGGGGTTCTGGGGAAGTACCACACCTTTGCCATATTCTACCGTCAAGCAGTAACATGACAAACATGACAGTGTTCCCGTTTGAAAGGGCAATGTTTCAGAATAGACAATTGTAATTTAACTTCTTCATGTCGTTTTTAAGCTGTCGGTATGAGTGTGAGGGAGTCATACTCGCATAATTATTTTCAAGCTCGACAAAATAAGTAACTACCTGTCCAAATAATAGTTTTGGGAATAAAAATACTGTCCCAAGGAGAAAAACAAATATTAATCAATTTCATGAACTTTGTGAAACAAACTAAACACTGTTCGAATAAAATAGCGAGGTTGCGGAGAAAATCGAAGTGAATCGGTTTCTTCTAGGTAAACACGCTCCATCGTAGACCGCATCGTCGCTTAACATCAGGCGAGATGGCAGTCAAGTGTAAATCTATTAAAGTTAAAAAAAATGAAAATTTCGTCGTTGGATGCCAATTTTAAATTTAAGTATATCGATTGTTCAAAAACGGCTACACCGTTTGATATCAGTTATACGGGACACACTCAGAAGTATGATGCAACAATACGATACAAAAAAAAATCAGATTTAGAAAATCAAATTGCCGGTGTTTTGTTTTCGCATCGCATAGGTACATACAAAAAAAGATACAAACGAATTGAGAGCCCATATTGTTAACATAACATAGGACTTAGTTACGATCTAAAATAATTATTGAAACGAAGTAGGTACCTACCTACCTTATGGCAGGCTTGGACAAAATAGGGATTTTGCTGAGCAAGCGAACTGAAAAAATATGAAACTAAAACTGTAAGAAAACTGAAGTAGCGCGTAAAAACGTGACCAGTGTTGCCAACTTCATTTTTCGTATGATCGTACCGCACCATAAATAATAAAGTTAAGCATTTTTTTGCCAATCATGTTTCTTCTAATTATGTTTTGTTTTTCAATTCAATTCAATTTATTTATTCGAATCATTATTTCAAAATAAAACTTGGTAACGTCACTTACAATAAAATTATACATAAATAATATGTGTACAATGTACATAATAATGTAATACCAAAGGATAATGTCAAATAAAAATAATCAGTTGTAATTAATAAATTGTGTTATACCGAAGGAACGAAGTTCCTACCTTGTACATGTTTTTTAATTAAGTATCTGTACGTTTTGGCAGCGTACGCGCCGGCGCGGTAAAATGGCTTTAAAACCGATTTATTTAATAAACTTTAAAAACTAGAATTGAGAGAAGCCTTCCTTTTTTTGAGTATGAATAGAAGAGTAAACGTTGCCGACAGACAATCATAAACACAATGCAGACATGCAATTGTGTATTTCCAAGACCTACATGTAGGTCGTTTATCTTGAGCATATTCTGTCGTGAACCATGTTGCAATGCATTTCGACGTCATCTCGAAGAGAAAGTCTTGTATTTGCATTCAAAAGCTTCAAAACTACTTACTACAAAGGAACTTATGTCGAAATGATAGGCAAACATTACTATGGCAAATTATCATTTTCATTGAAAAAAATAACAAAACAACTGACTTAAATTTAAAAATAAAAATCGCATAGTTCATTAATTTTAATAGAATTAATAAATCACATAAGTAAATAATTTTTGTTATAGCTGATATTATGAAAACCGTTGCAAGGCTAAAAAAATGGGACCGTTCGGAGAGTATTCCCCTTTCGAGGAATAAAAAAAAATTCAAAATCGTTTCGGGCGTTCTCGAGAAATCGAGGAACATACAAAAAAGAATAAAAATAGTTTTCGAATTGACAACATCATTCGTTTTTAAACTGTTTTATTATTAAACGGTTTTATTTAGCTCACCTAGTTTGTTTTTTTTATTTATTATTTATTCTTGGGTCAAATTTAGTACTTAATTCAAATTTCACCCTCTTCCTATCAATTCCGATTAATCTGAAATTTTGTATACACTTTGGATTTTGGTGACATTTTTTGGTTTTTAGTAATTTATCTTAAACATTGCAATGTATGTTTAACATAAAACCGTTTATCTTAAAAATATTTTTTACCTTATTTTTATTGAAGTCTGATAATCATGTAGTTGTTTCCAAAGATCGTTGTTTCACCTCCATTATTTCATGATGATTTAGTTTCCTAAATGTATGTTGTCTTTTTTATAAAATCTACTATATGTCCGCCCCGGCTTGGCCCGTGGAACATATATAGCACTCATCGAGATCCCGCACATATCCAACGGTGAAAAAATTTTAGAAATCGGTTCAGTCATTCCTGAGAATTTCGCTTTCAAACAAAACACCTCTTCAGCTACCTGCTACGCCGCCTGTCGGAAATTGGTCGTACCAACTCAGAGATTAGCAAAAAGGTTTTATAGTCAAGAGGTATGTAATCTGTGATATTCAATGACGCAATCTTAGACACATGCTGTCATGTGTCATGCCAAAGCACGAAACGTACGAAAACTCTCAAAAAAGAATATTTTTCCCGATTTTGTTACATTCTTGATTCATGCTCCGCTTTTGTTAATAGTAATTTTCTATAGCCTATAGCCTTCCTCGATAAATGGACTATCCAATAGATAAAGAAACTTTCAATTCGGACCAGCACTTCCCGAGATCCTAGCGTTAGCAAACAAACAAACAAACTCTTCAGCTTTATAATATTAGTATAGATTAGGTACCTACAAAATATTCAAGATATTCCTACTAACACTACCTACTAATTACTAGACTACTTATCAACACACAATATTCCATATTGAGACACAAAACGTAATATAAAAACAAATTACAATAATGCATCAATCTCGACGCCTAAATATAATTTCAGTACATCAAATGGACAAGTAACAATATTATTTCAGAAAATTATAAAATTAAGAACGCAGTGTATGCAATACGTTCAGATGCAATACAAAGCAGATAATAATTGACTATAAATCCTCAAATCGTCTTGATACTATATGCAAAGATACGTAGGAACAATTAGATAAATACCAAAAGTAAAACCAACTCAATTCAAAATTGCGTGATCTACCTAGCAGCCTAGCACAAATAAAATTTAACCTTAGACATTATATTACTTAGAACAATAAAAATAATCATTAAATCCTTGTACATTAACATTACTGTATATTCCGAGAGCTGATAGCAATTTTTGGGCAAGTTGAAACTTGCCTGAAATACTTCTTTTGCCACATAATACGTCTTTTATTATATCCCCAACACGGAGACCTGGCTGGAGTAGAGGGGTAAAAAGAAACCATTTTTTGACGTGACAACGTCTTATAAATTGGTTTGCCGGGTGACACTTCAAGAAACTGCGTTACGCTCCGCTCACGTTATGCGCTCACAACGAGAGCGAGTGAGAGGCACGCGTCCCTTCCATTATCTATTCTAGCCCGCCTAAGAGCGAGAGAGACAGACATAAAAAGTGAAAGGCACGCGTCCCTTCCGTAAAATTATTTTACCACTCAAAGTCGTTGTCACGTAAAACTTTCGCCCGTATACCGACTTTACAGGCAACCAATTTTTTTTTCAATGAATGCAATTTTGCAATAGTTGTGCAATTTTTGTATGATCATCATTATCATCGTCAGCCCCATGTTCATCCACTGCTGGACATAAACCTTTCCAATATTGCACCACGAAATCCGCCTTCCGCTTCCCGCCACTCTCTTCAGGTCGTCGGTCCACCGAGCGGGAGGCCGTCTCACGTCCCACGGGACGTATGTTGTATGTTTTGTGTATTGTAGTTTAATGTTAAAGAATGGAATAGCAAATAGGGTAATTACGGGACAAGGACGGAAACGGGGAATTACACGGGTAACATCGCGGGGCGCTGCAAGTTATATATAACAACAAAAGCGAGTATAAATTAAACAATGACTCAACTCTAGCGTGGTTCTTGAACTTGAGATTTCTTTCGGCGGCCGTTCGATTGTTTCTTGCGGCGCCGGCGGTTTTCACTCGTGCCCCGAGGCCCGAGGGCCAATCATTCGTAATTTGGAGATATTGGTACAAATGCGGGTGAAAATGAACCGATAATGGGGGTTGCGTCACCATGGTGCCCAAACGCCGTGGCGCAAGTACTGGAGGTCATTATTGGAGAGATTACCATTGGGAAAGATTGGAATATACATTAGTGACGTAAGCACTTAAGTAGTAAGTACGAATTTACTAGCAGTGCCCCGAGGCTGTATCTGCATTGTTCTCGTTCCCGCATTTTCAGCATAAGCAACCCACTAACTGTTCCCACTGCTGGGACTCGGGGCCTTCTCTCGCAAGGAGAGAGTCAAAAAGCCATAATCCACCACGCTGGCCCAGTGCAGGTTGGCGGATGACACATAACCTCGAGAGATTCTACGTACATGTCGGTTTCCTCACGATGTTCTCAATTATCGTTTTAAGTTAACGGATTCATCGTAAAAAGGTTGCTATTTCCGACTTCAATCTAAATTCAACCAGATCCATAGAGTCGTTACGACGTGATTGAGCAACAAACATTGAAATATTATATCTAAACTTTCTAATATACTTGTAATAGTAAGATTATTTTTAAATATCATTACAAAATTAAACTGATAACTGATACTGTACAGTATACACGTCTTGATGTGTTGTCAATGAGTGCACGAACGCGCGTAATGCAGTCGAGAGAGGGAAAGTCACAGGCAAGAAATAGGCACATATTCCCACGACCGGGGGAAACCAAAATAATTCGAACCGCTGCTCCCACGTCGTGTGGTAATCTATTAGAACAGGGACAATGTTGCCCGATCTAGTTTGGCTAGGCCGTTAGGCTGTTTACAAATATTTTATTGCAATCGTTACAAATGTAGCGTAAGTGTACCTAAGCATGTGTCAAAACAATAATAGTTATTTGTTATACAAGAGTGCAAAGTTGATTTTTAACCACGTTCTCTATTTCGATGACCGAGCAAGGAAGGAATCTAAAATTGAATTAAAAAATTAGAATCCTGAGCGCTCGCGAGGGAATTAATAGAGCACAAGGTGAAAAATCTTTGCACTTGAGTGTAACATGTAACTTTTTATCCCACCCTAGCGAGGAAATGACTAAATGCTATGCGCTATATTATTAACAGTTTCAACTGTCAATTCTGTTGGTGTCAAATAAACTTTTTCGTTACTAGAATCACTTATTTTAGGGGTTTCAAATGTTTTCATATTTCCTGATTTTAACAAAAGGTTTTATACATATTAATATATCATTATGACGTGAAAATATCGTAAAAGAAAATTGCGCGCAAAGCAAATTAAAAAAAAAGTACACAAAGGAGGTCCTGAGTCGAGGTAGCAAATTAAATAAATCTGTATGATAAATTTGACATCATGGAGGTAGAAAGAAGTAAATATAGGTTTAATGATGTTTTGAATTCATAAACTTAGTGCACACGATGTTCTAAATTAAAATTTATTCTACTCTCTAGCTCTAGAGAGTAAATTAAACGACTTTAGCACTCAGATATCAAAGAGCAAAAATACTCTTTCTGAGGTGGTCTGGTATGCCTTTTTAAATAAGTTACACAATTAATTACAAAAATTAGTAACACACGTTACCCATGGTAACGTGTGTTACAGTCAGTCCAGTCCGATTTAGTTTCAACTGCATCCGGCGGCCTTTTTCAACGCGAGTGCACGCGGGTGACCGCTCGTTTAGCGCACGCTATTGGACATAATATGTCATTGATAACTACCTAGCCGATGCATGATGCGTTTATATAGGTAACAAATGAGTAAAAATAATTACAAATTATTAAAATTCACGCTTACTTATGAAAGTATTCTAAATTGATGCTTTTTATACAAAACGCCGTTATGTCATAGTGGCTACAATGTCCGAAATGAAATCATGAGGCCATAGAGATAGATTGGATAACGCCAAATTGTTTAAAAGGTATATTCCAAAGACAAAATTGGTTCATTTTTTTTAATAATTGTTTTTACCGTTATTAAAAGAACACCAGAACAAGACGTAGTAGGTAAGTAGTAGTAATAGTAGTAAGTAATAGTAGGATTCGTTTGCAGAGTCCGTCTACGGAAATACGACCTTTGCATTAGTCTTACACCAAGCACTACCTACCTACTAAACAAATACTTATTTTATTATTATGTTTTAAAATACTATTTATGGTTCTAAAAAATACAGGGCAAAAAGATAATGATAAGCTATTTTCAAGAGACGAGTGCAATGCGGTGCTAGACTATGAACTCTTCATGTTCAAATCGCTGGCTGTACTAACGTGAGCTGTCTATCAGGCGCAAGTTATGATCGAGCTACTATTCTTTCCTAAATTAAAAAAATCAAAATCCTTAACAAAACAAACATTTTATTAAAGTCAAAGTCTATATTATCTATTCTATGGTCAAAGTCAAAGTTCTTTATTGATAAATGTACAATTTACACGTCAATTTTATAAAAAAACAAAACGAGAGCATACAAAGAGGATACATTTTTAAAGTTTAAATTGAACTTTATATTGTACGATAATAGGTATCGTACAAATAAGTGTCAAAAATTAAAATATATGTACTTATTACAATTGTAATGAACAACGTCAATTTTTTACAATTTTATTCTGAGGCAAACTCACAATCACATCGCTATATAAAAACTCGCTGTAACTATAAAAAGTTTGATCGATAAGCCAGCTTTTTAATCGGTTTTTGAAGCTACCCGAACTCGGTGCTAATTTAACTATTTTAGGAAGAGTGTTGTAAGCTTCCGGTCCCATAATGTGAGTCAGTTTTCCGATCTCGCGAGAGAGTGAGGTTTACTATCCAGCTTGTCAGCGTTAATTTTGATATTCATTCTTGATACACATTTGTTTATTTATCGTATTGAGAGATAGATCAAGCAAGACATGCACCATATTGATATTGCTTGCAATCAGGTCAGCAAGCAATATCAATATTTTTTTCGACTTTTCGATTTATTTCGACTTATTTACATAGTTATTACGACTCTTCTGTTCGACTAACCAGCAGTCATTCAGAGTTGATTGGTTTTTGCAATAACACAACACTGGCGTCGACAATCAACAAGATGATCTGACCATTAGAGCGCGAATTTCAACAGCTTTAAGAAAATTGTAGTATTTTCGTCACAGCAGCAATGCTGGGATGCTTCAATGCACATGGTAGTCGCTGCTGGCCTCGGGAAACCAGCTATCGGAGAACAATAAGCTTAACACAGTGTGTAGTGCGACAGAATTTAGTAACCAGTCAAGAGGATTGTTAACCAACTTCAAAAAAGAAGGAGGTTATCAATTCGGATGTATGTTTTTATGCATGTTACGCGATAGCTTTTGAGGCATTTTCCAGATAAACACCGCACTTATGTAACCTGACACCCGTTTTCCCGCCAAATTTGTAAACGCGAAAAACGGCCAGTGTATCAAGCGGATAATTATACATTGAGTCAAATAATCGCGCGCATTTTGGTAACACGCCGCGTCGGCCAAACGCTCGAAAACTCGAGAAGGTTTTTGAAAATGAAATGAGCTTCTGACCTCCACGGGTCCAATGCCTCAACATCAAACATAACCTGTTATCGTAATGGTTTTAAAACCGCACATACTAAGCGGTAATGAGCCGTGTAGCTTTGAATAGAACAGTATACTTAATAATATTTATTGTAAATGCACTAGGCACATAACACAGGTACAATTTAGATAGCTCTAACAGTACGAGTACCATCCATTAAAAACATATCTTATTATCATTCACTGAGATCTACGACTATCATTCCGGCTGGAATATCCCATAGGCAACGTTTCATTGCCCGAAAATTACAGGAACGCGGGTAAAACCGCAGCGCGCTGTTAATTTTAAATAAATGAAAACGGGTAGATTAGAGGATTCTACTACAGCCGAATTAAACTAATGAATAATAAGTATTATATAAATAAGTAATACTAGCAGCACTCCGCAATTTCACCCTTGTAGTTGTCGTTTCCGTTATTTTTCGAAAAAAAAGTAGACTATGATACTACTAACACTTCCAAGAATATGTGTACAAAGTTTCATGGTGGTCGGTTCAGTAAATTTCGCGCGAAAGCGTAACAAACAAACTTCCATTCACATTTACAACATGTAAATATTTTCCGTATTGATTATAAGGTGTTTATACCTATTCAGGAGGATTGTCGAGAGTAATCAAGGTGATTAAGAAACGAGGAAAAACGTGACTTTACTGCGCGTCTCCGCCGGCGCGGGCGCGCGTCGTGACGCACTGGGATTGGTTTTGCTTTGCAAAAAGATTACCTCTAAGCCTCTAACTCACACTTATAGTGACAAAATTGTCTGAAAAATAAATAGCAATAAGGTGGATATTCCTCCCATAACAAAGCCACAAACTAAACAAAGCTTTTGTTAAATGACTTCAAAGGAGGAGGACATTCTCTAATCATTATCGAGACCCGATTTCATTTTTTTCTGAGTGAACTGTTATCCGGGTAACCGGGAACCAAGTTTAAAAAAAGAAAACATATTTATTTCACTAATTTATTGGTAAAGAATTAGGTAGTATAAATTTAATTAGTGAAGAACTAGTATAGGTACCTTCTAGGTCAACGACCTATACGCGATAAAAAAAAATTAGTATAAGTTTGTTGGGGCGAGTGGTCGTGGCGGACGATGGATAGAGACTGGCGGCTGCGATGAGGAATGCGTGAAACTAGGGAGCAATGATGACATAGGGAAATAAGGGAAAGGTAAGGGAAAACACTAGGAAATGCCGGGTATAACAGAACCTTCACATTCCATAAGTGTAGTTTAACCCTATAGTATGTTAGCAAGTCCAGTAGGTACGTTTCCATTCTTGAGACCATTTAAAGGTAATAAAAAGGTAAGTCTCGGTATTATAATGAGATCAGATCAAAGAGTAAAACGAACTAATGACTTTTTGCGGTTTGTTCAAAATAAGAGCTTTTTATACTAAAGATTAAAATAAGTAAACAACGCGTATGAATGAACATCAATAGGATATGAACTTACCTCCGTGTTCCACAACAACAGTAACATACAATTTGTCGTCCTTTAACCTTTCGTCTTAAAGCATAATATATATATAGTAATATAAGGTAAGGCCGTAGGGTTGAAGCCTACCTGAACCTCTGAGTGTTCAGATATAAGTTTGTCGTCACTGGCTATAGAAGGGAAGTAAAATATTGTGAGAGAGAAACATTACTAGGAAAAAGCGAGTCATTAAGTTACCGTACTTATTGGAGTGATAGCCGCAGTGCAGAAATTTGAACCCTTCATGTTTAAATAATCATAATTATAATGGGTAGTGGGCTTGAACATCTTGATTATCTGTAGACCTACAGTGGTCTATGGATAATTTAGGTATGCTTAGTGTAATTAGTTTGTTAGGTAGGTTTGTAGTGTAGTGTAGTTCTCATTGTATTTTAAAGGATCTGCCCAGATAAAAAATATTATAATAATTTTTATTCATAAAATATATTACACGTCACAAGATTAAATAGTAAAATACATAGATACATTTATAATAATTATTCATCAATTATGTACACAAAATGTAATTATTTAAAAACTTAGATCATGTAAATTAATTATCTAGAATAATTGATTAATTAAATGTCATAAATAAATGTCAGAGTAATTAAAATAACCATGTCAAAAATTCAATCAATTAAATACAATAATCAGTTCAACTATCCATAAATCCCTAACCATAAATCAGTTTTTATGGTTAGGGGCAAGTTGTTTGAACTATATTTAAAACATAAGTTGTCCGTCTCTCTCTCTGCCGGCAGTAGTAATTACAGTTCATATGGATGCGTCGTATAATCGCCTATCGTAGCAGTCGATTGCGCCTGCATCACCGATCGCGGCCATTATATCACTCGGCCCACTTACGGCTTCCGTTTTTGCCTCTTTGCACATTATGCTCCACTCTAGCCTCAACTCGCACAGGTCACACAATTGCAACGCCTTACTGCATTCACATGCAACACTCACACTTTGAAAGCTGCCGAAATAATGATAAGGAGGTTTTTGTTCACTTAATGAAATGTCGAGCAGTAAATTGAACTTTTAAACCTGTGAGAGGTCGTATGCTTCTTATTACACATCTGGTTACCTTTCCAAGGGCAGAGTTATATAAGTTTGGAGATGGAAAATATCGTGAGCAAACAGGAATATACCAAAAAGACATTTGTCGTCTGCTAATTCGTACTTGTTTACGACATTGACTCTCTCCCTGTGCGAAAAATCTCAAAGTGTCTACCAACAGTGGAAAAACATAGTGGGTTGCTTATACTTATGCGTTTTTTAGCTAAGTTTTATTTGTCTATTGTGAACAGGTGAATGTCGAACGGTATTATTACTCGTCACTCCACCGTTGCTCTAAATTAAACTATCGATCATATCGCCATTGTTTGATGATAAATGAAACAGCCTCATCGACCTGTCCAAGCTACAATTAAACCGGTTCGCAATTAGAATCCCAGTGACATGAATACGCGACTTCAACGTGTCACGAGGAAGCTTACAGACGTATTTTGTCATTATAAATGTGTAAATACATAAGTAGCCCACTTTTCGTTCCCGTGGCTGGGCTTCACAAGGAGAAAATTACAAAATGTGTCATCCTGTCCATAAGGAACCAAAAGTTTTGTCTCTATGACTTATGAATTGAACTGATAAAGATAGTACCTACGATAGTAGACGTTTTCTTGAATGGAAACCGCGAATCGGCAAACGTAGTGTACGACACTCTTGAGACTAGATGGAGTGACGATATACGGAAACATATCGTCACTCGCATTTGATGGAAACGTAAAGCTGAGGATAGAGCTGGGTGGCAAGCCATGGAAGTGGACTATGTCCAATAGTGGACAAAGATTTTTTTTAGGTTTACTCTTGATCGCCGCACGCCGTAACGATTTCGCCACCTCGCTTGATGTTAAACGACAATGCGGTTTACGATGCAGCGGTTTACGCTCATCTAGAAGAAACCGATTCACTCTCGATTTAAAAACACCAAGATTGTAACCATCAGAAAAAATCCACTCAGGCAGTGTATTCTACAGACTAGACGTTCATATCACAAAAGTATAGTCGAACCTCTTCGTTCGAATCTTTGGAGTGGCAACCATGAAACAATGAAGATAGGGTGATGATGATGTTTATGGCTAATGTAATCAGGCTTTTGAGAGGTGGTTCATTAGATGACCATCGCAAAGCTACCTTTTACACCCCAGCCCTTCTACCGCCTAACTAAATCGGCTTTCGATTTGCTATTGCGGCCTCTATCATTTCAAGCGGAAAGGAAAGAGAGAGAATTATCAAAGCTAAGACATTTTTCTTTCGGCGGTAGACCCTCCGCCCCCGCTCGTCTAATACTATCAAAGAAACTACAAACACCAACACAACTTTACACAAACGAACACAATTTCACATTTATTATATTAGTAAGGAGCCAATGTCAGGTGTTGCCAGTGTAAATTAATTAGCTCCACATTACGAAATCGAGTGTTTTGTGGAACCTTTCAGCATCGATTGCAACATTTGCGTTAACTTAGCGATTGTCGTGCGATTTGTCGCAACTGCAGTTTCTCTGTTGGTTTATTAGTATACGATTTATTTTATTAGGTGTTACGGAATTTGTTATATTTTTCCTCGACGGAGATGGATTAGCTTTTTATTGCATTTACTTTTTGTAGTGGTAGGACTCTTGGCAGAGTTCGCTTGGAGAAGTGCCACAGCTAAGCCAGTTATTTTACCGCCAAGCAGTAATGTGAAACATCACTGTGTCCCGGTTTGAAGGGCAATATTTCCAGGGACATTACAAGGCTTAGAGATAAAACATCTTAGATATCTGGTTGACGAGTACAGTGCAGTGCAGCAGAACATAAAGCGTCTAAATCATTACCAAGGTAATGATGTGGTATATTTTTGTTGAAATTGCTGTGCGACACTGTGCTGCTATAGGAAGGCATGTAGCTTACCATTAGGCACATGTAGTGCTCGTCTCAAAAATAATATTAAACAAAACAAAACCAATTTGCAACGTTATCACTAAGAGTGATATTTTTCCAGGCGACCGTAGGATAGAATTAGAAATGAAAATTAATAAAGAAACGGGGAAGTATTTACAAAGAAGGAGTGATGGTTACATAAATGTATATAAAACTGAAAAATAAAAGGAACAATGCATATTTACGTAATAGTAAATAGGTAAATAGTAAATGCGTATATATAAAAGTATAACACATTGATATTTTATACATAATTTCTTGCGATCATCTCCAATTCAGGTTAAGTACTTGCTGAGTAAGTTGTAAAATACAATTATCATTTGTTTTAATTAAGAAAGTGTAACACGTACGTAACGTGATTGCCGAAATGTTACTTACTAACGGCCCGCCCCGGCTTCGCCCGTGGTACATTATTAATATATTTATAGCCTATAATGTACCTGTAGCCTTTTTTCTTCTTCCTTTCTTCTAGGTAAGCAAGCTCTATCGTAGATCGCATCGTCGCTTAAAATCAGGCGAGATGGCGGTCAAGTGCGAACCTATTACAGTTAAAAAAATACTCAGGTATCACACAGATATCCAACGGTGAAATAATTTTTGAAATCAGTCCAATATTTCGTGAGATTAGCGCGTTCAAATAAATGAGCTCTTCAGCTTTATAATACTAGTATATACTTTTGTATATTACCTCAAAAGTATGATCGAACGAACAAAGAAATAATCATTAATACAACCCCTGTCCTACGCCCAAACAGAAAATCTGGTTAAATACAACGAAATTAAGATGAATCTTGTATATCCCGTTATTGATACCTCACTGCAAACCCATCACTGCTGTTAAACACACACATACATCAACCTTTTTTCTCACACATACTTTCCCACCACCTCACCTTACCAGTGCCCTTACATCGTCAATCCTCTACTTTCCTGTCACACATTCACACACTCACACCCGCGTCGTCATCAGTCAATCCCTATCTCATCCACATGCACACATACACATCTAATGCGCAATTGTTTTTCGCTATTTATACGAGTATGTCTATTAAATTATTCCATATTTAATTTTGAAAAAAAAAAATTAGTCACTTAGTTTAAATAGTAAATCAATTCGTTAAAAAAAGTACATAATTAATTTTAAGTAATGTAAAAACAATGTTTCAATTCATTAATGGAAACATTGTGATGAATGTGATAGTTTTAATCAAATCAACAATTTAAATAAGTAATGTTTATTGTTAATCAAATAAATTTATATAATAATTTCACTATGTACCTAGAGCTGCGGAAGGCTAGAAAGCATAAATCTGGACCAGAGCGCCCAAGATACAGGCTCAGCCTAGTTTGGGGCTCAACGTTAACTGTGTAGTATTTGATAAGGAAGTAATTATAAACTCTTTATGTAAAATGTAGTGGTAATATTTAATGAATGAATAAATTAATTGAATTAAAGTCGATTCACAATTAACGGAGCTATCGCGTAACATACATACAAATAAAACATCAGCCCAATTGAGAACCTCCTCCTTTTTTAAATCGGTAAATAAAAACACTATCCGTGACACGAATTTCGATTGCCCGCCAGTCTCGTGCATCTAAGATAATCTTTTGCAAAATATTAAACGGAGTCGGAACTTGCAAATAAATCACAATTTTATCAGCGTTATTTATCTGCTGTCTGTCGAGTGTCGTGAGCGGAACACTTCCATTTCCTCAGGATATAAGGTCGAAAAGCTTATCATATTGAACAGGTCGATGTAAAAAGTTTAAGCTTATTTCAATAACGTCTTATGAAAATTTGAATTAGATGTCTTCTCTGACATTGAACTACCAATAATTAAATGTAATGAAGCGAGCCAAACAAATTGGACCAGACATGGGACACGACTCACACGGCGAAGGAAAACTCCTTCACCGTTACAGTCATTGGTGAGGACCAGGTAACATGCATTTATATACTCGTAGCATTTACATTTTGAAAAATACTTAAAGTTGTTTTTGTAAAAGAGTTGCAGGTGAAACCAAAAACTTAAGACTATCCTAATGGTTTAGTTAAAACAATAAAGAATTCAGGCTATTCTGACGCAGGATTCGAATCTTCGACCTAAAAAATTGGACGCTGTTGTCAGTACGCCACCACGTCTTCCAATTCCTACTAATGTTGTATGTATATGCCATAGTTTGGTTGACATTTGGAACACAGTTAGAATATAGTCTGGAAGATTACACAAGCTATTTTTTATCCCGAAAAAATAACGGTAACCGGAAATGTGCGGATAAAACCGTAGGTAAAACCGTAAATATAGACGCTTCGCATATCGCGATGGCTGTGCAATCGCACAATCATCCAAACCACCGGCCTCACAGCAGCCTACCGATAACTTATCGTCTGCAATGAGGGCAAGGGGTCTGTTTTGCATAAACACAATTTTATGTCACCAGAACGTAAACCGCCATGTTCCGATAACTAGCTCAAGGCTTCTGAAAAGCTGTCGCATCTATGCGTACCTGCATGATGCATACATTTAAAATTGAAGTGTCTCTTTTTCAACTTCAACTCTTGGTTAATGGCTATTATTGTGGATTAGCCTCACAATTCCGCCAAGTGTCTCTTTTGAACTCCAAACCTACACTAATGTATTTTGAATTTGAAAGTGTATACTTACATAAAACCATTTTTTTTTTAATTTTCTGGGTGTTTTTGTTCCGGCTAATCTCTGAAGACTCAACTAAAGTTTTGTATTATAATGACAACATTTTTAACCTATTGCCGATCCTCTAGCTACTGAAAAACGACCTAATACCTATGTCATAAATCGCATCGCGATGCGCGACTGGTTCTATTAATTCTACTATTCTACCTATTGATGTTACAAATGCGAAATGTTTGATGTTCGGGTATTTGTTGCTCAATCCTGTCGCGACGATTGAACAGATCGAGTTGAAATTTGTAACACGGATAGTTTATAGTCTGGAATAACATTATTTCATCGCAGTAAACCCGTGAGGCACTGCTAGCTGCATGTCACTGTGCTGTTATGTGGCAGGTATGTTGCTTACCATCAGGCACATATCCTGCTCGTCTCGTCACTCTTCATTAAAAAAAAGTTTACAATAAATCATTTTGAACCCCCGACCAAAAAAAAGGGGTGTTATAAGTTTGACGTCAATGTCTATCTGTCTGTTTGTTGCTTGTCTGTGTGTGTCTGTCTGTAGCACCGTAGAGCTCAAACGGATGGGCCGATTTCGATGCGGGTTTTTATTTGAAGGTTAATTTCTGTGCGGATGTTTTTAGCTATGTTTGGTTAATATCGATTCAAAACAGCCGCCTCCACAAAATGGCGAACAAAATATTTCTTCACAACCTTATGGATATCAAATGAAAGGGCTTTACTAGTAGAATACTATGAACTATAATTCATTGCAAATCCAAGATGGCCGCTACCAAAAATGCGATACTTATACATTTCGTTTTTCAAGAGCTAGTATTGCAAGACCTTGGATTCTACATGAAACCACACAATTGTCTAAGTCCATAACAGCATCCTGCTGAAGCACAAGACGTTGGCGTAATTGTGCTCACCAAACATCACACTAACATAACACAACGGTATAGGTAGAAGCCAGAAATTAATAGACGACAAATCAGATGACATATATGATACAACCGATTAAAAGTTGAAAATGAAAAAAGAAGAAGAATACTTTATCAGCTGACTATTATTATCATTTTATAAATTCAGACCAATGGAAACTGCGTTGCCAGACATATTGCATGCCTCTAGAAGAAGAGTCCAGTTTGTATGGGTCAATTATTTAAATGTTTTGTATCATCATCTTATCTTACCTGCAAACAGCAATAAAGATTTTTGTAAGTATTTGTATTTCACAACTCCCTCAATACGGGTATCAAATTAAAGGGCTTGACTAGTAGAATGTTGTACAGATTACAAATCCGAGGTAGTTGGAGGTAAATAATTTTTTTAAATTTTGTTCTTGTTCCCAAACAGTAGTTTGCCTTCTCAGTGACAACAAAATGTATTAAAATAAATATTTATTTATCAAGAACAAATGGAAATATAGCTGTTTATGAAAAGTAAATTTAGTCACAATGCTCACTAAAACTCGATATCTCATCCCAACAGTTTAGGTTATTGTTATCACGTAACAAAGAACAATTGGATAATTGTTCGTTTTATCGAAACCTACTTATATTATGTCACATCGAACCGACGAAACTACGAACGGCATGTAACACCGGCGCGGCGTAGTGGTGAACCTGAACGCGTGTAGTGCAGTGACTTTTGAAAAATATTTCGTATTTTTTCCCAAAAACTGTTATTGTTTTGTAACTCAAATTGCACTTTACCAGTAAACTTTACCAGTATAAATGCGGTTAACGCTTTCTTTGTGCTGAATGTCCCAGCAGTGGGAACAGTAACTGGACCGTATCTTCTTGAAGTTTGATTAATATAGAAAAGAAACGGAGCCTCTTGTAAAACTACTTTTTTTTGCGTAAAAAGTGCATTTTTTTCACAAATATCAACTGAAATTACACTGGACCAACTTAAATAATGCCGTTGCCTCCTTTTTTGTGTCGAAAATCCTGACAGTGGATATTTAAACTGGACTGTTTTTGTTAGAAGTACTTATTATAGTAGCTGGCTTCAAATACCTACCGGACTTGGCGGCACAAGAATCGAGAATCTAAATCTAACTTACAATCTATCAAACTTACGCTAATTATCATACAACTGATACCTGAAACAGAATATAGCTATAGCAAACTAAGACTTAACTAAGCGAGAAACATCTGACTCATGCACAATACATACAAAGTGCTATACACTCTGTCAAGTGCTAGCGAAGGGTAAACAGACCTGTATTTTAAGCTTGAATTATACAGCCAGTGTCGAAATTAATAAAAGCAGTGATGGGGATCTTCAAACATCGGAGCACGGAACAAGTAATTTTAGAACCTCTTATCAAGATTTCTAGGAATAAGGTTAATAATTTTAGTTCATTGAGAACTTCCATATGTTGGCAGTTGGCAGGTCTCAATGAAAAAAATTTTGTAAAGACCTTTCATGAATATTATTATTTGTAATGTTGATGATTTCATTTAAGGACAAAAATGGCAATAGAGTTTGTCACGATTGTAACTACCCATTAATTTTAGGAGTATTGTTTACATGACATGTAATTTAAAATTTTGTGATGTTTTAACAAATATTTTTATTGCTCTTTGACAAAGCCTTTCGCTGAAAGCTGAATCCGTTGGACAAGACCCCTTTAAGGCCACTAACTGCTAAAGATTGTCACTTGTTTAAGGATTTAAACTGTTTCATTAATTTTGTTTTGTTATTGACGTTACCAAGTTTTCTTTGTTAAATAATGGTTTGAAGAAATAAATTGAAAATGTTTTTGAAGCTCTCTTTTGGCACGTTTGAAAAAATAGTGATATTAGATTTTTCACAATGCACGCACAAACACAGTCCATAGCAAAAAACTGCATGATTAACTTGGCTGACATATTTATGTCACTTCAGATTTATCTTTTACGATGCGTGTCCACCGGAAATTGTGGGAAAATTCCGGGAGCTAGGCGGGGAAAACCACCGGGCGTCACAATTTATCTGTAAAAAAAAGTTGCATACAAAATACTCAACAAGTTTGGTCAGGAAACTTTTAAATAATTTGTAAATAAGAATAAAAATATTCGAAGTTGACTTTATTTTTCTTGAAGACGCCATATAGGCTATTTAGCTATAGAGCTACAGATGTTGTTTTCGGCTTTCATCGGCGGTATCAAATTGTCAGATGACGTCACAAATCAAAGCATAGCCGAAAGCAGTAGCGTTAGGCGGTAGACCCCCTGGTCTAATTAGAATAATTGTGCTCCTCAGGTGAAGGATGCGGACGCAGAGAGCCAGCGAGCCAAGTCGCCGGACACCGCTAGCTTGGAGGAGAAACTGTGAGTCTGTCATAATCTTAATACATATTAAATACGCGTAGCGTTGTTTGTCCGCGATGGACTCCTCAACTATTTAACCGATTTTAGTCTAACTTACACCCGTGTGCAGCTTGATCCAACTTGAAAGATAGAACAGTTTCTATTTCGGTTAATGGTCTTTATATGACAATGTCCGAGCGAAGCCGGAACGGAGCGCTAGTTTGAACGGAGTTACTGTTTATGTGTTTATGTTAAATTATTTTATATGTGTGTTAAAACTTCTTTTTTAAGCCACCAATTTGACGTTCCAAAGACTCAAACGAAGAATTTCAACTCTACTTTTATGATATGAACGTTTAGGATGTGGGATACGTTTCCTGCGTGGGTTTGCCCCGAACGATGGTTACAATCCATCATGAACCGAACCGAGGCGGGATGTCGATTAGATGTAAAAATGACGAAATACTACGATCCTCGTAGCGTAGGTTCGATTCCCACCCAGTGCAAATATTTGTGTGATTAATACAAATATTTATACTGTGTCTGGGTGTTTCTCTGTACAATGTATGTATTTACAACTATGTAAGTATCCGCTATCTTGCTCCCATAATACAAGCTATGCTTAGTTTGGGGTCAGATGGTAGGTAATGTGTGTAAAATGTCCACCAATATCAAAAAAATATTATTAAATATTTTTACTATCATGTACCTACCTATTTGTCGCGAGAAATTATAGCAGTACATATTTTGGTTGTCATCAAGAATATACTCTATGGAGTGATCGAAGATGTAGCATTTCGGTACAATATTACTTTTCGCAACGTAATCGTCTTTTCAATTCAAGTTATTTACGGTTACTTAGTGAGTTATCATGGCCGCAATTCGTTTTATTTTCCCGATAATTACAATCGGTCTTTGTTCAATCGCATCTTAATTGGATAAAGTAACATTGACCTATCCGGCGGACAATTTGTGACACTTGTGTATTATTACTGAATTCACACGAATGTCCAAATGAATATCCGATACAAGGCTTTGTTTGGGTGAAATATGTTTTTAGGGCACCGTAAAACGTAGAAACGGAACCCTTATGGATTCGTCATGTCTGTCTGTCCATCCGTATGTCACAGCCAATTTTTTTTTCCGAAACCATAAGAACTATAGGTACTGTTGAAACTTGGTAAGTAAACGTATTAAGATTATAAAAAGATTTAATTATAAAAAGATGATGGGGGTGCCCCCTACTTAAAACTGAAACTCAAACATTTTTTATCATCAAACCCATAGGCGTGGGATGTCTATGGATAGGTCTTAACAAATAATGTTGAGGTTTTAATATCATTTTTTTCTATCCTGAAAAATTTGCACGAGAGACACTTCCAAAGTGGTAAAATGTTAAAAGAAGAATAAAATTAAAAAAATATATGGTGTACATTACCTTGCAAATTTCCACCGAAAATTGGTTTGAACTTGATCTAGTAAGTAGTTTTTTTAGTACGGCACAAATAAATTATTATTAAAACATCGATACAAGAACTTATGTAATATGTTAGTTTCTGCTGCGGAACCCTTCATGAAGTGCGAACTTGGCCGTTTATATTTTTTTCTAATTTAATTTAATATTACATACGTTACCGTACCGTAAAATTGTAAAACTAGTCATATTATAATCTAACGTAATCATACTATGAACTAATCTGACCTACTTGCACTGGGTGGAAATCGAACCCACGACCCTCGACTTTGCAGGTAAACTTACTACCAACTAAGCCACGAGGGCAGAAGAATAAGGATTTAAGGTGTCGACGTCACAGTACATCGGAGTTAGAGTCCAATGATATCTGCAAAGCAATCGCGGCGATAGTACCGTTTCGCCACCGAATCTTACGATATTTAATTGTATTACTGCAACACACGACACGCGTTACGTCGGCAGAAGTAAACATTACTTGCGCCCGCGCCGGCGCGGCGGGCTAAACAAAACAAATCAAAACATAAAAACATTGGTGAGTGCGCGTTTCATCAGACGTTACATAGAATACTATTATTAGCACATGTAAGTAGTAATGAATAGCTTTTGTAATATAACATCCATCGGCAAGATGGGTCGGTGATGTAGTTTTTTAACCCCCTACCAAAAAAAGGGGTGTTATAAGTTTGACGTCGATGTCTACATATATGTCTGTCTGTGTGTGTGTCTGTCTGTGGCACCGTAGAGTTCAAATGGATGGACCGACTTCGATGCGGTTTTTTATTTGAAGGTTAATATCCGTGCAGATGTTCTTAGCTATGTTTGATTAATATCGATTCAAGATCAAAATGGCGGACAGAATATTTCTTCAGAACCTACCTCAATATGGGTATCAAATAAAAAGACTTGACTAGTGGAATACTATACACTATGACAAATTTCAAATCGAAGATGGCCGCCTACACAAAATGACGAATTATATTATTTTTTCACTACTACCTCAATATGGCTATCAAACAAAAGGATTTGACTAGTAGAATGTTGTACATATTACAAATCCGAGGTAGTCGGGATAAATCAAATTTTTATGTTTGTCTTGTTATAGTATAGAGTGACGAGACGAGCAGGTCATGTGCCTGATGGTAATCAACATGCTAACCCATTACAACCCAGTGACAATGACACGCAGCTATTGGAAATTAAAGAGTCCAAATCATTACATTGACATAAAAACTTAAGCAAACAAATCAATATGCTCGTAACTAAAGAAAAAGATAGCGTTTTATCTCTTTTTTTATCTGTGGAGTTCATTTAAACAAAGTGTCTTTGAATACGTAATTTGAAATAGGAAGACAGTACGTAATTAGCGCTCCGGCTGTGACTACCTCGTCGGCAGACGGAGGTGATGCAACGTGATTGAGACAAAATACAAACAGGCGGGTGATTCTCTAACTGAACGCAGACACGTAACGTGTAACCCCTGCACCGGCGAAAGAAAACATTTTGAGAAAACTGACATGTTTCAAAGACCTTTTGAAGCCATCCGCTAACCCGCACTGGGCCAGCGCTGTGGATTGTTTATAGTAGTATAAGTTTAGTTTTGCTTTTATAGTGTGGTTTTTAATAAAGAGTTTTCTTATCATATTGTTGCCTTCGCTCTCTCCTTGCGAGAGAAGGCCTCGAATCCCAGCAGTGGAAACATTTAATGAGTGATAGACATCCACAAATGTATGTGATCGATGATTTGATGTTTCTTTTTGTTTGAAAGCAAAGTAAAACGTTGAATGAAATACAGTTATGCTCAAACATAAGTATGTTCATTAACTGTATTTCACAATTTTACAAAATTATTTTTAGTATAATTTCGTGTCTTTAGCAAGAAATACAATATTAGTATCTATACAGAATACATGCCTTGAAAATCTATTTAGGCTACGCTATGGGGGCGACACGTTGTTAAAACTAGTGACGAGACAAAAACAAAATTTTGCATACATTCCGATTTAATTAACAAGATCGTTAATTACAGTGCATTTGATGATGTCCATAATTTATTCTGATGTATGGATGCGTCGAGTACAGTCAGAGTAAAAATCTAACAGTGTATTATAATTTAGGAACCTACTATATAATCGGTGTGTAACGAACATTAACCTCATTGTTCCCAATTATTCACCATCGTGATCAACATCAGCCTACCCTAGTCCATTGCTAGACATAGGCTTCTGTTATGTCAGTTTTATCCTTGCATTTGCTTCTCCAGCCGCTGCCTGATGCATTATTTGATGATGCAAGTATTTGAACATTCCATCGAGTTTCAGAGCGTCTTCCGCTACGTTTGTCTATTCGCAGTCACGTCTACCCCAACGGTCACAAATACAAATACAAAAATCTTTATTGCTGGTAAGATAAGGTGGCACAAAACATTTTAAAAGTTGACCCATACAAACTGGCCTCTTCTTCTAGAGGCATGCAATATGTATGGTACGGTAATCTACTATAGATATAGCTCGCCCACTGCCATTTTAGCTCGATAACATTGAACTGTCAATAACTTTAGCCCTCTGAAGGACGCTTTCGTTTCGGATACCATCCTCAAAGAAATTCCGAATATGACTCGTTCTCTCCAAGCATAGCGTTCCGTTCGGAAATGTTGATCAGCTTAATATTCAACGTGATTGAAGCACAAACATCCAAACTGTCGCATTTATTATACTAGTAGGATGTGCAAAAATTACGTACCGAAGTGTAGCTTACCATCCAAAACACGTCGTACTTGTATCGTCTCCTAATACAAAAAAAAATCGTAATAATTTATTTAGAAAATCATAAAAAAGCATTTTGTGTCTAAAGCATTTTAATAACACATAATTTTAACATTTTGACGACGAAGCCGGCGATTGTTTCTCGTTACACGATTTTATATTATTTTACAATTAACTGCCAGTTTCGCCTTAATTTAAAAAACGGTACGGGTTACGGTGAAGCGTGCTTACCTAGAAGAAACCGATTTGGTCTCTACTTGAAACAACAAGACTAACCGTTAGGAAAAACTCTCTCATTGTTGTCTTCTTCTTTGTACTACGAGAGATAATTTATTAACATAACACAAGGAAAGTATACACAATTTATATAAATGCAAAGATGAGACACAATTAATCGATGACTCAGTGTACACATGTGAAGAATATAAATAAATGAATAAATAAATATTGGCGGACAATTCACACACAACACCATCTGACCCCAAACTAAGCACAGCTTGTACTATGGCGGTCAGATAGCTGATATAATACTTATATAGTTTTAAATACATACTTATTATATTAACGAATATTAACGAGCCCTAAACTAAGCACAAGGCTTGTGACTTAAGGCTTCTTCATTCAGCCGGGAATTATCTGTATTATGTGATATTATACATTTCTAAACCGCTACTTAGTACGATACAATTGTAATTTTCTCTTTAACATCATCAGCCAGGATCGATTAAGAATAATGGTGGGAAAAAATATCTATTAAGCTAGCACGTGGAGAGACAATGGAGTAATAACTTGTTGTTCTCATTCAACTACAATAAGAGCTGTAATTGTTATGAGCGCAGGTAGACGCAGCGATTATCAGACACTTTACGAGTAGCTTCATGTTAGATCGCACAGACAAAGGGTCATGCCTACACTCGTATAAATACACTAGCAGCGCCCCGCGTCTCCACTCGCGTAGTTCCCGATGCCACTCTTTCCCGGGATAAAAAAATGCCTTTTTTTAATTTAGTGCAATTAAGAGTTTATACAATACAATACAATACAATACAAAAACACTTTATGGGCACCACAAAACAAAGTTGACAACAAGTGTAACATATAAAATAACAAAACATAATGCAATCTTATCGCTAAAAGCGATCTCTTCCAGATAACCTTTTGGTTCATTAGGAAACTAAATTTGTAAAATTTTGGGCAGTGGTGCGATTAACAATATAAATAAATATTTTTATTAAATGTTTATCTAGTTATCTATGTGTTATTTCAGGCTATTATCTATCTGTGTACCATAATTGAATACGATTGGTTTTGTTAAACCATTGAAACCTGTACTATAAAATGTTTGTGTAATATTACTCTTTTTTTTAATAAAGATTGACGAGACGAGCAGGATATATCCCTGATGGTAAGGTAAGGTAACATGCCTGCCACATAACAGCACAGTGACACGCATTTATTACAACATGAATAGTCCAAATCGTTACCTAGCACTGCACTGCGCTCCTCACCCAGAGATATAAGATATTGTATCTCTAAGCCTGTAATTTATCTGGAAACAATGCCCTTCAAACCGGAACACAGTAATGTTTAAACTCACTAGTGATGCTAGGATTTGTTATTTATCAATCACAATTTTCACCTATTCAAGGTGAACCACATCCATGTTAGTCGCTATTTATAAATATAAAATATAAACGAATGCAGTATCATATGCAATAAATCTATTAATACTTTGTGTATTAATAGATTTATTGCATATGATAGTATGAAAGCACATCCGCAACGCAACATTAGATTACCCAACAAATAACATTTCCTAAACGACAGCTTAGCGATAAGCATCGCGAAAAGATTTAGATAAAACTGTTGGGATTCAATTACAAAACTATTGTGTAACTACAGGAAGCTTATCTGTACTATTATATCATAAAAATTAAATGATTAAGGTTACGGAGCTGGGGTCGCACGCAAACTGAATGTTTTCGCGAAATAGTTATGTGCTATATTATACGCGCCATGCGAAGCTATTCCGTTTGATATAAAATACATAATTGTAAAATGTTTAATTTTAAATCTAAGTAATTTTTTATTCTTGGGGAGAAAATTAAAATGTTATATTTCAACTTTGATAAGTTTGCGCTTGACCGCCATCGCTCCTGATGTTAAACGACGTAGCAATCTACGATTGATCGTCCTTACCTAGAAAAAACCGAACCACTCTGGGCTTGTAGACACCAAGATTCCTAAATAAACTTACATGTCAAATACGTATTTGTATTCAGGCAGACAGTTTATTACTACAGTGTATTAGGATGTTATTTAATAGAACTCTAGAGATCTGATTAGAGTTTAGTTGTCGATGAAAGTTATGTTTTAATCTAAAACACATCACATTGCAAGTACATACAACACGACGCGACAGCTCGATTTCGATAAAATACATCAACTTCAATGACACAAATACACTCACGACATTAGCGCAATAAAATACATAAACAACGGCATACATCTTTTTCTAAGGCGTAAGTAAGAAATGAGTCATTGCGTAACAATGCTGCGTTTTACACAAAACTTCAAAATATGCAAACGGCCGTAGTTAAATCTTCGGCGTAAAGACATCAACGCGCGCGGCGCGCATTCGCCACGGTACAACACCACTTTGTTCCCTCACAAAGGATAGCTTATAACGCGTGCATTCAGACATCAATCACTGTCTCGAAAATGTGCAAGGAATATTTGAAACAATGAGCTTTTCGTACAAACTTATTTGAAAAGTAAAGTAATCGAGTGATGTAGCTAAAGGCGAAAGTTCCCTATTCATGCAAGTTTTCTAAGCATGAGATTTTCTCATTTACGAAAATTTCTCGCTTTTGTCTAGGCGCTGTATTACAAAACCAAACTTATGCTCTGTTTTGTCTTTTTTAGTAAATAAATATTGTTAGACATACTTCGCAACGCCGTCTTGCCCCAAACTAAGTAAAGCATGTGATATGGGAACCAGATAATACGTTTGAAGCTACAAACAATTTTACCGATTTCGTTTTACTAAAAAATATTGAAGTTATTGGCTCGCGTAGGTTTGGTCCTGTGGTTAATTATGAATCCCGCTTGTGTCTCTGCGTATTTTCCCAAGTGTAAATAGAACTACATGTGTCATCTACCAACGCGCACTTGGAAAGCGTGGTAGATGGCACTGACTCTTTATTGTAAAAGAAGGGCTTGAGCCCCAGCTGTGGCAAGATAAAGGGAACTGTTAGTGTTTTAATACGATAATCTACAGAAAAAGATCTCGAATTTCAATTGTTCGAAAAAACTAGCAGAGCCCCGCGTTTTTACTCGCGTAGTACCCGTTCCCGTTATTTTCCTGGGAAAAGGGTCCGAACATCCAAACATTGATATCTTATTATGTTAATTACTGTAATGGAACTCAGTGCGGATGGACAATGACTGACAATATTGTTCTAGAAAGAAGAAACATTAAAGAGTTCATAGATAGTATTAAAATTAACGTGGTTATTACACATATTTAATTGGATAACGGGACACTAACGCGCGCGATGGCTGCCCGTTCGGCACTGAAATCAAACAGTGCCAAACGGGCAGCCACCTCGCGCGCGCACTCTCCTTGAAAAAGGCCGCCGGGCGCGGCCGAAACTCGAGTCGGATTGCCCGACCATATATACGTGAGTGTCCCGTTATCCAATTAAATAAGATAAGAAAAGAAAACTCTTTATTAAAAGCCACATAAATACAAAAATAAAACAAAATAAACTTAAGAATATCTTATGCTAGACATTTTAATTTAAATAGTTCATAGATAGCGCTACTGGTAACATTTTGTTGCTTATCCTAACAACAGATGACGCTACTAGTCTACTAGATACATTTTGTTTACATTCTAACAATTACAAATGTCAATGTATAGATATTTGGAAGATTGTTGCTCAATCACGTCGTAACGTATAAACGGATCGATTTGAAATTTGGAACACAGATGGTCTGGTCTTTTTATCCCGCGGAAATGACAGGAACGGGAACTGCTCGGGTAAAACCGCGGGGTGATGCTAGTTTATAATATTAGTAAGATATCTGATAAACCATTTCACGGACAAAACAAAATTACTATGTAAAGTCACAGGTAAAACCGTAGGGCAGAGCACAGTATGTTTTTGAAAAGAAACAGTCGATTCACGGCTGCGTGGTCACGCTACGTTTGGCGGCTAGACGCTGCCGAAGGCTTCGTCCACAAAAAGCTGCCTTGACATGAAGGCTTCCCGTTTCCCATCAAAAAGGCATTGTCTACGTGCATCGAGCACAACTACTAGGATTATTTATAGCAATAATTACTCGATAGCCTGTCAGTACTACAGGCTGGAAAAGATGATACGTCGTTACCAAAACTTAACTTTTTAGCATATTTCCTTATCGATACTCATCTTAATTGGATACCTAAAAATTACTCGTAGCTTTTTTAATATGAGGAATATTCGAAAACCAGCAATTATTTTGTCCTTGTAGGATAAGGATAAATCAGCAATTATGGTAAACTTGCTTCCTACGCCTCACTAGTAGCGCGCCGTGGTTTCACACGCAAAAAACCCGATCCTGTTATTTTCTCAAGATAGTCAATATCTATGTATTATACCATATTATAGTCTATCCATGTCTCAAATTTCAACCGGATTCTTTGAATGGTTTTTGCGTGAAAATACAAATCTTAGTATTATGTCAGTAGATATAATAATATTTGTTACTTTTACTACTCATCAACTTTCTTGTTTATAATAATAAGTATATAGTATTTGTGAGGACTGGCTATGGCTATCGCTGCTGTATACTAGATATTAGTTTCACCCAAAGAGTTTATAATCATTTTAGTTTAGTTAAGAGTATAGAGTTAGAGCAAACACTTTACACCGAAAGCACGGGTCGGATCGCTCTTGTCTTGTCGCTCTTGTGGAAGTGTCATACTTTTGTCGCGGCACATCACTCTGTTGCCATAGCTAGCATACACCTCATCTGCTTACGATTGGTACAAAGGAAACGTGCGGAAAAACCTGATCCATATACTTATTTTTATCTAAGGTTTTACCTAAATGCATAACACTGACATAAAACCTAATTTAACATTCCAATTCATAAAACATTGACAAAAAAATACAACCATAGATAGATCGATAAACATAATATTATTTTTTGCACTTAGTTAAAAAAATACACAAAATCTAAAAACGTAAAGTACATGACTGTTGACCACCGTGTCGCTAAAAGTGATGTATTTAGCAACCGTAGTATGGAAAAAGGATGAGAAGGTCAAATACAAATAGGTAGTCAAACCTCTATAATTTTGAGAATTAACTGTAAAAACGGTGACAGTACAGGCAGTGTAAGGCTAACTTCTGCGGGTTATTTAAAAAAAAAGCTGTACCGAAATATCAGGGACTCATTCAACCAAATCACCACCACTTCTAAATATCTTCTAAAATTCCATTATTAATGCAACTACAGTTTTCCGTTTTAACATTTATTTGATAAATGCACACAACTCGCAATGCATTTGGCGCAAACAAATGTATGTTCTTTACACCTTCTATAGTTCAATATATTATATTATACACCTTCTATGTTTCTTTCAGATTTGTTCCAAGTTACGTTTTAGGGTCTTCTATAAACCTCAAAACGAGCCTTCAATTTTCGATAACTATAGTGTGATAAATAGCCAGTAAGGATAGAAATAACCAGTAAAGATAGAAATAACCAGTAGAGATAGAAATAACCAGTTAAGATAGAAATAACCAGGTAGAGATAGAAATAACCAGTAAAGATACAAAGAATATCGTACTAATATTGCAAACGCGAAAGTTTGTAAGTATGGATGTTACTCTTACACGTAAAAAATACTGAACTGATCGCGCTGAAATTTGGTACGTCCAGATTGTAGCCCGGAAAAACACATTGACTACGTTTATCCCAGAATCAGAATCAGAATATTTTATTGCGTAAACTGTGTACAAAGATGTTATACAAAATAGATATACTCAGAAACAACAGTCTTACCCTTTGCGGGCATGCAATAATAAAGCCTCTTTTATGAGGTTACAAAAAACAATTAAAATTAAGCATTAATTAATCTAATGAATACAATAATTATGCCTATAATATTACAATAAAGTTATTATACCCTGTCTAGAATCTAAACAAAAATAAAAAACAGGGAGTCTACAAATAATATAGTTATGGAATTTAGGATTAACTTATATAATAAAAAAACCAAAGAAAAAAGCTTATTTATCAGTCCAAAGACACAAATTATGGTGTTGAGATCGCATAATCATCAAGCTGAGGTTCTTAAGTATCGAGACATTAAATTTTTCAATTTTACAATTATAATTTTTTATTTACGTAAGTATGTAATTGGAACTGCAGGAACGAGAACTACACAGGTAAAACCGTGGGGCACTGCTTGTAAGCAATTAAAATAAGCTAAAACCAGTGTTATAAACTACACGTGCTTGAGTAACGTTTAAGAATGTAGAGGTTAAAGCATCACTCAGCTCAAAAGGATTAATAATAAGTTAATAGCTTCTATCTCCATTGTTTCTCATGATTAATCTCGCACAATGCGGACCTCACAGCTCGTTTCTTGGCAAAGCGATGCATTCGATTTAATTTCCTCATTATGCTAACGAGTACGTGTCTACATCAACAGTCGCCGTCGCGTGGTTCGCACACTAGTCTGATGCACAAAGCTGGCGATGGCCCAAGTTATCTAACCGATGGATGAAACGGCAATTAAAAATAATTAATTGTAGGGGTAGGACGGTAGGACCCTCGGCAAAGTCCGCCTGGGGAACTACACCTTCACCAGTTATTCTTCCGCCAAGCAATAGGCCGCTAGTATAGCTGAAACTCATTTCTAACAACTCAACAAGCGCCAAAAAGGTTTCACTTCAACAGTTGTAGGTTGACGTGTATTATACGTCAACTTACAGTTATTAAAAATATAAAAAAACTTATCTGTTGCTATAAAGTGTTAAACAAAATCGTTAAATAGTCGAAATGAAAGACTAACAAACACATAACGTATGTCCTCCCAACTTTCACGTATATGTCAGTAAGACTCTTCAGAGAAAGGTAAGCGCACCAATATTGAAATAAAACACCTAATAAAACTCGTTGGCTCCAGCTCTCACAACAAGAGGCCGAGTCATAACTTAGCTTTATTGAAATCCATAAAGAATAACGCAAAGAAAGCCGCAGACATTACTTCGCCAAATAACCGCGAATTATTCACGCATCCATAGTATTATTCATAATTATACGGCCGATGCTCATCGCCTCTTCTTTGTTGATATTCATATATTATGTTAAACGTTTCCGTGTTGACTGAGACAAAGGCTTTCTACAACCACTCGTGCGGGTACAGTCATTGTGGGAGTTTCTATACTACCTAATCTAGTCAAGTGCAAATCGAACATTCACTGTTCCTAACAACAATTACCAGTGACTTAAAAATTAAAATTTGTACCTTGCTATCAATATAATATGGCCGCTATATAACACATGTATGGTACATGTATAAGACTCTTTTGTAATCGTTGTAATTATTGGCGTACATTGGTCAACTCTTTGTCTAGTTGTATTCTATAGTCTGTTTTAATTTTTTTAAATTTATATGGTAATTTCAATATCACCAATTACCAATACTTACCAATATACCAATGAATCGTGCGTTTTGCAGCACCAATCGTTTTAAGATCCTCATTGCAACCACCTCATTGTACGCGTATAATAACGTGTTAATTGAAATTTGGGAAACATAAAATCGTGAAGCTAACTAAGTACAGCACTCCGCATAGTTCATCGAAGTGTTAGGTTAGGCCTTGGAGTGCTTTTCTCATATCGTCCTGTGATAAACTCAATCCTAAATGTATTTCAATGGACTAGCTATAATGTGATATAGATGTATGTATAATGTGTAATCAATTAGAAAACTATACAGACTTTAATCAGCTGACTATTATTTATCTTTTTTCATTGTATAAATTAAGACTACAACAAATTGTCTTGCCAGACATATAGCATGCCTCTCGCAGAGGCCAGTTTGTATGGGGCAACTTTTGAAATGTTTTGTATCATCTTATCTTACCTACAAACAGCAATAAAGATTTTTGTATTTGTATATGTAATAATTATTGGGGTCAATCCTGCTGAAAATCTATACAATAATTAAAACAAACTAAAAAAACTCAGAATATCCACTCACAAATACTACAAATCCTATCTCATGCCGTCTTAGAATATTCAATTCACAAAAATTATAATCGTACTATTCTCACAAACCACACAATATACAACAATAGACCTGACATCACACTAGTAAAGTAAACAAACGCGTATTTCTACCTGTTGGAACAATAGCTAACACAAATAATATCCAAAATAAATATTCTGAAAAAATAAGGAAATACAGTGAACTGCTAAGTTACGCCTAACTAAAACTATTGTTCTCTCTTTTCTTTTCGTTAGAAATGATAGAGACAACAATAGCAAAGCCATAGTCGATGTAGTTCGGCGGTAGAAGGGCTGGTCTAGTCGGGGGAACGGCGACTGCCGATCCGGAGGCCCTGGGTTCAAATCCCACGCGCACCGCTGTATTTTCAAAGTCATGTGCGTAATGCCGTTAACTTAAAACGGTGAAGGAAAACATTGAGGAAACCGACATGTTCTGAGATTTTTTCTTCATGTGTCATTCGTTATCTCACACTGGGCCAGCGTGGTGGATTATGCCCTTGACTCTCTCTCTTTGCGAGAGAAGGCCCTGAGTCTCAGGTGTGGGAACATTTAAAAGGCTGTTTATGTGTTGTAAACAAATGAAAATGTACCATATTAACAATACCACAACTTGACACAGCGCGCACTGTCAGGACTCGGGAGGATCCTCACTCTGCAGCCGTAACCAGTAGCGTCTGACCTGCTTGGCCGCCGGAGCTGTTTAGTGTTCTTAACGTTGCGCGGTTTAACCCTCAAACCGCGCAATACTGCTAGTAACTCGTGAAATTTTAAGAACAGAAGACACTTAAAAGATCTCTGCCGGCGGGCAAGCAGTTCAGAAGCTACTGGTTACGGCTGCAGAGTGAAGATCCTCCTCCTGTTTCCCGTTCCCGTCATTTTCTCGCAATAAATAATTGCATATTTATGTGCTGTTCCAGACTACAACCTATTTATTTAGTAGTGGTAGGACTCTTGGCAGAGTCCGCCTGGGGAAGTATCACACCATTGCCAGTTATTCTACCGCCAAGCAGTAATGTGCAAAAATTACTGTGTTCCGGTTTGAAGGGCAATGTTTCCAGAGAAATTACAGGGCTTAGAGATAGAAGATCTTAGATCTCTTGGGGACGAGCGCAGTGCAGTGCTAGGTAATGATTTGGATTATTCACGTTCCAATAGCTGCGTGTTACTGTGGTGTTATGTGTCAGGCATGTTGCTTACCATCAGGTATCACCATCGTCACTCTTTACGAGGGTCAAACTGAAAGTTCTTAGAAAATCAAAAACTGATTACATTAGCCAGTTATTAGTTTTATTATATCATTTCAAAAATTGTCCATTCACGTCAATACACCGCTGCATGCGATGGAACCACTGGGAAAAGCACTTTGCCCACTCGTCCTTAGGGGTCTCTTCAATGGCATCGCGATACGCAGCCACCGCTTCTTCAGCATTCATAAACCGCTTTCCTTTAAGTTTTTCTTTAATTTTTGAAAATAAATAAAAATCACAAGGCGCGAGGTCGGGGCTATACGGCGGGTGACCCAGTAATTCAACGTTTGATGTCGCCAAATAGTCGATCGTTCGCTTGGCGGTGTGCGATGAGGCGTTGTCGTGGTGAAGGAGGATCCTACTGCAAGGTCGTTTCTCTCGAACTTTTTCCAAGACAAGTGGCAAACAATTGGTAGTGTACCATTCTGCAGAAACTGTTTTTGATCCTCTAACACAATTGTTGCGAAATGACCTATCCTTCCAAAGAACGAGGCCACCATTTTTCCCCGCACTTCGATCTCTCTTCACTTTAGTTGGCAACTCCTCGAAAGGAAACACCCACTGAGCAGATTGTCTTTTAGTTTCAGGATCATAACAGTAAATCCAGCTTTCGTCACCTTAGTATGTCGAACACAGCATTTGAGTCAACTCCGTTAAATCTTTCAATCATTTTACGGCACCAATCCACACGATGGAGTTTTTGAGCCTCAGTCAAATTATGAGGTATCCACCGGGCGCAAAGCTTCCTGACCGCTAAATGTTCGTGTAGGATTTTGTGCACTTGACTCATACCGATGCCTAAGCTTGTCCGAATCTGCTGATAGGTCACTCTTTTGTCAGTCTCTATCATACGCCGCACAACACAGATGTTATCTTCAGTCGTCGCCGTAGAAGGCCGTCCCTCACGTAAATCATCAGTGAGATTAGTGCGACCATGTTTAAACTCATTAAACCAGTTGTAAACAGTCGCACGAGATGGGGCTTCATTGTGAAAGGCCAATCGTAGTCTATCATAACTTTCTTGTTGACTTAAATGACATCGAAAGTCATAAAAAATCATTGCACGAAAATTTTCTCGTGTTAAATTCATGTTGACGTGACACAGACAATTTTCAATTTGCCGCTAAATCGTAAAACAAATGACAAATGAATGAAGTATATACTCAGTTATATTGGCAAAGAGTTCTATTTTCAAATTATAGAATTATTTTTTTATTATATTGTTTATAAGTGGCCAGTTCTAAGAACTTTCAGTTTGACCCTCGTATTAAAAAAAAATCTGTGGTCCAAACTTAAACCGATCCAAACTTCGAACTTGGAAACTTTCGTATTTCGAATATTAGCAAGACTACTTGTATTGTAATAATAATGATAGTAAAACTAGCGGATTAAAATTAAGAATTTACAAACAAAACAAATATTAGATACACATTTTTTTTTAAAACCCTCTACCAGAACATAGCACAGTATAATAAAAACTAACAAACTTACTTAAATAACATATTTCTAAGATAGGGCTCCTGTTTGCTTCTCTTATCTTACAGTTAATCTTATCGTACATCTACAAACCACTAATTCAATTAACATCTACCAAATCCCTAAAATTAAGATGCCAGTATGTTTCCGTGGTGGTGACTCAGCCCATGTTTCAGTCACAAAAACACCAAGTAATCAGTCCGGTGGATCGCCACGGCTGACCGTACGGCGCGATCAGATTGGAACAACACATACCACAGAATACCTCCCGGTTCTTTGTCCTAACACCTTGACCTGGCACGACCTGCATCGGCCCATTATATTTATTTTGCCACTACTAGTAGGCATGAAGTATCCTTTACCCATCAGAACTTATACTTAATGGCGCATATTTAGTCCTTTTTTAGCGGTAGGATGAATCTTTGCAGAGTCTGTCAAAAAGTACCACACCTTTGCCCGTTCTACTACCAAGCAGTAATGTGCATAATATGCAAACATTAATATGTTCTGGTTTGAAGGGAAATGTTCCCAGAAAAATATAGTTTAAAAAAAGAACTGGTGTCATAGAACACCAGGTGCGATAATTATCAAAAAAAGTTTTGCTTTATTCTATTATTTATGGTACGATCATCGGAAATCATTCATCGCAATACTGATCACGGGCAGTTTTTCCGCGTCACTGCCGTTATATTTATGTATATTTATATAACGGGTTTCGTCTCAAATTTTTATTCAGTTCGGTCGTGCAGGAAAATCTCTGTCTCCTCTAAGCCTGCCAGAAGGAACTACGTTTCAATATGGGCATAAAGATAAATCATGTTATATCTCTGGGTGAAGAATGCAGTGAAATGCTATGGCATTCGTTTGTTCTATCCAGTAGTGATGCAAGTGGTCATAGGAATTATCCTAATCTACCGTGACCAATAATCCCTAGTACGAACGCAGATCTGACCAACTCTTTGTCCGGCTGCCTTGACATGCTACCAACGCACGCTCTGGATCACACCATTACAAAATGACCGACGCATCTATTGTACGGTATCGCACCAGGCTTAGGTGGATCTAATCAAAGGACAAAGTTCGATGACTTTTCCATTTCTGATTTCATTCATTTCTGCATCATGCAGAGTATCTGATGATAATTTGAATTGACAGGACTCAGCAAATCCTCATAACTTAGATTCTGATTCAGATTCACATTCTTTACTTTTACGTTAACGTTTAACTTTTGGATATTGCTTAATCACGCTGAACTATTCTGGTCGTGATTCTGGTCAATATTTGAAAAGCAGACAGATTATATGCATATGATGATAAACGCGCATAGGCTACTATGTATTCCTAAAATAGTTCGGCTCTTTAGGGACTTACTTGACAAAATAACACCCATAGAGAGTTTAGGTATCTGTTTTCCACAATTGCGGATATTATTTCGGAACGGCTACAGATGTTTATTTGCCACAATTACGTCGGAAGGACTGAACGAATCGGATCGAAAGCAGCCATATAGATTTTAGACGGGGATAGCACACAAGCATCGTTTTTCTCAAAAATGTTTAGTTCCTTGGAGATTAAACCGACTTCACAAATCGGGTTTTGTCCTTATGCGTGGAATAAGGATAAATCAGCTTCTCAGCAGTGTTGACGTTTAAAATGACTCAATGACTTTTAATAAGCTTTTAATCACCAACTTCGGTTTTGGCTTGTCCAACCTCTATTATCTTACTAATGTGTAACGTGAAACTTTGTATTTTCGGATGATTGTAGCTGGATGAAATTAAGTTAAATCATAGAGTATAGTTAAAAATAACACAATGGCGAGAACTACATACCTACGATTGTGATTTGGATTTAAGGATTACTTAGCGTAAGTAGTAGCGAAGTTACGGCTGGTCTAGTCGGGAGAACGGCGACTGCCGATCCGGAGCCCCCGGGTTCGAATCCTACCACGCGCACCACTGTCTTTTCGAAGTCATGTGCGTAATGCCGATAACTTAAAAACGGTGACGGAAAACATCGTGAAGAAACCGACATGTACGTAGAATCTTTCGAGGTCATGTGTCCTCCACCAACCCGCACTTGGCCAGCGTGGTAGATTATGGCCTTGACTCTGTCCTAGCGAGAGAAGGTCCCGAGTCCCAGCAGTGGGAACATTTAGTGGGCTGCTTATGTTAGCGTAAGTAGGTAATGCCGGTATACTGCTGGGCTTGTTTCGGACTGGTAGAGGGGGGGTTGACTATGTTTTGTATTTACAACATTATAAGTATTATACCAGCTATTTGGCCTCCATATATAATCCAACCTCTATAGAAGCGTTGCTTAGTTTGGGGTCAGATTATAAATGTAAATGTGGATCAGATCAGGTTTTGAGTGAAATGTATACCAATATTCTTCTTCTTCTGTATATCTTTAGTGTGAGTAAGTAGTTAGGTAAAAATGTATTGTAGTTCTTATTATAATTTAGTTTTGATAAAAAGCTATACCTTTCTAAAACTATATCAATTAATAAATGTTTGCGTCGCGGAAATTGGTTTTAACAAATAAATGAATATTACTATCTTTAAGGCCGCCGTTAACTGCGAAGAAGCTAGTTACGTCACTAATTATGATTGTCTATAGGCATGTCAATTGGTAAGTACAAAGCAGGATGATAATGTCACGTTACGCAGGTTTGATAACGTTACACAATAGAGAGACAATACGCGGCGCGGGCGCAGGCCAGGTGTGGCGGCGGGGAAAGCGAGCCCTATTATGGAGCGATTACATGCCGTTAGCTGCCGAATGTAACTCTTCTATGTGACACAAGTTATAAACGACGCTATATGATATACGATTAATCCATAGGATCAATAAGTAGAGCCCCGCGGTTTTACCCGCGTTGTCGTTTTCGCAATTTTCCAAGGATAAAAAGTATCCTATCTGCTATTCCAGACTATAATCTAAATGCATTCCAAATTTCAACCTAATACGTCAAGTTGTTCCTACATAATAGAGCAACAAACGTGCAAACATCCAATCTTTCGGATTTGATAACAGGTATGGTTCGCAGTATGGAATATACCATTGGCTATTTTATCGCGGTAATATAACGGAAACGGGGGAACTACTAATAATTAACAGCACCCTTTATTATTGAAGATTATTTACGAGTATTTGTTGACTCGTGATGGAAAACTTCATAATTAAATGTCTTTTTTAAACTAAATTATAAATAAATCATTTGTTAGGACACATTTTTAGAAGCGTAGCATCTACCGCCCTATCATTTACTTCCTAGTCGCTGTCTCCAGTAACTCGCAGCTCACAATCACTAATCCAGCAGTTCAGGGAGTGAGGAAAGCCTGTGGACGTGAGCGGCGTTAATTGCACGGGCCGCACGCGGCTGTGGCAATGAACCTGGCTCGGCACGCCGCGACCCGCCTCATCTGTAATCATAGGAAGCGATCTGAGCACTCACTCGGAATAACTACTAACCACGTCACGACACTTTGCAGAAGGATAGCGTAACGGGAGAACGCCCAGTTTCAATAGATTTCAAAAAAGGACATTTTCAATTCAATTGTTTTTTGTTTGCTACCGTTTTTTATTAATTATTTTGTAATTTATTTAGTTCTTTATTTGACAATATTTGAGCGAAACTGGAACGAGCCGCTAGCAACCTACAAATCAGCCTTTCCCAAAGTGGGCGATAGCGCCCCTTGCAGGCCTAAAGGGGCGGTCAGAGACCCAGAAAAAATGGGGTGTTGTGTAGAGGCTTGGAGACCGTTGTGTACTACCTGCGGGGCCCAGGTATCAAGTTAACTCTTGCAGGTTATAGTAAAAGTGTCGTTCAGAATGAATGCTTAATCTCTGCTAATATAGCTCACATTCATTAATTAATTTAATTTGAAGGTAAAATACCACTCTGGTTTTTTAAGTATGTGAAAAATGGGGACGCTAAATGATAATTTATTGTCAGCAGTGGGCTGCATGTCAATACAAGTTTGAGAACTCCTGCTATAAATTGATGCATGAGAAATTCTTAGTACCATTTGAGACTAATAACGGTAAGCATTCATCACTCATCACCCATCATTGGAAGGTCGTTACAGGAATAGCATCAATTGTCCGGGAGTAACTGTCTGCCATTAGCGGCCCATTCATGCCGGCCTGCATTAGATACGGTAATGAGGTGGAACTACTCGTGTGCATTGAAAGGAGAGTATTTAGCACAGTGAACGTATTTAGATAGCGTTTGGATAGTTTGAAAGATATTAGATGCTCGTTACGGAGTTTAACTACGTAGTAGATTTTATAGCTTTTAGCTTAGATAGAGAATAGGTAGGTAGTAGGAGAAAAGGTTTTTCCGCACGGTTCCTTTGTACCAATCGTAAGCAGATGCCGTCTAAATTAGCTATGGCAACAGAGTGGTATACAAATACAAAAGTATAACACTTCCACAAGAGTGACAAGACAAGAGCGATCAGACCCGTGCTTCACAATGATAAGGTCATCATAGGTCCTAGTGGTGATGTACCTACCTACATGTTTGTAGTCGACATTGGCTGCAAAAGTGAAAACAAACGTCGTGAGGAACCCGACGTATTTCTAAAAACACAGAGCATATTTCGAGAACATGCTTCATCCTATCTTGAAATATACCAGCTTCCTCTCAATATTTTCCTTCCTCGTGTCATGCCAGTGATGAAGGCAGACTTGTACTACATCTACTTTCATTTTGAAAAGTAGATCAGCCTCAGAGATGCAGGCAGAATTCGAACTTGAGAATTAACCACTGTGAAATGGGATGTCCTCGCCTCCTCTCGGCACATGTGACAATTTATAGATAACGTTATCTGGGTCAAAAGCTGCCTCTAATTGTTATCCTTACCTAGTTGTTTACATACGCGCACCGTAGCCTCATCCGCATGCGCGAGAGTTGCCCAATCTAGGTGAATGGACGAGCTGGTGTTTGCTTCATTGTCAATGGCATCGCTTTCGGCGCGATCCTTGCTTTCGTTTTCGCATTCTACTCACATTTCAGCTGTCAGGCGGTAGAAAGTGTAGCGAGCACGGACAAAGCGATCAGTCGCGGTGATAGGGCCGATCCTACTGGGTAAAACACGTTTACGTACATGAATGCCTCTGTTCTTATTCTACAACTTTTTTTTTACTTATAGGTGTCAGTTGACCGCCATCTCGCCTGATGTTAAGCGACGATGCGGTCTACGATGGAGGGTGCTTACCTAGTAGAAACCGATTCACTCTCGGCTTGAAGACACAAAGATTGTAACCATCGGGGAAACCCCTCTCAGGCAACGCATTCCACGTAACTAGTGCCCCGCGGTTTTACCCACGCAGTTTCCGTCCCCGTAATTTTTCTGCGATAAAAATAATTAATTACAAACATATTATTAATAAGTAATACATATTATTACTAAGTATGAGAAATAATTTATCTTAAAATTAAAATCTTGTATTCGTAAATGATTTCCAAATTTTATTAAAATTAGTTGTCGCAGTTAGTTAATTTTTTAAATGGAGCGGTTGTTTAGATTTTAGACAGAAAGCTCATATAGTAATACATATTAACAAACTAGCGGTCGGCCGTGGTACATATACAGCATATAGCACTCAGGGATCACGTACATATCCAACGGTGAAAGAATTTTTGAAATCGGTGCTGTTGTTCCTGAGATTGGCGCGATCAAGCAAACAAGCTCTTCAGCTTTATAATATTACAATATATTATACCTTGATTATTCTAGATAAATTACTTAATCAAATACAACAACTACAACTATAATTTTACAACTGGAACAGGTTGCCTGAGGATGTTATTTCGGCAAAGTCGTTAAACTCTTTTAAGAACAAACTTGGCAAATGGATAGTAAAAATCAAAATCATTTTAACAGACAATTACCTATAATTTGTTATTTCAACGCTGAGATATAGGCATATCAGCTAAAGCTGCTCGCCTATTAATAAATAAATAAATAACATTCCTAAAATTGCTCAGTTTAACGATCGTTAGTACCGCACATGTAAACGGGGGCCAGCCCTAAGCTGTAACATAACAGACCGGCGTATTATGCAAATGGTGTGCACAATAGTCGGTGTGTTTATCGGTCACTGATGAATGAGAGCTCTCTGTTGAACGTGTCGTGACTCGTGAACTTGTGAGCGCAACCCGCCATGGTTTAACTGCTTGTTCCAAAGTTAAGTTTATTTTCCAAAGAACTTGTAGATTTGCCTGAAATCAAGGCAAACCATTATTTGCCCTTAAACGCCCCCTTTCCACTTTCCACCTTCAAATCGTGTCCGTAAATTATATTTCCTTTTATTTTTGACATATTCTCTTCTTTTTACAATGGTTTTCATCCTTCAATTCTTCAATTCACTCGTATAATTCTACACTCCTCCTCTGTATCGATACTACGAGTAATATTATAAAGCTGAAGAGCTTGTTTGTTTGAACGCGATTGCAAAAAAAATTTTTTTTTAGTTATATATGTACTACGAGCGAAGCCGGGGGCACAGCGGTAGTAACTATAAGAGTGCGAAATTTCATACTCTTCCATCCACTCAATTTTCGTAAAAAGGGATATAACGTTTGTGGTTCACGTATTAATATATGGATTCTTTATCGACCCTTTACGGATAGTGTTAAGTAAATAAATAAATATTGGTTGGACATTTCACACACAACGCCATCTGACCCCAAACTAAGCAAAGCTTGTAATATGGAAGCCAGGTAGCCGATACAATACTTATATATTTTTAAATTCACACTTGTTATACATAGAAAACACCCAGGCACAGTACAAACACTTGAATTCATCACACAAACATTTGCACTGGGTGGGGATCGAACCCACGACCCACGGCTTCGCAGGCAGACTTACTACCAACTAAGCCACCAGGCCAGCCAGTGACCATATGTTAAGATTATCAAACAGCCACACAGCTAATGAGAATGCAACATGAGTAAAAACCTAACAGAATTTTGCACATAACGACATGCGAAGTAAACAATCCTGCAACGCATTTAGTCACTGTAATGCCATTTCAATATAGACAGGCAATCCCGACAATAAAACAATATGACAAACATTACCTACTACCTCCTCCTAGCTATCCTCAAGTTCCCGAGTAGGTATCGTGCCACCAATTTATGTGTGGAACGGCCAAAAGTGGTACTACTGAGTTACGATTATTAAAAACACAGAAGTTGTCTAATTTTGTAATAGGTAAATAGCGCAAACTACTTAGGTACTTTTGCTAACCGGATTTAGAGCGCCCAACATACAGGCTTTGCTGGGTTTGCGGCCCATTGTAAAAGCGACATAGCACAGGATCACTTTTCTTGTAAATCTGTTTACTTAAAAAATAATTGTAATTCTTTTAAGGCAAATAAAATTTTTCTTTACTTTACCTTTCGCTTGTGGCGCCATAGCTGCGTTCAACAAATAAGTTGGTCGTACTGTAACCGCAATTTCCAACCATTATGGGCCGCGCGTGCCCGATCGATCACCGGCATCCTCCGTCAAACCACGTGGGTCATCCATCCCGCGGTGAAGTCAGTGGCTCCGCGACTAGGGTTACCAATCGGAAAAACTATAAGTCCAAAGAAAAACCTGATTTCCTTTGAGAAATCCTGAGATTTTGTTGCAATTAGCGATTTTTTTCGCAAACGTAATTTTCAACTTTTTCGAAAAACAAAAGGTCCAATTATTATTTATTGGTTTTGTGCTCTCGAGGTGTGGTCCGCCCGAGCTTTATTTTGATGCAGTGTAGTTTTAAAACTTAAAACAGCTTTATAAAACATTAGATAGGTACTGTTTTATAAAACGCTTCGAATACTTGGTCTGAGTTCGCACTTAAGGAAACAAACTTATTGAAAAGAGTATCTTTGCAAAGTAAATACGATAAGTAAATTAATGTAGTATAACTCGGTTTTAACTGAGTTGATTTTAGATTAGATACCTTTTGTTTTAGAAAACTATTTGTATTAATGATCTGAAAATTTTACTCTATTTTAATGTACAGTCTAACGATCCTGAGATTTTCTCAGTTTTTTTAAATCTACCCTTATTACTGAGAAAACCCTAAACTATCTTATTTTTCAGGACAAATAAAATGAGAAGATCGCTGTGATCCGGTTTGAAGGGCAATGTTTTCAGTGCAATTACAGTATAGGCCATAGAGATAAAATTTCTTAAATATGTATATTGATAAGGAGCGCAGTACAGCGCTAGGTAATAATTACCATCAGGCAAATTTCCTGTTCGTCTCGTAACGCTACCAACACTAAAAAACCTGATATATGGCAACCCTCTGCGCGACCCGCTCACGCCCGCTGAATCCTAAACACACAGAGGAAAGGCAAAGGTTTATGGCTCACCGTTATGCGAAATGATTGCCATCTACATGATGCGTTCAGGAATTCACATGAAATTGCATCAAGTCATTATTTCCAACAAGGTCACTCACATTTACGAAGAACTTTGCTGATGCATTTACATACAAAAAGCGTTCGGGAAAAGGGAAAAATTTGAAACTGTGGCGCCGGTTTAATTCGCGTATTTTCCAATCTCTCTTTTTCTCCTGGATAACAATTTATTATACTTTTTTGTTATTCTAGAGTAGTTTCTATATACGTACTACATTTTATAAACAAATATATGTATTTATTTGCGAAAATGGGATTATAATAATTACAATGAGATCTTAAATCTTTACATTGAGATTTCCATAATCAACATTACGGCATATGACAATTTGATAACAAACTTTACAATTCACATCTCTAAAACCCTCTACACGTGAGCCCTAAAATCAGAGAAAATTGCGTAAAAGTAGTGGGGAGGAGCCCACACCACCATATGATTGGGGATTTATGGTGCGATGTAGGGTCCTCCCCACTACTTTTACGTAATTTCCTCTGATTTTAGGGCTCGTGTGTAGAGGGTTTTATTCAGATCTCTTCCGTAGTTTTTTTCGTAAAAGAGTAACAAACAAAACATTAACTTATATTAAACACTATTTATTTCTTGCTTCTATTTAGTTGTATGTATGTGATATATGTTTAGTGAGCACAATTACACTAACGTCTTGTGTTTCACCAGGATGTTGTGTTAGCCTTTAATAAGTATGTAGTCTAAATCCAAGGTCTTGCCAAATTTTGTTGGAGAAATCAAACATCTATCCTTCCACGAAACAGTTATTGTGGGGTGAGAGCACATGTCATTTTCATAAACCTCTCCACGCGCTCGATAGATGCGACGCGTGAAAAACACCATAAACTCCCCATATTGTAAAACAATAGGAACTACGGATATCTTCCGTGCGTAAGAAAACCGTGTTACCTAATAAGGCGGGCGCTAAGCTATATCATCTCGCATCCATGCCATTATTCAAGAGGAAAGTGAAACTGTTCCGGTGGAGATGTCGCAGTTAACTAGCTTGATCAGCTGTTCAATCAATAGTCTAGCTTCTTAAATAAACAACACCGTTTAACCAGCGTCCTGATTAAAATTTAGCCATTTGATCAAACAGATAGATAAATAACTTGGATCGTTGACATTGAATTTCTTGACTAGCTTGGTCATTACTTTCCTAGCCTGTACATTTCACTTTAGTTCCACTTTCTGCCACCTAGTGCAGAAAGTCCCCAAACCTGTAAATTTACGAAGGCAAAAGGCAAATTTTTTTTTTTTTTCTAAATTTACCTAACTCAGCTACATTTTAAGTATTAAATAATTATTAATTTCTTATGTCAGATGTTTCACTTTTTATTTCTGTCACTTGTCCACCCTAAACTACGAAAACATTAGCCAGCCAATTTATTAAATTTTATACGGTAACAGTTAAACGCTAGTTAAATGGCATTGTTTAGTATAGAGACTAGGCAGTTGATAATACGGCTGATTAAGCTACTTTGCTGCGACAGAGATTTGCAGTTCCGCGCCCGTAGGAACTGGCACGTAAGCTAGGGCGTGGGCGCGTGGGGACTGTTACTCAACTGTGGAGGCGGAGCTGGGATCCAGACTTTATTACTATTTGATTTATTTATACGGAATTACACTATATGTATTTATAGACTGCACTTTCGCGAATGTGCATGGGAGTTGAATCAACGAATCCCCCACGTTTTCGATTTGGAACATCGAAAATTCGCTTCTTCATAATCCTACGAATAGCTAGCAGCTAGCAATAATTAGCTAGCGCCATCTTGCTTTCTTTATTTCGATTAATTGTCTTTATGCATCGATATGTCGCAGCCGGATCGTATAATCCGCTGTATTACATTACGGCTAGCCGTTTTGAAAAACAGAGCCGTTTTGTAATGCGGCGGTTCAACGATTAGCCGCATTGTCATTGCGATACGTTCTTCTATACGGCGGCCAACGTTTAGCCGCATTGTACTACTGCTTAAATTGTGGGGTGACCATACTTACAAAATAAACAATGAAAATTAATTGTATTAATCAGAAAAAGCTGACAGATTATCTCTTGCCATATTTCTTACACTTTTTTTTAAACATCTAACCTCTCAGATAAAACTTGAAAGCCCATAACTTGATATTGGTGATGGTAGGTATACCTAAGAAATATGATACACTTAGACAAGAATTTACCATTGAGATTTGACTCCGGGTGGGTTCCCCGCCAGAAGCTCAAGGGAGCCGGCGATCTCCGTAGTGGAGCGTAGGCCGAGTATGGAGAAGCGACACTCAGGGCCTCCCTTGAGCTTCTGGCTCATTTATATATATTGGCATTTTTTATATACACTCTAGGGGTAGTAGCGACAAGACTAGGTGGAGTCGGGGTGCTCCGAGTCGGATCTGGGTTCTTTCTTATCTACCCGGTCCGATTTAGTCTTAGCAAGGTAAACCACCCCAATAATATTGTATAGGATTCCGCCGAACACCAGAATCCACAGTCACCTTAGCAATTTAGCAACACACGTACTGTTTTCAACGCCATGTTGTTGTTATGTCAGACAGCGCCATGAGTATTAAGAATCGGAACTAAAAATTGTCAAAGCGGCGGCTAATCTTTCGCTTTATTACGTTACGGCTAGCCGTTTTGAACGACGTATGGCGTCGAATACATTCCGGCTGTTTTTTAATCAGGCGCTTTCAATCTGGCTAATCGTCAAACCACCGCTTTACAAAACGGCCCTGTTTTTCAAAACGGCTAGCCGTAATGTAATACGGCGAATTATACGATCCGGCTGCGACAGATATAAACCCAGGAATGTGCCCTCCCAAACTTCAGGCGCAACATTATGTCATCGTTCGGAAGAGTGAGCTCACTACTCGTTTTTATCTATCACTATTCGTTGTCAACAACCAAAATAAGTACCTTTATCCATAGCATATCTCGCCGTTAGCGATTTTAAGGGCCAAGTAGATTGATTGTGTGTAAACCTCTTACGATACACCCAGAGACGCAGTTTATAACCAATTTCAAGGTGCTCAGGGCACGTTCATTGGTTTATATCGATGCCTATATGTCAACTAACAACGTGTTTACCCGCCTAGTGCCCGTTTCTATTATTTTCTATGGATAAAATGTAGGTATGTTTACTGGAAGAACACATTCCAGACTATAATCTACAGGTGGTCCAAATTTCAGCCCGTTCACGTCGTGATTGAGCAACAAACATCCAAACATTGACATAATTTATAATATTAATAGGATATTCGAGCAAAGCCGGAACGGGCTGTTGTAAATAATTTGTCTCATTACAAAATTGGTGACAACATAACAGGAAACAGTAACACAAGTTTTGCGAAAGATTAGTCTCTTGATTAATTGAGTCTCGTAACTAAAATAATAGTATACATACAGCGACAACGCTTGAAGCGGCCGTAAACTGTCAACGATTGTATCGTCTTGTTTCTATACGTACAGATAATAAGGCCGTCTCACTTTCATTCTAGACCAACGTAAGCTGTGGAAAGTGAGGAAATAAAGGCATGTAAATTACTAGCTCTAGCTAGTTGTGTTACTGCGGTTTTAGCTGTGTCTCTGAGCTTCTTAGCTCATAGTTATGCCAGTATGAATCTGAAAGGGAATTATTCATATCATGATGTTTATACATTTAACTGTACATATTTTAAATATTGACCGACTCTTTTTTTCGTAAACGCCATTTAGCCACAAACTAAGCAAAGCTTATACCTGCTATGGAAGCCAGGTAGCTGACATAATATAAACACTTTATATCATAAATTACAAATAAATGACACTTAAACACATTTATAATATTGAAAAATTCACATTAGGTCAAAGAGACATCGCACACTGACCCCTGCATAGAAGAATAAATAAAAAGGAAACTTTAAAATCATACTTTTTTTTATACAAGTTATCATACTTATTTTGTACAAGCTCCCTGCGGTTGTACCTGCAATTCCTGTTTCCGTTATTTTCTCGGGATATAAAGTAGCGTACTTGCTGTTCCGGTCTATATTGGGTATTACTGTGTTTCTATAAGCCCGAATCGTTAGTCGTTCTGTGTTCTGACATGATTGACTAATAAACATCCAAGTGATTCAACTAAGTCTAACTGTGGTAGAAAATAGCAATAATTATAATACCTAGTTTCACAGACGAATAAAAGTATAATAGGGATAAACACTGGGTCAAAAATAAACAATTTATTTAACAATTTGTTTTATCAGATTATCAAAGATCGACAATGGTTTATATTTATATAGATCATCAAATTTCTTTGGGGGTCGTGACGTCAGTAACTTGTGGGTCGAAACTGGGGGTGACGTGGGGATTGACTTTTTTCTAATCATAATAGCTTTTAACATACCGCAGCCCCACAATATAATTACGTACACCCTCGACTTGTGTATACATATAATAAAATCCTGAAATTCAAATGTTGGTGTGCTAAAATAGATATTAATTTAAACAAATGGTCTGAGTGCATTGCTGCCTACAAACTGCCGTGCAGCTTGGCAGAGTTGTATTTCGATAAACGTTATTGTTAATTTTGTGGATTACTTAAATAAAAGAAAACACTTCTAAGCGCTGTATCTTCGTATATTTTGTTAATGAACAAAAAAAAAAATGTGTAAAATATTTTTGCAGTCTAAGTGATGGAATAGTTCGTTTTTAGTCTTGTTTCCTATTGAAGCCACGAGAGCGGTCTACCAAGAATTAAGGCACGATGATGACAAGACGGTATTTTTGTTCCAGAGAGCGCACGGTGCGATGCTCGTCCGTGCTGATCGGAGCCCTGGGGCTGTCCCTGGTGGCGCTGGGGGTGTACACCACGGTGCTGGTACTGGCGGAGTACCGGACCGCCCACCCCTGTCTCAGCGAGGACTGCGTCGCCACAGGTACGACCCAGCAGATTCACGGACAGACTCACTTATTTTTAACCTTAGATACACAACAACTTAGGTACATTTGTAGTGGTAGGACTCTTGGCAGAGTCCGCCTGGGGAAGTACCACACAGTTATTGCGCCAGTTATTCTGCCGCCAAGCAGTAATGTGAAAACATTACTGTGTTCCGGTTTGAAGGGCAATGTGTCCAGAGAAATTACAGGGCTTAGAGACATAACATCTTAGATCTTTGGGTGACGAGCGCAGTGCAGTGCTAGGTAATGATTTGGACTTTTCATGTTCCAATAGCTGCGTGTCACTGTTTGTTATGTGGCAGGCATGTTGCTTACCATCAGGCACATGTCCTGCTCGTTTCGTATAACTTTATTTAAAAAAAAACCTTTACAGCTTAGATGAACAACTTAGGTGGTACACAATACGCCGGTAACTCACGATTAATATAGTCAGCCCAATCCGACTCAAGTTTGTTTATCCACTAGCGATCCGTCCCGGCTTTGCCTGCGGTACATAATGTAGGCTATAGCACCCAGGGATCGCGTACATATAGGTATATACATACTTACAACGGTGAAAGAATTTTAGAAATAGTTCAGTAGTTCCTGAGGCTAGCGCGTTCAGACAAAAACCTCACGAACTTTATAATATTAAGATAAGAAAAGAAAACACTTTATTAAAAGCCACAATATAAAAACACAAAATAAACTTCAATTATTATAAAATAAAACATGACATTTCGATTGTCGATTTATCTATCTAAAGCGTATAATAGATAGTTTATGTAATTAACTTTGACAAATCAATGAATAAATATTGTTTGCACATACCTCACACTACAGTCACTAAACTAACTATCCGCAAGCTAAGTAAAGCTTGTATTTGCATTATGGAGGCCAGATAGCTGATATAATACTTAGTACCCGGGTGACTGAGATTTTCTTGATTTAAACACGAATAAAACGATGATTTCCTTATAGAAACCTAGCTAGATAGATTTATCACCCCCAAAACGCCCTGCTTTCATGAAAATCGTTGGAACCGTTTCAGAGATTCAGAATTGGTCCTTTAAAGATATTAAATAAATATATGCTTATGAAGCATAGAAACATACAGACACAGAATAAACATTTATGTACTTATATTCATCACATAAACATTTGTCACATTCGTGGACATCGAACCCACATCCTATGACGGCTCCGGCTGATTTTCTATTATAATTAAATACTACTAAAAAGAAATACTATGATTTGAATAGACTGTGCTATTACCAACTAAGTATCTCATAACATACTATGCCAGACATTTGGAGACACCTACAGATAGAATAACCCGATAAAGCCCACTCCACTCTAGAGAATGATGTGACAAAGAGATGGCGACGGAGCATAGCCACGTTGCTTCACAGTTTAATCTATCCATTATACTTATCTCATCTTATTTATCAGTGAACTGATACAGTAGAACCTCGATAATCAGATCTTGAGAACTGATGGCCCGTACGGACATACGGAGCGTTCTGGATATAATTATTTTGTTACTTAGTATCTGTTAGTTATTTTTAGAGAGTGATGACAAAGTTCCCATAAAATGTAAATAAATAAACTTGTCATAGGTTAGTACAATTGCAATAAAGACATTATACTCTTATAATGCTTGACAGTTTTCTATACAATAATTATTATAATACAGAAAAGTAGTCGTTTCAAACTTTGAAAATGTATACAATTTATATGCTCTTTCTTTTGTTTTTATTTTTTATTAATTGACGTGTAAATTGTACATTTATGAATAAAGTACTTTGACTTTGACTTTGTTCGTGAATTTCACCGTGTAGAATTTAGAAAATGGCTATTCTCTGAAGAAGACATTTTTTTTTGTGATTAATAAAACCTATTTATTACTCCAGACTAATTGAAGTTTTAAAGTTTACCTTAATTCTTTAGTTCTTATACTGTGATTGAGGAACATACATTCAACATAAATATGTCAACATCCAAAATACATTTACCTATAATAGACTACAGACCCGTGAAAAAATGTATGGGTCATATGAACCACCAGGAGACCTATGTAGGATGATAGAAGGGTATAAAATAATAAGATTCAGCATGACGCCGGCATTTGTAAACTGTCCAACTGAGTGCAAGTTGAAGAGAAGGGTTGCAAGGTTATTTTGGCTTGAAATTATAAAGACAGCAAAGCTAAAGGCGGTTTAGTTAGCCGGTAGACGGTCGGGTAACAGGTTCCGATTAGCTGAAGTACGGATTATCGTGGTCCTACTGCATCCCTGTCTGATGCAACACATACATAATCTTCCTCGCCACGTGCCGATCCATACAAAAACGCAATATCACACAGCAAAATGGTATAATTTCTATAACATATGCAAATTATATGGGGTAATGTATGTAATTGCGCAAATGCTGTGATTAATACGGCAGTATAAACGATGCACGCTCGTTGGAATGATAATTGCATGTCATCTAATACCTGCTAAAGCCTGAAGTAGACTCACAACTATCAAGCTTAGTTTGTTTTTTTTTAATAAAGAGTGACGAGACGATCAGGATATGTGCCTGATGGTAAGCCACATGCCTGACACATAACAGCACAGTGACACACAGCTATTGGAACATGAGAGAGTCCAAATCATTACCTAGCATTGCACTGCGCTCGTCACCCAGTATATCTCTAAGCCCTGTGATTTCTCTTTCAAACCGGAACACAGTAATATTTGCACATTACTCCTTGGCGGTAGAATAACTGGCAAAGGTGTGGTACTACCCCAGGCGGACTGTGCCAAGTCCTACCACTACATTTTATACACTTGATTTGGGTTACTCCGCTAGTGTTATTCACTAGTAGCGCCCCACGGTTTTACTCCTGTTCCTGTTTTCGCTATTTCCCTGGAATCCAAGTAGCCTATGTGATCTTCCAGACTACTGGATTATTCTTATTATCTGTGTTCTAAATATCGACCTGATCCTTACAGGCGTTACGACGTGATTGAGCAACAAACATCGAAACATTCGGATTTATTACATGAGTAGGTGTATGGGATATTTATTTTATCCGCGAGTTCCCAGTATTTCGATGCAGTTTCATGGGCCATGTTCACGGGCTAACACCGTTTTTTTACTAAATAACTACGGTAAATATCCCGTAACTAATAATGGTTATGTGTGATATGATTTACTGTCGACTTGAAGACAACAAAATTGTATCCATCGAGACAGACCCACTCAGCAACGTACCTATTCAATAATCTAGCTCTGCATGTGTGGAAAGTGGCGCAAAATCATAATTATAATTTAGATCGCCGAGTCCTTTGAATAGTTGGTTGGTCTGAAGCCGAGTCACATGAGCTAAATCGATTGTGTTTACTTTTTTTAAAGTGATAACTTCTTATGGCCTCGTGGCTTAGTGGATAGTAACTCTGCCTGCAACGCTGAGGGTCGTGGGTTCGATTCCCACCCAGTGCAAATATTTGTGTGATGAATTCAAATGTTTGCACTGTGTCTGGGTGTTTCTATGTATAATAAGTATGTATTTAGAACTATATAAGTATTCTATTATCCAAAATGCTGGCCTTATTTTTGCTCAGCGCATAAGTATTGCCATTCAACGTGGCAATGGGGCTAGCATTTTGGGCACGATTCCTGCTGGCATCGGTCTTATAGACTAATATCGTGTACATTATGTAAATAAATAGGTACCTATATATTGTTAATATTTTCCTGAAATAAATATATATTTACCAAACGATAAAAAAAAATATCAGCTATTTGGCCGCCATATTACAAGCTTTGCTTAGTTTGGGGTCAGATGTTGTTCTGTGTGTGAATTGTCCACCAATATTTATTTATTTATTTGGCACCCAAAGACATTTTTTTAATATGTGCGAAGTCGGGATCTCTCTACTTAGTCTGTGGTCCGGGTGTACCACGAACGTACAATACGCCGGCAGTCTGCGTTGGCCATAAGTACCGTAACCATAAGTACGATCCATAAGTACCGCACTGATTGTACATATTTACGAGTATGTAAATAGCTCGATGTTCCGGAGACATTTCTTAGGGTCGTTATTGCACGGTAAATATGCCAGGAGCGATGATTACTTCGGAGATTACTCGCTTACGCTTGAATAGCTTAAATAGATAGCTCTTTAATCTATACTTATAATAAAACTGTAACGGGTCGAATTCTGTACATTGAAGATATTTTGAAAAAAATTTTTTTGGGGCACTCCATAGTCGATACTGATGGAGAAACTGCATTTTTTTTCTTTCATGTCTGTCTGTCTGTCTGTCTGTCTGTCTGTCTGTCTTTCTGTATAGAGATCACGCATCACGCCGAAACTACTGATTCAATTCAGCTGAAACTTGGCATGATTTTAGTTTATACTAAGGACATTGCTGTAGGCTACTTTTGATCCCCAAATTCTGAGTGGTTTTCTTGCGGGAGGGTGAAAGTCAGAATGTGTATTTGGTTGTAACTCATGTTTGCGTTGTTTAATTTCATTAATTCTTTTTTTGTTAGAAAGAACATATTTTTATATTGTCGCGTCAAAATTTGAATAGTATCGGTCTGGTGGTTCGGAAATTACACAAACATTAAATAATAACGACACGCGCGGCGCGTTCGGTACATACTAACTTCTAAGTATTCTGTGTATCAGACTATCCACAGAATATCTAGATTCTAGAAAGTGCCCACGTGATCGCGTCGCGTCGTCTTGGATGACAAAATAATTGTCAAAGATATATTTTTGTGTGGAAAAACAAACATCATTCGGTTTTAATCGACTTCAAACAAGGAGGATGTTTTCAATCGGGTTGCATGTTTTTTATTTGGTTTTATTTTACACGATAACTTCGCTAATTGTTAGTTGATTTTGATAATTCTTTTTTGTTTGGTAGAAAATACTTCAGAGGTGATCTTAGATATCGAAAACAGGGAGGTAGTTTTCAAATATCAACAAAAAGCTAAAATCAGCTAAAATAAAATTAGATCTATCTGTTACGACATAGTCATAGCTTCTTATAAAATTTAGTCGAATGACAGAATTAAATTACCTATCACTGAAGTAGATTTTTGTTATTTTGGAGAAAACATATCAGCATAATAAGTAGCAGCCTAAACAACCCATTAAATGTTCCCACTGCTGGGCGTCGGGGCCTTCTCTCGCAGGAGAGAGACAAGGTTATAATCCATCACGCTGGCCCAGTGTCGGTTGGTGGATGACATATGACTTAGAACTTAGATTATAGGTAGATTTCGGTTTCCTCGCAGTGTTTTCTTCACCGTTTTAATTACCGGCATTACGAACATGACTCTGAAAAGATAGTGGTACGCGTGGGTTTGAACTCTGGGTCTCCGGATCGACAGTCGCCGTTCTCCCGACTAGGTCAGCTGTAACTTACTAGACCAGCCGTAACTTATTAGAAAACGTATTATTTCAATCCAAACACTGTTTAAAATTTAAAGGTAGTGTTTAACAAGCTTCGGTGACCGAAGCAGACCGTTGTTAGGGTTCTGTACACAAAGGGTAAAAACGGGACCCTATTACTGAGACTTCGCTATCCGTCCGTCCGTCCGTCCGACTGTCACCAGGCTGTATCTCAAGAACGGTGATAGCTAGACAGTTGAAATTTTCGCAGATGATGTATTTTTATTGCCGCTTTAACAATAAATACTAAAAATAAAATAAATATTTAAGAGGTGCACCCATACAACAAACATGCTTTTTACCGTTTCTTGCTCGATACTAATAATAACGTACCTGTCACAGGTAGACCCTTTAACTATTCACATAATATTTAGTTTTATGTTCTCTTTAAAAGTAATTAATTAAAATAAAATAAATTATGCAGGGGCTCCCATACAATAAAATCCGTTTATTTGCTAATGGTTCAGAACCCTTCGCGCGCGAGTACCATTTGCATTTGACCCGTTTTATTTTTCTAAATTGTTGTTAAATCCTATGCTTTCCTAATATTATATAATTATGTCAATGTTTCAATTTTACTGCTCAATTACGTTGGAACGGCTGAATGTATCGAGTTAAAATTAAAGACACATTCTTGGTTTAGCTTAAGTAATACATAGGGTGCTTATACATAGGCAATGTTTAGCCTATGTGTTCTGCCAGAACTATAATCTAATTCTATTTCAAATTTCAACCCGATCATGATAAGTTCCGCCATGATTAAGTAACAAACATCCAAACAGTGACATTCATAATAATTACAGGACAACGTTGGACCGGCTGAACATATTTTGAAGGAATTCGAAACAGACGTAGTTTGAACTCAGAAATAGCAAATCGGTTACTTATAAGGTTACTGTGACGTCGGAAAATCTAAGCAAATTTGGTAGAAAATTGAAACAGAGATAACGTATAGTCTGAAATACCACATTTATGTATTACCTATCAACCTGAAAAGAAGCATGGGCCCTAAGGAAACAAATATTAACTATCACGTCAAAACGGCACAACTATATGTGTTTCGTATGTCAACCTATATGGTTGACATACGAAACACTATATAATTAAGTCTAAAATTTCACATGGGCTAATAAGTCTATATTTTCATTTAACTCCATATTAATATAAGCATATATTTTCGTAAGGAACTTGATGTGATCGTAAGGTAAAAGCCTAAAATGAAAAATTGATGCACCGTTTTGGCGTAGATAATATAGGTGATTTGCGTTCACAATCAAAATAGCAAGCAACATAATATTCTCATTAGACGGCGCTAATGCCAGTTTAAATCTAAAAACACTAAAGGCCATTTAAATCGATGTTTTGCTATTGTGGTATGTACTTTTCTTTCATCACTAGGTGACGTTACTGGTATTTTAATTGTAATTGTACTAATAAGTTTTGCTGCTAAAAGAATTATGATGCCGAATTTGGATTCTTTCGTTCTTGGATTTTTTTCTGTGTTACCTACAATTAAATTCATACATTAACATTTCACTAAGACTTGGCTTAGATTTACAGGTTCAACTTGCTTGAATATCATTAAAACTCAAAATCTTAATCATTTTTATTCCACACAGGCTTCGTTCAAAATTTTACGCGGGCGAATTCGCGGGTAACAGCTAGAAAACAGCTTGCGGATAAAAAGAGATAAGTAGGTATCAGATCATGAACATTCGCTTCAGACTTTTCATAATGTATCCTATAAAAATCCTACAAACTTAACACTTGCGGCTATGTTCGATACTATGAAACATTACTAAGTATGTTTGATATTGTTTAAAAAAGAAAAATAAAGATGATAAAATTAAATATATTTTTGTGTGGAAAAACAAATTCACTCAAACTCAAAGGGTTTTCAATGACTACTTATCCAAATATTTGACGTACGATACTTCCAACTAATGTATAAGTTAGTAACATCTGCTTACGCGAACGAAGTAGCGGGTTCAGCTAGTCATTTAATATGCATGACATGGTGAAATAACTATTTGTTTATGCATTAAACATTCCACATTGAATCCGATGTGTTTTCTATCTTCACTATCTGGGAGAATTCATTATTTTTCTATTCATCTTGATCACCTTTTCATATGATGTTAAGCAACGATGCGGTCTACGGTGAACCGTGCTAGATGAGCCCGATTCACATTCAACTGGAAGATACCAAATGTTCATCCCAAAACCCCACTCGGGCAACGCATTCCAAAGCTTACTTACACATTCTTAATACGACAGCGGAGCCAATTTCTTAGAGTTTTTAGAACATCAACCAGAAACTTAATTTTTTTAATGAATGAATGAAAAGCTGCCAAATGTCCCTTTAACAAACAAATAAAAATTTGTGGACATTTCATACATAACACCATCTAGCCTCAAACAAAGCTTGAACTGTAAGAGCCCGATAGCTGATATAACACTTATAACATACTTATTACACGTAGAAAACACACAGGTTTGGGTGTTTTCTACACAGTTTTGTACAGTACAAATACTTGTATTCATCACACAAAATACACTAATTGAAAAGAAATTGACATATTTACGCCTCATGTGTCCTTATTGTTTTGTTTTCCTCGTCCACATGTTGTTTTAATGTACTCGTGGATTTATAAATTAGCAATTATCTGATCTAAATTACGTTGTAACATAGTGATTCACTCACACCGTACCGAGGAACTACGCCTCGTAATAAATTAAGAAAGGGTACTTAGGTATTAGATTTTGCAGTATTTATTAAATCTCACTGGTAATTGATAAGACACAGACGTTATTTTCTCGTAGATATTAAATTGCATTGTGATTTTTTTATCTAGTTTAATTGATAGTAGACAAAATGGGCAGCTTAGTTAGAGTAGTGGGTGTGTTTTGTTGTCTTTTGTCAGTTATTTGGACGAAACCACACACTTTGACGGAAGAGGAAACAGGTTCTGTTGTTTTTTATGAATATAATATTCTATTTTTAAACGACTCCAAGAAAGGAAGAGTTTCTTAATTTGGTTGTTTGTTTTAATTATATGCACGTTACGATACGTAGCTCCACAAATGCGAATCGATTTTGATGAATGTTTTTTTTTAATTCAGAGTTAGTTCCATGTATCTAAATGTTATCGAAATCGATGAAGCTTCAACAATCTAAAATTTCCTTGCATCGATGATATTTTCGTTTACTCTGAAACCTTGCCGTCTCATTTTGACAGTGATTTTAGTTGCTTTCACAAAATGTATTACATTTAGTCGAAGTATGATATTCAGTGGACAGTGTTGGACGGCCTCCCCACTAGATGGACAGATGACCTCACAAAGGTCGCTGGAAACCGCTGGTTGCAGGTTGCGTAGGACCGTTCGTTGTGGAAATCTATGGGGGAAGCCATATTCAGCAGCAGTCTTGCGGCTGATGATGGTGACGAAATTTGGGCAAGTTTCATGTCAGACAAATGATTAGGATGAATGAAAAGCAATGACTTGTTTTCCAAAATCACATTTGATAATTTCCGGCATTCGATACTTCTCTAATCTTATGTAATCTCATAATATTTTGCATGCTTCGGAGGTTTCGGGGGTGATCTAGCTAGATTTTAATTTTTGAAAATGTCGTTTTATCCGTGTTTAAACAAGTAGTACAAGATGCCAATATTAAACTAATCTAATTGTTGATTTTTGGTTTTTCAGCGTCCCGGATCCTCTCAGCTCTGGACAAAGACGTGGACCCGTGCACAGACTTCTACGAGTACGCGTGCGGCGGGTGGATCAAGAAGAACCCGGTGCCGGAGTGGGCCACCTCCTGGGACCAGCTGGCCAAGCTGCGCGAGCGCCTCGTGGCCGACCTCCGCGAGCTGCTGGAGGCGCCGGAGGACCCGGCCTCCCCGGCCAGCGTGAAGAAGGCTAAAGCTCTGTACAGGACGTGCATTGATACAGGTGAGTTTTATTTTACATCTTCAAGAATTGAAAATAGCCTGCTAATATTGTAAACTAGCAGCATGTCTTGGTTTTGGGCGCGTATTTACTGTTCACATTATTTTACCGCGATAAAAAAAGTAGGTAATAGTAGGCTATGTACTGTTTCAAACTATAATCTAATTGTGTTTTGGTCCAACACGATCCGTATACACGTGTTTACATTTGTAGTATTAAAATGTCTATTTGTGAATATTTGGATGTTCGTTGTTCGACACGTAGAAACGCTTTAACGGATCGGGTTGAAATTTGCAACACAGATAGGTTAGGTATAGTCTGGAATCTGGAAAAACACACTCTTCATAGCATGTAAATAACGAGAACAAGGAATACGCGGGTGAAATCGAGGGGACATAAATATGAGTAGTATATTATTTGTACATTATGATATAAGTGCGGTAAGTTGATGATTACAGCCGAGGCGATATTACTAGGTACAAGAAAGCAGAGGCTGTAATTATCAAAGCGCACGTATCATTATACGACGTTTAAAACATATTTGCGGGCAAATAAATAAAACAGCGACGACATTTTCAATTAAAAACAATACAGTGAAAAGAAAAAGCGCGTTGAATAAATTTTACTTGTTCACAAATTAGCGATGCGCGTGCTTCAGCGCTTTTTTTAAAGCAAAGGCACAAAGGCAGCCCGTTTTCTTAATAATGTATTCATAAAAAGTAATGTTTGTTTTAGACAGCATAATTTGGTAACATATTATTTTTTCATTACCTACATTACCGCACAAGTACGTACCTAAAGGGATACATTACGATATTGAAATTGGTGAAATACGAGACCCTTTACGAGCAAACGTATTGTAAAGATTAAAAAAAACCTCGTAGGATATCAACAGATAACTTAGTCCTAGGGTTTGAGTTGTGCGAACCTTCAGTTTACGTAAGCATTGGTTCTTATGAAGCGCCTGTTATTTTAAAATGATCAACAAAGCTCAAGTAAATTGCTAAGTAATAGTTTACGGGAGATTTAAATCTGGTACAAGAAAATTTGAACATGAAGAGTCCAAAACACTACCTACCTAGCACTGCATTACGCTATCAATCAACCGGGGATAGATATAAATTCGATGATGACCTTTTCGCCCAGTAATTCAAACCGGAGGATCTACCGCCTAACTAAAGAAGCTTTAGCTTTGATATTGCTTTTATTGCTCTTTTATTTTCCAACGATAGCAAAGCCATAACCGATTCAATTAGGCGATAGAGGGGCGGATGACATAACTTTGCTTTTAGCTGGTGTTGGACTCATGAACGACGTTTATTCTCGTGGTCTTTAAAGACAGGCAACGATTGTAATTTTCTAATACAGATAAGCTGGAAGAGCAGGGTATAGCGCCCATCCAGAAGATCCTGTCGGAGTTGGGCCTGCCGCCGCGGCCGCCGGCGCTGGCGAGCGGGAACTTCTCATGGGAGCGCGCGGCGGGGCGCGGGCGCCGGCGGCTCGGGCTCAACGTGCTGCTCAGCGTGCAGGTGGCCGAGGACGTGCGCAACACCAGCCGGAACAGGGTCGTGGTCCGTGCCTTCAGCTTCTAATCATACTGATCAGACAGACACACAAAAACACTTTATTAGTATTATCGCTGCTCATTATTATCACTTATAAACCGGTCCAAGTCGTCCGGTAACAGCAGTGAATAGTAAAAGAACCCTACATAAAAACTAAACAGTCTGATTTTTCAAGTGATTTTCTGCACATAGAAAGATGTGAAGTAATTTCGATGTTTTTATAGTTCATATGTAATAAGTTGTTTGTGTGTTTTTTCATTTTTATATTAGTCTGCACGCTGCGTTTTAAGCAACGTATAATATGTACATGAGTGTGCAATCTCAGTAAGTGAATTTTTGTAAATTCTTTTGAGATTAATATTTATTATTCTCAAAATATTTATTCTTAAACCAGATTAGGCACGCCAGCAAAATACCACACAATTTTAAATACTAATGTTACGGCTGGTCCAGTCGTGAAAACGTCGACTGCCGATCCGGAAGCCCGGGTTCAAATCCCGCGCGCACCACTGACTGTATTTTCGATGTCACGTGCGTAGTGGCGCTAACTTACATAAAACGGGGAAGGAAAACATCGCGAGGAAACCGGCTTATGTTATGCTTATGAATGGATTTTTTTTTATATTTCAAATAGACAATACACATCATATTTGGTAATAAATACTTGTGAAGGTACCCTACGAATTGTTATAATAGGCGTTACAAAATATAATTATTAATTAGTTGATCAAAAGAATATCTGGTAATAACAATTATACAACACAATAAATTGAATATACCTCAGAGGAATCAACCTCAGATATATCAAGTTATATGTAGGTAATCTTACTAATATTATACATTTAAATGTTTCGATGTGTGTTGCTCAATCACGTAGTAACGTCTGAACTAATCAGGCTGAAATTTGGAACGTAGATTATAATCTGGTAGAACATATAGATCTCTTTTTATATCGAAAAAAACAACGGCAACGGGCGCTGCTAATCTTAAGTACACACATTTACATTTATTGTGTGGAAGGCTAAGAAGCTAACGAGCTGGTGTGATTGTCCAGGTGGAGCAGGTGCCCCCCGGGTTCAGCGAGCGCTACCTGCTGGCGCCGGCGCAGTTCCAACACGAGCTGGCGCAGTACCGGCGCTACATCCGCGACATGGTGGCCGCGGCCGACCCCGACGCCGACGCCGACGGGTTCGCTGACGACATCGTCGACTTCAGCAAACAACTCGCCAAGGTAACAATTTACTTTCTCCATCAGTCATGCAGGACGTAGACCCATGTCACATTCAGTTATCTACCATAGAATTATATCGTCCTTCCATCAAGTCTTGAATATTATGCCTAGAGACGTTTCATTGAATGTATTGGCCGTATTTATCTAGAAGCAACTGAGTCTCTCTAGATTTGAAGACACCAAAATTGTAAGAATCGTGAAAAAGCCACATAGGCAACGCAATCTACAGCTTCTTCAAGTGCCTCTTCAATGTTGAAGGTTGGCCGTCAGCTTCTTAAATTCGTCTATGTCCATTGCCATCCGGAAAAGCTGCTCGACAGAGTTTATGCCGGTACCCTCCCGGATATTACGGAGCCATGTTTTCCGGCGTGTTGTTTTCCCTCCACTTTTCCCATCATTATTAGTTGGAGCATCTCATATGTATCATGCCTAAGCACGTGGCCGAATTATTCAATCTTGCACTTCTTGATGGTGGGAATCATTTTTCGGGGCATGAAGACGAGCTGTAATACAGTTTCATTTCTGACCTTTTGTGTCCAGCTAATGCGTAACATGCGACGGTAACACCACATCTCAAAAGCTTGTAGCTTGTAGTGTCCTCTTTTAAGGTCCATGTCTCGCAGCCATACATGCCAATAGGCCAGATATAGCACATTAGTAACCGCACTCGGAGCTTTATGTTAAATTGACGACAGCACAAAACCTTTTTCATTTTGTTAAAGGATCCCCGGGCAATTTCTATTTGGGTCTTGATATCTTGATCAGATTTCCATGCTTCATTCATCCAAGCTATTTGTAATGTCGTTGTTGTTGTAGGTACTAATCTACAGCTTAGACATTCTTATTACAAAAGTAGAGACATACTTCGTCGTTTGATTCTTTGGAATATTAACCACGATCACGATGCCACTTTGTCAAACGACCCGCAGTTCAATAGAAAAACGGTAAAGATATTAGTAAAGTATTATTAGATAATGCAGATCAGGTGCTCAGTCTCCGCAGTGTATCTGATAACAACTGGATAAGCTAGCAATTATCCGGTAATGTGCAAGGCTTTGAAGTCTTTTTCGAATTTCCTACTTTTTTTTCTCTTTATTGGATTTAAACAGGGTTTTAATTAAATGTCACCCTTGTAATATGTCATACTACTTAAGTCTACAAGAACAAAATTAAAAATTTATACTAACCCCCGACTACCTCGGGTTTGTAATCTGTACAACATTCTACTAGTCAAACCCTTTCATTTGATACCCATAATAAGGGATTGTGAAAAAAGAAATATTTCGCCATTTTATGGTAGCGGCTATCTTGTATTTGAAATTTGTAATAGTGTATAGTATTCTACTAGTCAAGCCCTTTCATTTGATACCCATATGGAGGTAGGTTGTGAAGAAATTTTTGTCCGCCATTTTGTGGAGGCGACCATCTTGAATCGATATTAACCAAACATAGCTAAGAACATCCGCACGGATACTAACTTTCAAATAAAAAAACCGCATCGAAATCGGCTCATCCGTTTGAGCTCTACGGTGCCACACACAGACAGACACACAGACAGACAGACATAGACGTCAAACTTATTACACCCCTTATTTTGGTCGGGGGTTAAAAACAATTCATTTCTCGATTTGAGGGCTGTGTGATATATATCATGCAACCTTCTAGCGTCTTGAAAGTCAGGATCGCTCAGTACAATATTACATCCTCCTAGTTGCCACAAGATGTGATCGCAAAAATTTCCTAGTTAGATGTGTAGGTGTTACTGGTACTGGAGATGGAATGAAACCACGTCACTGTATAACAATTGGAAGATATGCAAGATATTTTGTGTTTTTTTTTGGCTCAAATAAAGTTATATGTATATGTGTTGAGCCGAGCCGTGGTCCCGCAGATCATGACCCCGGTGGAGGTGCGGCGCAGCGGCACGCACCTGTTCCACGAGGTCAGCGTGCAGCAGCTGCTGCAGGGCTCCGCTGGCGGACCCGCGCAGTGGGCCGATGTAAGTATTACCTTTGTCATTGTATCTGGCTATAACCATACATTCTTTACAATATTGACGCAGAACACAGACAAGTGATATTTTACACTCTAATAATAGTTACAAATCCCTGCCATGCAAGAATATCTGTTAGCAGAAAAGTTGTAAGTCTAGAGAGCCCAAGTGCCAAATTTACAGGTCCAATTGCACAGAAGCCGCGCAACACGCACTGGAGGCATGTTTGGGGGAGAGAAGAACCGCGGCTATCCCTAGCCGCGGTTGTGGGGACGGTAGGATGACGCATCTTAGGTAGGATGCTCGACAGTGAGAGGTCGCAGGAAACGGTAGTCTCCTTCTGTGAGATAGTCGCCTTGCGGAAGGAGACCGAAGAGGGAAAGAGATCCTCTCGCTCCACCGCGGAGGAGGAAGCGGACACGAGGGCGAGTGAATCGGGCTCGCACCCGACCAGGGGCATCAGGCATTTAGACCCATCCGGCACCCCACTTAGGGATAAGCCTTCCCAAGGTAGTGACGCGCCACTGGTTTCCGGCACATCACTGGAGCCAAATGCAGCAGCCTGCCGGGCCTGCAAGAGCACTGGCATTGTCAGGGTCATGATGGTATGCGACAGACGACGACTCTGACCGCATGCCATGCGGGTTTTAGTCGGTAGGGGCACCACTTTCAGTGCCTCTACACGCCGGAAAGAACATAAAAGCATTTCCCTACAAAAAAAATATGTCTTTGTGCTGATGTACTTACATTTTTTTTACTATTCATCTAAAATTCAATTGGCGCTTGGATTCTTTAGATTACAAATACATAATATATGTAATATAATAAAAATAATTAAGTACAACCCTTCGAATATCGTATTTAAGCAATATACCGTCCACAGCACGACTGGGAGGGCTACCTAGACCTGGTGTTCGCCAACACGAGCGTGACGCTGCACCCGGTGGAAGACCGCGTCATCGTGATGGACCTGCCCTACCTGCAGAAGCTAGCCACGCTGCTGTCAGACACCAAGCCACTCATCGTCGGTGAGCACTACCAACTGCCACGCCGTTTCCCGCTTCTGATTAGTACGATCATCAGCCCAGCGTCGGACTAGCATTTGCCCCTGGCCACTGGTCTGACTTGCGGGACATGCGGTAACCGTAGGATAAGATTTCGGACTTCGTGCTTGTGAGCGCCCTTCTGCTGCTTCTTTACGCAGGATTTTAATTAGTACCTACATGGAGTAGAAATGTTATTGGACCGGTGAAGTTGCGTAAACATTAGCTAATGTTTTAGAATAACGCTCCTAGCGGTCGAAAGATAATTAAAGGTTTTAAATGCGTGTTTAAAACGAAAACGACTTAAGTAAAGACAAATAAACATGAGAGAAGATGCGTGTGAGACTGCGCATGAGTGCGAAAGAGTAGCGAAAGTGAACCGCACCGTCTTGCGAGTTTATCTTTGGAAAGAAGAGAATGTCTTCCATTGGCGGGGTTGAGGATTGTTCCTACAACACTCATAATTGTATCAATTATTTTAATTATAAGCATTGAACTGTGTAGAGAACGTTGGGATATACCTGCGACTTTGTCCGTGAGAAATAGATACTTTCGAGTTATCCCGAACTCGACACCACAGACAGAAATGGTGTCTCTTTAAACCAAAAAACTTATTTAACCCATCCAAAGGGCGTATAATGCGCACAACCCGCTGCTCTACAATGCTACAACACTACCCTGTCGTCGCCACCTTCAGACAAATTATTCTTACTAAATGCTCTAAGCCGCCCGATACAAGCATGTCAGTGATACTTTCAACGATGATCCTTTTGAACTTGGCTCAACAAGGCTATAGAAGCTTCAGTTTGGCGCATGTATTGTCCAGAGCGGTTCCTGTGGTGGTCGGTGTTCTCGACGGTGGCGCCGATGACGCGGCGCTCGTTCCGCGCGCTCGGCTTCGAGTTCAGCCGCGCCGTATTCGGGCTGCAGCAGCGCACCCCCGCGCTGGAAGTCCTGCACCGCTAACGTCAACGCAAACTTCGGCGTCGCGCTCAGCTACCTCTACGTCAAGCGCCACTTCGACCAGACCTCGCGGGAGAAGGTAACCTACATATTTTAGCTCATTCTGAGCCAACTGAGCTACAAAGCACTGAACCCTTACTTTTATACTTATTATTACTACTATACTATATACTAATAGGTACTATAAATATGAAATTTTAGTGTTCGTTCAAATTTTAGTGTTTGTCAATCACGTCGGAACGGTTGAACGGTGGACAATTCACACACAACACCATCTGACCCCAAACTAAGCAATGCTTGTAATATGCCGGCCAGATAGCTGATATAATACTTATATAGTTGTAAATACATACTTACGATACCCAGACACGGGTCTGATTTGAAATTTAGAACTATAATCTGAATCAGCTCAAATCAATCAGGCTATAATCTGAATTAACACATAGGATATTTCTTATCTCGAAAAAACGTCATTACTACTATGTATGTATTGTTAATCAAGTCCCCCCATGGTTGGCAGGCCATCGAGATGATCGAGGACGTCCGCTCAGCGTTCGCGGACGCGGTGCACGACCTGGACTGGATGGACGCCACCACGCGGCTCAAGACCCTCAGCAAGCTGAAGGCCATCCGGAACTTCGTCGGCTTTCCTAGCTGGCTCCTCACTCAGAAGCAGCTGGACGACCACTATAAACACGTAAGCACCTTTCATAACATACATACACATTGGATACTCGTAGTTACCCAGATCCTCAGCAATCTAAAGGCCATCAGAAACTTCGTCGGCTTCCCCAGCTGACTGCTCACACACAAGCAGCTATACAACCACTACAAACACTAAGCTTCCCTAAGTCGGGAAGCTGCGATACAGAAATACGGAAACGCTTTTAAAAATCAGACGAGCTTTCGGCCTCCGCGCGCCAAATGTCTCAATCCCAAAGGAATCAAATGGGTACTACCAAGAAATGTATGTTTCCGCTCTTTGAGACGGCCCGCTGGCCCTGATACATGCCTCTGGAAGATGTGATGGTGCCAGAGTATCGACGCAAGTTTCGTCCCACACTAGGGGCCGAGCCAACTTCAAGGCACAACGGTCATGCCGTCAGGTCTTTTGCCATCGTCACGTGCAAGACCACTCGGTTCGAGTATGGCTGGGACATTGATGGTGGAAAAAGGTCGTGTGAATTCGTATGATGCTCCGTCGGTAATCTAACAAATATGCATGTAAACAGCGACATGTTTTGTTAATTTCAGGCAGAAGTTGTGGAAGGCAGTCTTTTCGACACATATCTGAAACTGACGTGGGCGGCCGTCAAGAAGTCTTTAGAATCACTTCGGGAGAAGCCAGATAGGAACAGGTAATGGAAATTTTCTCTCTAGATTTCATAATTACAGCATGCTTCAACACACCTTAAAAAAGGCCGCTGCATGCGGCTGAGTTTTAAGTTAGCGGCATTACGCACATGACTTCGAAGAGACAGTGATACGTGTGGGGTTTGAACCCGGGGTCTCCGGATCGGCAGGCGCCGTTCTCCCGACTAGACCAGCCGTAACTTGCTAGATCAGCCGTAACTTAACGTAACTAACAGAGAAAGATAATAATACCCCATAAAGTGTGAACATAAACCTTATCGATGTAATCTTTCGTTCCAGATGGGTGGCGACCGCTACCACTGTTAATGCTTTCTACTCTGCTACGCTAAATTCAGTCAGTGAGTATTGTTCAATCTTATTGTAATAATTACATAAATAACAAACCTATTTGCTACAAATGTCAATGGAATTTTTAAATTTTTGTATAATAAGTACACGAAAACACGTAAATCGGTATGGGAATTTTTTTGTTACCAACCCAGGTAGTAGGTAATATAATAATTGTATACACTTCCCCCTGCACTACTACGCGTCACGTTGAGTGAGTTCCTTCGACGTTAAAAACGCCGATGTTTATGCCGATTTGAGTTTGTTCCAAAATTTGATAGGTGTTTGGCTCGCGCAAACTTTGAGTAGCATTGTCAGCGAACTTTATGTTCCCACCGCTGGGACTCGGAGTCTCTCACAGGGAGTCGAGCCAGGGGAAAATCCACCACATGCGGGCAATATAAAATTTTATCAAAATCGGCTGAGTAGTTTTTGAAAAAAACTAAAAAAATTGTATACGTCGATAACATTTTCGTATACACCGAAATGTTGCTGTCTCATTACATTTAATCAGAATTCTCAAATTTTATTTAAATAGGTACATAATCGTCGGTTTATTGATATTTTCATTACTTTGTATACGAAATCGCTTTCTTTGGCTTCGAGCTTTGATCTTCTATTATTTTTTTCCTGGAACTGGTAAGCTTTGAGACATTCGTTGTCTGGTAAAAGTATACCATAGCACTTTTAGGCAACAAAGTTTGAAAATAAATGGAGGGATGGATAACACATAATCTGGAGAATGTGTGAGACCTACGTATGTGTTGTACAAAATAGGATACTATTATTAATACGGTTTGTTCATGTTCCAGCGTTCCCTGCCGGCATCCTGCAGCCGCCTTTCTACGGGAACGGAATTGAGTAAGACAATATAAATCAGTTATCACATCATACGTTTCTATAGGTAAACAGAGTGTCAGGTGGCGCAACATTCCTCTGGTAACCTACACGCCTGCCCATAACAACGCCGTGCCACGCATATATTGGGCCACGGACTACCTACATTGCATTATGCTAATGACCCAGAGTTATAGCATGATTATGTCTTTGCTCTATATATTTTTTCTGGAAACATCGTTTGTGTCAAACACAGGGACACAAAAACAAAGCCCTTGCATTTTCCTGGTTAGAGTAGGAATGGTAACTGATAGGCTTACTGTCCAGGCGGCAAACCCTGCAGACTCTTACAACTACAAAATTTGCAAGAAGTAATAATGCTTAATACTCGTAATAAGGAAGTTTCCATTTTTTTAGTATTATCTTGTATACCAAAGATTGTTACCTAGTTAAAAGTGCAAAACCATACCCATGTTGACTTTTGGTGAATTGTATTGGACACTAATCCTCCGGTCATCGTCTAACCTTAATGTCAATAGCTTATAATAGATACAAGTCTAATACAAAATATGATAATAGTTGCAATGCTACATACATAACCATTGAAAATGAATGCTACACCACATTTGAGATAGTATTAGCACGAAATTCACGTTTCTCTGTCGCGAAAACAGATTCTATTGCGTCCCTTATCTTACCTACAGCGCGACCGCGTCGAATCTTGTGATGTCACACAGCGAACGCGGCTTTTTGATTTTTAACCCCTGACCAAAAAAAGGGGTGTTAAAAGTTTGACGTCGATGTCTGTCTGTGTGTATGTCTGTCTGTGGCACCGTAGAACTCAAACGGATGGACCGATTTCGATGTGGTTTTTTTTATTTGAAAGTTAATATCCGTGCGGATGTTCTTAGCTATGTTTGGTTAATATCGATTCAAGATGGCCGCCTCCACAAAATGGCGGACAAAATATTTCTTTACAACCTACCTCAATATGGGTATCAAATGAAAGGGCTTGACTAGTAGAATACTATACATTATAAAAAAATCTAATCCAAGATGGCCGCCACCACAAAATGGCGAATTATACTTTTTTTCACTACTACCTCAACATGGGTATCAAACGAAAGGGCTTGACTAGTAGAATACATTGCACTATAACAAATTTCAAATCCAAGATGGCCGCTTCCACAAAATGGCAAAATACATTTCTTTTTTCACAATTCCCTTAATATGGGTATCAAATGAAAGGGCTTGACTAGTACAATGTTGTACAGATAACCAATCTAAGGTAGTCGGGGGTTAGCCAAAATTTTTAATTTTGTTCTTGTTAGTAAGTAGGTAGGTAATTTTAAAATGTTCACAGATTCGTCATTTATTGAGATATTTAGGTATTTTTTGCAGTATGTATAATTTATTTCTATTACCTTTAAATCTATGTAATTATTTTTTGATTTCACGTAGGTAGGTAATTGGAAACTTCCTTATTACCTATACCTTTACAAAATTTAACAACATTGATTTTAAAATATTAATAGCGATTTATTTTCAGGGCGATCAACTACGGATCGATCGGTGCCATAATGGGTCATGAAGTGACGCATGGATTCGACGATCAGGGTTAGTTAGAAACTACTTATATTATTCATACTAATAACTAAATTTACTAATACTTACCTAATAAGACTTTACAGGAAAGTAGAAAAATCCGAGGTTGACTAAAAATGGCAATAACGTCTAGTATTAGAATCATAAGGTCGTACATTTGGGTTGGTATATTATTTGCAGCTGCAGTTGTCAAGTTTATTATCATCACCGGCTTTAATAGTGAAGGGAAATGTTGTGAAGAAACCGACATGTTCAAAGAGAGAAATCTTTCGAGAACATTCGTCTTCCACTTGCACTTGTCCAGCGCAGGGTCTTGGTGTTGACTCTTTTCTTGTCAGAGAAGGCAGATACTGAGCCCCAGCAAGGGGAGCAGAAAGTTAGTTATCAGCTGATACTTAGCCGATCCATCCCAAAGGTGCGAGCAGTACTCCATACAGGAGCGAATCTGTGCTTGGTATAAAGTGAGCAACTGTTCAGACTTGAAGTACCTTCGCACCTTTGAGAGGACACCTAGTTTTTTGGCAGCTAATTTAGCCTTAGATTCGATATACGAGCCAAAGTTGAGAGTCGATGACAAAGTAACGCCCAACAGCTCGAGATGGTCGGATACCGGCACGGACACACCACGAAAAGTAGGAGTCTGTTGGAAAGGACTCCTTTTTGCGGAGAACAGACACGCCTGCGTCTTTCCCTCGTTAAACCTGACCAGATTGGCATCGCCCCATTTAGAGACTGCCTCAAGGGTCAAGTTTAAACGCTCGATCAAACTCTCTCAGTACCTGAGTTTGTTGCCTATTGGCTCTCGCGCTCGATATGTAGCTCTCTACAACGGTGCTATCATCTGCGTACCCAAAGATACCGGGCTTCAACAGATCGTTGATATGTAGCAGAAAGAGTGTCGCAGAGAGCACCGACCCTTGAGGACTCCGGCATTAATAATATTTGATCCGACGAGCAGCCATCAATGACCACTCGTATGGATCGATCCTCAAAAGTCCGATATCCACGTTATAAAACCTGGAGACAAACCGTAAGCTGAAAGCTTGCTTAAAAGGCCATCGTGCCAAACCCTGTCGAAAGCCTTCGAGATATCCAGGAGACTGCAAGTGCTTCCCCGTGCTTCTCGATAGCTTCACTCCAGATGTGAGTGACGTACGCTAGAATATCCCGGTGGACCGGTTTCGGCGAAACCCGTATTGCCGGTCACTGAGGAGATCGTTCGATTCTAGGTACGCCAGGAGCCTGTGGTTTAAGACACGTTCCATAGTCTTGCAGAGTATGGACGTGACCGAGATTGGCCTGTAGTTGGCAGGGTCAGCACGACTACCTTTCTTGGGTACTGGTTGCACGTTGGCAAGCTTCCAAGACTTCGGTACTTGCCCAGTTTCGAGAGAGAGTCTATACAGGCGCGTCAGTATTGGAGACAACTCAGGCGCACAAGCCTTCAACACTACGGCAGGAATACTATCTGGGCCACTAGCCTTATTCACGTCCAGATTGCGCAGCACTTTGCGAACCTCCATTTGGCGAATATGTATTTCTGACATAGAAGTCGGACAGCCAGGTGAAGTAGGAGGTGTCGCGCTACCAGCATCTAGACGCGAAGATTCCGCAAACTGAGATGCAAACAAGTTTGCCTTCTCCATTGCAGTGTGAGCCAGTGTCCCATCAGGTTTCAGCATTGGAGGCAGTGAGGGCGGCAGAAGTTCGATTCGACCGATTTAGCTAGGGACCAAAACGCTTTGCTGCCCGCAGGGTACGAAACTAGTTTGTTCCCTATTCGACTAATGTGGTCAAAACGAGCCCTCTGAAGAACCTTTTGCATGCCTTAGCAGCCTTGTTGAACGCTTTCTTCTTCTGATGTATATCCTTTGCCCTACGCTGTCGAGCACCAACCCAAGCTAGGTAGGTCTCATGTTTAAATGCTTCAGCACTTTTACACTGAGAACCAAACCAAGGGCGAGCTTTGCTGGATAATGTGACGTCGGAGTATGGAATGAAATATTCCATAGCCGTTCGTATTACATTAGTCACAGCATCGGCGCAGACTGAGGGATCACCAGAAGTGAAGCACAATGGCTGCCATGGGTAAGATGCAAAGAAAGAGCGCATCTCATCCCAATCTGCTGACTTGTATCGCCACATCCGCCGGTTGCCTCTAGGGCTGGGGTCAGGCGGATGGTAGACAGATACTGACTTCACCAGACAGTGGTCGGAGCTGCCTAACGGCGAAGTTACCACCACGGAATAACGGTCTGGATCTGTTGTCAGCAGGAGGTCTAAGCAATAAGGTGTATGCGACTCAACGTCGGGTACTCTTGTGGCCTCTTGGACCAGCTGGGTTAGGTCTAACGATAAAGCTAGTTTTCTCGTTTCCTGCCCAGCGTGGTCAGTGTCCCGGTATGGGTACAGCCATTCCTTATGATGGCCGTTAAAATCCCCCAGTAACACTAATTGGGCTGAAGGGTACTTCTGTTGAGCCGCGTCCGCCGCTTCACTTGAATAATCCATAAGCCTAGTTGTCTCCTGGTCACCGCTGTGCGATCGATATACACAGGCGTAGAGAATTTTGTCTATGCCTGTGTCCATCAATACCCAAAGGACGGAGAATCTTGTGTCCTCTAAGTTACGGAGACGCCGACAGCAGATGTCGTCACGGGCGTACAGGCACACTCCAGCACGGGGCCGAAATTTGTGCTCCAGGGTGTAACCTGGATACGTTAGGTACGCCACATCCGACGGACAACCTATCTGCGTCTCCGTCAGAAACAAGAGTGTCGGCTGCTCAGTCTCGAGGTGGTGATGGACTGCTGAGAGATTTGAGTGCAGACCTCGAATATTTGTGAGGTGCACTTTAACCGACAAGGAGTGCGGCCGCTCTTTACACTTGTTTCTGTTGTTTCGTTTATTCATTTTGGTTTTGAGAGGGGATCGGTGGGAAAACGGCGGTAGAACGAGGCCGCACACTACTGACCATTGGTCACAACACACATCACAAACACATCAGTGGGGAGCTAGCCTGGAGACTGCGGGGACGCCTGAGCCCCCCAGGGATGTCTATCTGGCCTTGTCATCCGGTCGCCAACCGGCAGGATAGCGCATCCCGGGATTTTTCGCTAGATGGCGGGCAGCCTTTCATGAGTGGCTAGCTCACTACTTGGGCCCCCAACTATCTGCGGTCGGTCGCGGCAACCGTGCCTCGGATCCCGCTACCCTCCATGACTAGCTTCCCGATGTACAGTATTGGTGTGTGACAGACCGGTCTTGTAGTTATGCAGCAACTGTTCTGACCCGTTTTCCCCTAATGGTGTCACTAGACTACACAACAGAACACGGCTAGGCCGCTTGGCGTCGTGACTTAATCTAGTGGGTGGTAACCAACCACGGCCGAGGCCTACCACCGGTAGTTTGTCACCTGATTAGCACCACCCAGGGACCACGTGCGGGGTTTCTATATGTAGGTGCTTCCCCACGGACGAAGGTGACTCGGTCCCCAAATTCCATTCAGATCGATATTAGTAATTTGAATAGCTTCATGCAGGTTGTCTACAGAAGCTTGGGTATATATTTGTAAATCGTCTGCATACAGATGGTAGGATGAAGCAATTTTTTTTTGTGATTGAGTTAATAAATATTGCGAAAAGGAGTGGAGATAAACCACCCCGTGACTAACCTCGTTCGGATCTTGGGAACGCAGCCTCGTAAAGGTGCCCCTTTTGATTTTATGTATTTAATTCTGTGCGCACTTAGAATTCTGAAAGTACCTAACTAATTGTAAATCACCAAACTCAACTCGGAAAGCATTCAAGGGCTGTTCCACTTTTGGCGCCAGGGGAGGGTCACATAGTCGTGGTCAAGTCACAAGACCGTGCGACAAGTGCATGCGTACGTTTTAATTAGTGGTCCGTATAGTTCTGGACCCAGCCTCAGGTGGGTCATAACCCCATGCCTCCCCGCCACTCCGCGTTGTTGAAAAGGGACGGGACGGGCCGCGGAGTGTGGATAGGATGACAGCACTGTAGTAATTCCCTATCGGTTCCAGGTCGGCGATACGACTCGGAGGGCAACCTGAAGCAGTGGTGGTCGGCGGCCACGCTGGAGCACTACCACGGCCGCGTGCAGTGCATCATCGACCAGTACAGCAAGTACCACATGCCGCAGCTCCCCGACTATAAGGTGAGTATTTTACTGGCCAGCTCCTAGACTATAAGACATTAATTTATTACCATAACCATGTTTTTTATTTTATTTATTTATTTAAGCCTTTAACCTGTACATTTTATCTCATATCTTATAAACTTGTTTGTTAGTTTTATTAGTAGGTACTTATCCTTAGTAATAAGTTAGTTGCATTAGTTTCTTCTTTTTTGTATACCTAGTCCCTTTTTGGGTGAAGGCCTCCTCCAACTCTTTCCACCTTTTCTTGTCTTTTGCAATTTCAATCCACTTTTTCACCGCTATTTCTTTGATATCATCTTCCCATCTCATTTTTGGTCTTCCAACTTTTCTCTTTCCTATGGGGCCTTTCCATTTTGTAGTTTCAACTGTCCATCTTCTGTCTGTATATCGGGCTAGGTGCCCTGCCCATCTCCATTTCTTCTGGAGTGCGTGCTCGAGAACGTCCGTCAGCTTCGTTCTTTCGCTTATTTCTACATTTCTAACCTGTTGGATCTTTCTTAGTTTTAAAATACTTCTTTCCATTGCATGTTGACATGAGTTTATTTTATTTGCTATCCTCTTAGTAAATGACCATGTTTGGCATCCATATGTGAGACATGGTAGTATGCAGGTGTCTAGCACTATCTTTTTTAGTTTAAGGCTGTAGTTTCCTTTTACAATTTCTTTTTGTGACCAATATTTTTTCCATGCTATATTTGTTCTTCTATCTACTTCTTGCTCGTTGCTGTTTTTGTTGAATGATATTTGTTTGCCCAGGTAAATGTAGCTTTCTGCATAGTCAATCGTTTTCCCTTCGACTTCAATTGGTGTGGTGTTACTGTTTGTCATAATTTTAGTTTTTGTAGCATTCATCTGAAGCCCTACCTTTTCGCTTTCGTCATTTAGCGATTGTAGCATTCGTTTCATTTCTGCAGCTGTTTCGGCAAAGAGTGCGATATCATCTGCATTTGCAAATCTTAAATGACTGAGGCGAGCGTTGTTTATCTTTACTCCTATCCTATTGACCAATTTAGTTTTCGGAAAATATTTTCTAAGACGGCAATAAACAGTTTTGTTGATAGAGGGTCGCCCTGCCTGACTCCTCGTTCTATTTTTATTAAGTACTTCTCCTGTGTCTTCAAGTCTTACTCTGTTTTCGCTGTTTGCATATATATTTTTTATGATTCTTATGTACTTTGACTCTATGTTGATCGAATGTAGTGCTCTCTAAATTGAATCGTGTGAAATACTGTCGAAAGCTTTGCTGTAGTCTACAAATGCGATGTATAATGGTTGGTTGAATTCTTTATATTTTTCTATAATTTGCTCTATAGTATGTATATGATCAGTAGTTGAGAAGCCTGACCGGAAGCCTAGCCATAACCATGTATGTAGGCGAATTTCTTTTAAGCTGGTTGCCTGAAAGAGATTGCTCTATCATAAGAGTTCTACAGCAATATTTCTGTTTTTGTGTCATAATTAAAAGTTATCTATCTATTCGTTAATAACTGTGGTTGCAATTATTTTGTATATTATTAAAATGTATACCTACTGAGCATGATTTTGTGCTGCGCCCGTTCCTATTAGACCTTCTCTGATGTCTACTTAATGAAGTTTTGAACCGTAGCGTCGCGTCGTCAGACAAGTACCTAGGTAGGTAAAGGGTGGTCTTCCACGAAAAAAAACCTACGGACTACGAACTACGGATGTGCCTAATATTAACATACAGCTTACATATTTTCTTTATTTCAAAAATGCCCATTTGGATTTTATAAAGCTAGTTTACTTCGTGTTCGCGGCCATTTCGCACAGATCTTGTAACTGTAAATAGCTCCGAGAAAAAGGTTTCTTGTGTCGAAACGAAAGTCGAGAAAAAATCCCCATCCTTTAATTATTACAAATCACGGTGCTCACTATCAAAAGCATTAGACTTCACGCCAAATTCCTAAGAATTTTGTGTTATTTCGATCGAAAATGGAAATGAATAGAATACGTCATAGTGTTTTGATCAGTTCAGTTTTGCGTAGTGCGAGGATGGCTAAATACTCAAAGTGGTGTTCTGCGTAGGTGCACGGATTCAACACGCAGGGGGAGAACATCGCGGACAACGGGGGGCTCCGCGCGGCACTGCAGGCCTACCGCCGCCTGGCGCGTCGCCGGCCCGCCGCCGCGCGCCGCGCGCTGCCTGGCCTGCCGCATCTGCACCACGACCAGCTCTTCTTCCTCGGGTTCGCGCAGGTACATCATCATCACGTACTCTTCCTTCCTCACCATCATCACGTACTCTTCCTTCCTCACCATCATCACGTACTCTTCCTTCCTCACCATCATCACGTACTCTTCCTTCCTCACCATCATCACGTACTCTTCCTTCCTCACCATCATCACGTACTCTTCCTTCCTCACCATCATCACGTACTCTTCCTTCCTCACCATCATCACGTACTCTTCCTTCCTCACCATCATCACGTACTCTTCTTCTCATGTTTGGTAGGTTAGGTACCGGTGTTGAGGAGAACCTCTTTACCGGGGCTTTTCCTTATCAATAGTCTTAGTTGCTCACCACGTTAGAAGCTTTTTCAAAAGTTTTGTACCTCCCAAGGCTGCCTGGAAGAAATCGCTTTCAGCGATAAGACCGCCAGTAGTTTCGTAAGTCTTACTGTTTTCCTGTATTTGATGTATTCCATTGTGTAAACAAAGCATTTTCGTTTATTAATTTTCATTCTTTCCCAGATATGGTGCGGCAACTCAACAGTAGGAGCTCTAAAGTCCAAAATGGTGGAAGGAGTGCACAGTCCCAACAAAATCCGAGTGATCGGAACCCTTAGCAACTCGAAGGAGTTCGCGGAGGCGTGGCAGTGCCCCCTTGGCTCCCCCATGAACCCTGAACACAAGTGCGTGCTGTGGTGATAGTGAGAACCAATGTGATGCTAGTTGTAAGACAACCAAAGACGATACAGTCATGCGGACTGCACTTTCTATCGACCGATAAATACTTCAAATGAAGTGTTGCTAGGATGCAAATATACCTGTCAACGTTCATTCTCAATTTAATCATCAGTGCCAAAGCTTCATCTTGTTTAATTTCTCTCACAAAATGAAACATTGGCTTAAATACATACAATGGCAAACATATGTCATCGACATAATTATCTTGTTTGACATAAGTTTTCATTGCCTCCTTACCTAAAAACTCGGACATTCATTTAGGAGTGTTACAGAGTTCAACCAATGACCAGCTAGATACGATCGCAACTACTCTACCTACGATACTGGATAAGTTATGTTTAATCATTCTATTCAGACGAATTTGCTGGACAAAAATCTTGAAAACTCAATCAAATGTTTTCAGAATGACAGGTGGATCAAAATAAGTCTAATTATTTGAATTAGACATTGACATGCACTTTTCAAATGCACTCAATTGAACATACTCGTAAACGCCATCTGAGCTGCAATTGAGAACTATTTTTAACAGGTTTTTTGAATCTACCTGTCATTGTAAAAAACGCCTCATTATAATGTGATCGTAGCTACTCCATATAAACAAAATAAAACCATTGGTCGATGGAAAGTTCCAGTCTGCAGGGGCTCCTAGGGTTACCAGTGAGTTACCGCCTTAGCGTAAATTGTACAACTGTCTAAAATTAGGTTTTGTATTGTTTTAACAACTTAGTATAAGATTAAATGTGTGAGATTATAAGATAAGATCTGAGACTGGTGATGTGCCTGAAGCAGTGTCCACACCAAAGTTATATTTTGTAGGGAAATATTGGCAAATGGCATTACAAAGTAATAGATAAGTTCTGAGAGCTGTAGAATGTTCTTAAATTTTACAAGGTGACACATATTATACCTGTCGAAGCTGAATGGATCTCAAACTAGACACTATTATGAATAATTTTTGTATCATTGAATATCACTATGAAAAAAAAATTAATTTAGCTTTACAGTACCAGTAACAATTACAAAACATTTGCAGTTCCATACAAAAATGTCATTTGGACTCTACAATACTAAACAAATGACATTTTTTTTAAGAGGTGTCGAAATTGGGCATGAAGAATTACTTTATTTTGCCATTGCTGGGACAATCCACCACACTAGACCCGTGTCTAGTGTGGGTTTGTAGATGATTCATATATGATACAGATGGGTTTCCCCCACCATTAGTTAGTGGTGATGACTTAGTGAAGAGATCTGCATGTGGTAAAATACTCAAAAGTACTTTTCAATATTTTACCAAGTAAAAAGTAGTAGCACCAGGCTGTGCAACCTTTGGTGGTCCATGCCCACCTTTACATATTTCAATTGTTACAGTGGAGAAATCTGACATTATTTATCAATCAATCAGTCACTAGACCAACATGGCAACACTATTCAATGATGGAAAGTGCATCCATTTTAGCTTAGTACAGTTTAAAGTAACCCTTATTGTCACAAATCTTTCAACAAAAAATAACTTTGTCATGGAACTCTGAAATTTATCAGGCTCATTGCATGCTTGTTCTAGTGAAACTATTTTTTAAGAACAAACATATTATGACAAATGTATTTATTAAAACATAAGGATAATTTTACAATGTATTTTTATTTTTTCCTTTTGTATTCAAACTTGTACACGGGTGCTGAGGTTTCGGTCGCTTGTTTGATTTTCTTAGGCCTCAGTAGTTTAGCGTCACGATCTTTTAGGTGCCGTTTCATTTCCATTTTGCGTTGGATCAAAGCTAGTTCTTTTTCCCGTTGCATCCTTTTTGCTATCTCCGAGTATACTTTTTCTTTTTTCTTTTGCATTATTGTTGCAGTCTGGAATGATGATACAAATAGTATATGTTTCATTCAATAACAAATGTATTACCTCAGTGTAGTGAAGGGATATTGAAAGTTAAAGGCAAGTATAGTGGTAGGACTCTTGGCAGAATCCGCCTGGGGAAGTATATTTGCCTTTGCCAGTTATTCTACCACCAAGCAGTAATGTGCAAACATTACTGTGTTCCGGTTTGAAGGACAATGTTTCCAGATAAATTACAGGGCTTAGAGCTTAAGGCTTAATATCTTAGGTATCTGGGTGAAGAGTACAGTGCAGTGCTAGGTAATTATTTGGACTATTTATGTTCCAATAGCTGCGTGTGAATGTACTGTTATGTGGTAGGCATGTTACTTACCATCAGGCACATACCTTGCTCGTCTCGTCACTCTTTATTTAAAAAAAAATTGTCTATGTGTCTATTTCATAATACTTTCAATTTAATAAGACTACTTACTATACTCTCAATAAAATCTATTCAAAATTATTGTTTTCAATCAATTATGAGTTTCTTATTTCTTTTATTTGTAAGCTTATTTACTAATAATAAGTTTGTTTACTACTAATTATTTACTAATAAGCTTAGTTCCACATAATAAATATATTGTGTCACTCCTCTGAAATAACTTCTCTGATTTTTATGTTTGATCTTTTGTGTATTTGGTGATATGAGGAGAATAGGTTGTAAAATTTTTTACCATCTTGTCACATATTTATTATTTGTTTCATTGACAATATTATACTCAATAATCAAACTATCATTCCTTGATGTGAAGTCATGGCTGTATGTCAATTTTATATATTTATGATTGAGTTTCTAATTCATATGATAGAGCAATGTTTAAAGGGTTCAACTTGTTGAACCTTTTAAATGTCTGCCAAAAAATTACTAAACACTAATGAAGTTTGACTAACCTCTTCATCAATTTCTGGTAGGTCTAACTTCTCAAGTTCAGAAAGACGAGGTCTGTTTGACTTTCTATTAATGAGCTTTGGATGGGTGTCCAACCTTTTGGCCAAATCAAACTCTTTCTCTTTCCCTCATCCACGAAGAATGTATGTGAGTTTTGGAAAGAAGCTGCTACACCAGACATATGCAGTTCATTCTGAAAAGATCAATTGAACAAAGCTCAGAAATAGCATGTGTATTACAGACAGGCAAGTTCAGTAGGTTGCAAAAACATAAGCAGCCCATTCTTAGTTCCCACAGCTTCGACTCGGGACATTCTCTCGCAAGGAGAGAGTGAAGGCCATAATCCACAATACTAGTGTGGGTTGGTGGATGACACCTGACTTCGAAAAATCGGTTTCCTCGCGATGTTTTCCTTAACCGTTATAAGTTAGAGGCTCTACGCACATGACTTCGAAAAGACAGTGGTATGTGTGGGATTTGACCCCAGTGGATCGGGAGTCGTTCTCCCGACTAGACCAGCCACAACATTAGCTCTGACTCAGTAGGTTCAAGTACATAAGGGGCCATCCATAAATTACATCTCACGAATTTCATGATTTTCATACCCCTTCCCTGTTCTTGTCACAGTTGGTTACATTTTCACCCTACCTAGTCACATGTTTTCCAATTTCTGTATAAATTTAATGTTGTAATGCTTAGATATGAAATATTGCAAGAGCTATTACTATTCAATCTGAAAACTGACCAAATTCCAAAAGAACATCCTGTTGAAATACAAGGCATTAGCGAAATTAGGGTCATACAACCAAACGGAAGCTATAAATAAAGAACAATTTAACAACAATGAACAGACAATTTAAAACGACATTTATAAAAATATGACATCACAAAATTTGAGACCCCTTCCTGACTCTTGTCGCCTTGTCACACAATGTCACACTTCATCAAACCTCTCCCTCCCCCTTGACGTGTGATGTAATTTATGGATGGCCCTTAATAGTAAAGAATGAACATTGTGAGGCTAAACTACAATACAAGCCATAAATGTTAGAATGGATTCATGAGGCCTGCTAGTGGCAATTCATTGATAAACAGAGATGGATGGATTTATTTCTCGGTATAAATATTTTGGTTTAAAATTGCAAACACCATCAGTTTACAATAAAATGTGTGGGAAAACTTACAATGGGTTAGGGTAGTTTTTTACCAACCAGTTTTTACAATGTCTTGACATGTAAAAACTGATTGTCACGACATGTATGTTACGAAATAGTCTGAGAAAACACAGAAGAGGGACTGTCAGCAAATGACTGTAACCAGCCACAAAACATTGGCAATAGCTTTGAACAATTGAATGATATTTTTTATTCATACAAAACAGGTTGCATAGTTTCACACGTTTTTATATTTTTTCTACATGCAAGTAAATAAACACCAATGACATAATACACATAGCTAGTTTTTTTTTGTAATAGGTTTGTACATGACCGCCATCCTGAAGCCTGATGTTAAGTGCCAATGCAATCCAAGATGAAGCATGATAACTTAGAAAAAACTGATTCACTCTTAGAGTTGAAGACTTTCAAATCATATCCATGAAGAAATACCCACTCGGGCCATGACTGTTCCTAAGTTTAGATGCCTCTTATTACTAAAGTAATGATTAAGAATTAATTGTTTAAAAACAATTTGTATTGATTTTTTGATTAATTTCTACTTCATACCTGTAATCTATTGATCCGCCTTGTTTCTATAATCCTTTTCATATTCACATATTTGATATCTTGTGTCTGCATCACTTTTATCTGTTGCCCAGTGTGTGTATCTCCTTTTTCCAACTCATGGTGCACCTGGGAAAGGTGAATTAAAAATATGTAATATAAAGATAAAAATTTCAATTTAGCCGTTGCCAAAGGATCCAGGAAAACAATACTTTGTTTTTTAAAGTGAACTGCGGTAATCGGCCTCTACTGCCTACCAAGCTTTGCACTAGACCAGAGCGCAGGAAGGCAAATACTATGTTGCTGTTATGTTAATAGAGAACCTAAGTTTTTATTCAATGATGTTTAAGGGTTAGTGAGAATAGCATGTAGGCAGCGTTTAGTCTAGTTACAATTATAGATTGTTTGGATTATGACATTATGAACAGAAGAAATTCTAAGATAGCAACAACTTCTATACTCAAACTGAAATTATAGAGGGACATTTAAATGGACATTATAGTGAAGGTCATGAATATAGGATAGAATATAGGACTTTAGGACAGCAATACCTTCTCCTGTTAGAACTGAAAGTTACAGCGGGACACTTGAAACTCAATATTATAGTGAAAAGGACCCATACTACAACACCAACTAGACAAAACGGAGATTTGGAAGCATTTGTACATATTATGATTCAAACTTTGTATTCCCTTGTATTACAGTCTATTAGACAGTAGAGACCATCTGAGGCTAACTACCATAGGTCTCCTTTAATAAAATAATACGTGAACATTAATTAAGTTTATTATTGTGTGACGGACGTAAGGCGTTTCAAAATTCCCTATTCGTTCTGGTTTGGGCCTATGTCTGGCCTAGACGGCGGCCTATCCTATAAATATGTTTAACTTTAAAGATATAACCTAGAAAACAATTTTCTTACCCCATCTTTAACTTTAGAATTGACCATATGAAAGTAAAACTCATCAGGATTTTTGTCCAGTGCTTTCTTCCGCAGAACTTTAAGCGTTTCTCCTTTCTCATGGTAGTCGTCGGCTCGCTTTTTGTAGTCTTTCTTTTTTCTCAAGGAGCCCGAGATGTTTTCGCGACTCCGGCTGATGCCGCTCACGGTGAGTTTTTTGGTTAGCCTTCGCGGCTTTTTTCCACGACGACATTGTAGTATTATTTTGGCTTTATTGGTGTTTAACAGTTCAGGATATTCATACAAAATAACGATGAAATAAAAACGAAAACAACAACATGCTCGCAACTCGCAAACGACTTCGTTGACAGGTTGACACGATACACTATGACAGTATGACATTATGACAGTGAAAGAAAAGTAAAAAAAGAAGTACTGTAAGAACCTACGGTACCAAAAGACTTTGACAGTAACGTACGACTTTGACATAAATTTGTGGTTACCTACCAAATGACAACATTAGATAATCTATACTAATATTATAAAGCTGAAAAGTTTGTTTGTTTGTTTGAACGCTAGGATCTCAGGAACTACTGCTCCGAATTGAAAGATTCTTTGTCTATTGGATAGTCCATTTATCGACGAAGGCTCAGGCGCGGTCCCAGCCTCGAATTTTGGAGGAGGTCACTAGTACACAGCCTCAGGTTTGGGGGTCACAAGTAGAAATACAATAAATCGAGCAAAAAATACTTTACTTGTAGCCCCCCAAGATTTTACCCGCGTAGTTCTCGTTCCAGTTGTTTTCCCGCGTTAAAAAAATTGTCTAAGTATGTACTTTTAGATATTTTTAATTTTCTTAGATTTTTTGTTTAACGTATACGATTTTGAGATACCCCCCCTCCGACCGCGCATGCGAAGGCTAGAGGCTATAGAACATAGCGCTGCTATCAATAGTAGCAGAGCATGAATGAAGCATGTAACAAAAACGGGAAACTTTTTGAGAGTTTTCGTACCGTGCTTTGACATGATAGGATGTGTCTAAGATTGCGTCATTGAATGTAAACCTTTGCTAATCAAATTTATTTCTAAATCTGAGTTGGTACGACCAGTTTTCGACAGGTGGTGTAGCAGGTCGCTGAAGCGGCTTTTTGTTTGAAAGCGATATTCTCAGTAATCACAGAACCGATTTTTAAAATTATTTCACCGTTGGATATTTACGAGATCCCTGAGTGCTATCTCTATATTTATTTATAATGATATTAAACTTTCGCGATTTGAACACATACTGTTTATACAGTACAGGGCTTAATCACGAATAATTCATTGTTTTAATACTTACCTCGACGTTGTTTTACTTTACGTTGTGTTACGACGGTTGTAACGCTGCCGAAACATCGAGGTAGGTATTAAACAATTAATTATTCGTGACTAAGCCCCGTGCTATATATACCTATAATAGCTTATATACCACGGCCGAGTCCAGACCGACTCCAGTTTCAAGTGCTAAACCAGCTACGATCACATACGCGCACTCTCCTTGAAAAAAGATCGCCGGACGCGATCGAAACTTGAGTCGGACTGACTGATACTATATCAAACGTGATTTACCCGTGTATTTATTTAAAATGTGTAATAACCACGTTAGTTTTCATACTGAAACATTATAATGTTGGAGTAGCGAATTTTAAAATCATATTTTTAGGGTTCCGTACATAAAATGAGACCGGAGACTCCTGGTTCAAAACCACGCGCATCACTGTCTTTTCGAAATCATGTGCGTAATGCCGCTAACTTGAAAATGGAGAAGGAAAACATCGTGAGGAAATCAACATGTACCTAGAATCTTTCGAAGTTATGTGTCATCCACCAACGCGCACTGACCCAGAGTGGTGGATTATAGCCTCGGGCCCTACTTGCTCTTTGTAGGCTCCAAGTCCCAGCAGTTCGGGAACATTTTGTGGGCTGTTTATGAAATGAACTGAAGTTTTTGCATACACATAATATTTTGTTAAATTAGGTGTCATTTTTTGTATATTCATGTTCATTATGGTTTTCTCATGAGAGGTAGGTAAGTACATAAGGTTTTCTTTGATACAAAATGTTTGCTAATAAACAAGATAGAAATTAAACAATGTCAAATTAATTGAAATTAAAAAATAATAATTAAGTAAGTCAAACCTTCAACGTCATTCGCAAATCACGCGAGGTTGTTTCATGATTCAAAAATGGGTTCCATTTATTAACAAACCGGTGTATATCTGTATCTGTCTGTCCGTTTTTTTAACTTATTTGGAACAATTTATTTCTAAATTTTAAGTGTTTGTCATTGTAAGCATGTAAATATATTTTTGAACATTTCACTAAATATAGAAATTAAATATAATTGAGGATAAACTAAATAAAACGTGATTGCAATAAAATTGATGGCAATTTAAACAATAAAAAGCAAATAATTTCTAGGGCACTAAACAAACCCACACCCAAAAACATGTTGAATACTCCGCCTAACGATGCTGAAACACAAATATTTATAATATAGTGTGATACATTCGTAATTGGAACATGGAAAAATAAGTACAAGGTTGGCATTGTTAATTCTTTAGTAATATAGAGCTACATAATAATCGTTCAAAATTAGAACATAATAGTTATTCAACATCCGAGATTATACCGCTGTAATACTGCCAAAATATTTTATTTTAGCTATTTTCACTCCATTATGAGCTAGGCCATTTTCTTATGGGGAAACTCAGCTCAAGTCAGCAGGCGAAGTCAATATTCGTCCCTCACAAAAATATCGTTTTACAGGTTGGGTTCTACGAGGTCGTTTAAGGAATTTCTAAACTCATCGGTATACTAACCATGCCATAAAAAATCTACAAAAGTATGTCACACAGGGCGAGCCATAAATATTTATAATACTCGAGGAAGGAACAAATTTATTGTAGGTACCACGGACTAGATTGGTGACTAGTGGATCAAGTGGATCTCCCAGCCAAACTCAAATTTGAAGATGTGTGAGGTCCAGCGTTATCATGATGGAAAACCACACCCTTTCTGTTGATTAATTCCGGCCGCTTTCTCTCAACTTCTTGCTTTTCTCATTAGTTGTTCGCAGTTCGCAGTAGAGTTCAGAATCGATATACATAAAATATATATACGTACACCAAATAAATACGATACATTGCACACACAGAAATAACTTTAGATACCAACTATGAGCTCAGATAATGATTTTTTACCCTAAGCTTGAAGACTTCAAGCGACGGGGCATGCTTTATTTACACAGGCAGTTCATTCCATAGCTTTCACATTTCACATTTCACAGTGAAGGATAAAGAGTAGAAACATGTGCTGTGTTGAGGAATGTCAAGTGTGAGATTCTCTGATGTTCTAAGGTTCCTAGTGAGGAGAGAGTGGCGAAACTGGAACCGTTCCTGAAGATAGCGAAGAGAAGGAGGATAGAATAGAATATTGTAAAGAAGGGACGGCGACGACGAATCGGCAGCCACTTGGGTTTTGAGTTTAGTGCGGAATTCGGAAACGTGGTCATACTTGCGCAGGCCAAATATAAACCTCATACAAAAATTTTGCAAGCGCTCAAGTTTAGTAAGCTACTCTTCTGTGAGGTCGAGGTAACAGACATTAGCATAATCTCGAATAGGGAGTAAGAGTGATTGTGTTAGCGCAACCTTAGTGGCAGTGGGCAGAAAGTTACGCAATCTACACAGCGAACCCGCGGCCGCGAATATTTTACGACTAATTTCAGTAAGCCGGGGACCCCAAGATAGATCTCGGTCAAAGATCACACCCAGGTTCTTGACAGAGATACTGAAGGGAATCACCACTCCATTGAAAATTACAAGCGGAAGCGAACTCCAGTCTATTTGGCTTACAGCACGCGGACTACCTATTATAATCGCTTGCGACTTCGAAGGATTAGTCTTTAGACCAAACAAGACGCTCCAATCTAAGATCCGACGCAGATCAACATTAATGGTATCAACAGCTTCGGAAAGCCAGGCCAGTGGGGCTTGACAATACAGTTGTAGATCATAGAGGTGGTAGGACGAAGAAAGATTATGTGAGATAGCATTTATAAAGATAGCGAAAAGTAAAGGAGATAAGACGCCACCCTGTGGTACACCGGCTGATGTGTCACACCAAGAAGAGAATTTCTCATCAAGGCGAACCCTCTAGCGGCGGGCATACAGGTAACTTTGAAACCAGTCAATAACAGATGGAGATATGTTCGTACACGGTTCATTAGGTTTCTGTTTCTTACAGTGAGCTCGTGAGGGATCCAAATATCGCACTTTTTTGTGTACGCAGTTTTTTTAAATGCGCCAAAACTGTTTGTGGTCAATTCCCAGTTCTTCAGCTACGTTGTAACTTCTGATATGTCAATCTTGCTCCACTGCCTTAAAAATGGCATCCATTTTATCCGTAATAGGGCGACCAGAGCGACGTGCATCCTTGATATCAAAATTTCTAGATTGAAAACGCTTAATATTGTTTTTAAACTTTCGCGATTTGAACACATAATGTTTATAATGTATTTACAGGACTTAATCACGATTTAACGCAGTCTTCTCGTGACCACGGCGGTTGTAACGCTGCCGAAACGTCGAGGTATTTAAACAATGAATTAAATCGTGAAAACGCTTAAACCAAATTTTTGCTACTCTCACAGACACTGCACTAGGTTCGTAAACTTCGCAATTTTTTTTCGCGGCTTGCGTTGTGTTTCTACCTTGTTTGTAGTAAAATTTTAAAATGTTTATTATTAAATTATATTAATTATGTATGTATATATAATATTAAATTATTATTAATCTTGACCGTACGAAAACAAATAAAAATCACACATTTTAGTTGAATTTATGTTCTTTAAAATTTAAACTTTTAATGATACCAAAACCAGCCAGATACAAAAAGTATATACCTAAAGAGATGTTATTATAATACATACCTACTATAATGCGAAAAACTTTTTCCACAACCGAAAGATGAAATCGCGGGTAGAAGCTAGTCTTAGACATATTTCTCGACGAACCAACTTATCGAAACTTTTGTAAATACTTACACAATAGAGTTAACCAGGTTTCTGTAGGATTTAAAAAAAAAATTTTTGACGAAGGAAGATTCAATTGAAAGTGTATCACAGTAGATTTGGAGTTGAGGTTTTCACTGGAAAATAAAATTCAAGCTTACTTACAAAGTAATGGGTTGACGAAAAATAAGCTGGAAGGTAATTACGATGTTGACAGTTACGTTTAAAATGATATAATTACTGCAAAACGAGTAGCTCATTATATTGAAACTATATACTTACTATATTGGATCCACTGTGAATATGTCGAGGTTCATAGGAATCGTATCCAGGCTTATATCAGATGTGAGTTTGTTGCACAATGGTAAACAATCACAAGCAGCAAAAACTGGAATACAAAAGTGGCGTACAATTAGCTTGACATAATGGCTATTAGGGATATTTTTTAAGAAATAGGGTTTTTTGTGGGGGCACGCAATAGCACCAAAAGCGCCCAAAAGTCACGGAGTTCTCCAATAAAATACCTACCCATGTATATGTACTCGTAGACTTTCAACGACGGAGATTCAGCGTGCCCCCAAAAACGAATTGACAAAAAAGGCCTAGGTATAGTTATACATAGTTATTTTAAAGGATATGAATAATTAACAATAGTGAAAACAATACCTACTTAAGTGAATTATATAAAGCAATAACTACATGTAGGTTTCAGCCATCCTTGGGCCCTTTTCGCTATCTTCTTATGACTATGTCTATGACAAGGTGAATTTTTAAATAACAGGTGAATTAAAAAAAAATGACATACATAGTGGTTGAATTGATAACCTCCTCCTTTTTGGAAGTCGGTTAAAAATAATTCTCAAGCTATTCTTCACAATGACCTACTCTGTGCAATTCACAACCAAAGTTCTCAACATCTAAACTGTGGCCGGATGATTACCTAATTTTTGTATAAACTACTTATTCTTAAAGGGCAGACTTGAATATTTAAATTTTTGAAGTGAAATCTTCTTTTGGCGCTCCACACACAATTTTTTTTTGTGAGCTGTGAATTGACCTCAGCGGTCACGCTCGGAAATAAAAGAAATGTTCGGGTGAACTTGGGACCGTCGAGTCTGCCAGAGCGAAATATAGTCAGATGCTACCGCAAAGAATAGATAATATTAGGTATAGTTTCAGGTTTCCGGCACGGTTTCTTTGTATCAATCGTAAGCTATGGCAACAGAGTGATGTGCCGCGACAAAAGTATAACAGTTCCACAAAAGCGATCAGGCCGTGCTTTCGGTGTAAAGCGTTTGTTCTAAATCTATACGTAATACGTAAACTCTTTGAGTTAAATATTTAACAAGTATTTTAAAGTGGCGTTTTCAAGATGCAAATAGACCTGTCAAATATAGTTCGTAATTTCGCCAAATGTGACACAAATGTTTCATTTTGTGAAATCAACTACGCGGGTAAAATCGCGGGGCCTACTAACTAGTAAAGTCTTTTTTAACCCCCGAACACGAGAACAAAATTAAAAATTATAATTAACCCCCGACTCTCTCGGATTGTGATTTGTGCAATATTCTACTAGTCAAGCCCTTTCATTTGATACCCATATTGAGGGAGCTGTGAAAAAAGAAATGTATTTCGCCATTTTGTGGTAGCGGCCATCTTGGATTTGAAATTTGTCATAGTGCATAGTATTTTACTAGTCAAGTCCTTTCATTTGATACCCATATTGAGATCGGTTGTAAAGAAATATTTTGTCCGCCATTTTGTGGAGGCGGTCATCTTGTTTAGATATTTACCAAGCATAGCTAAGAACATCCGCACGATAATTAACCTTCAAATTAAAAAACCGCATCGAAATCGGCCCATCCGTTTGATTTATACGGTGCCGGTGCCACAGACAGACAGACAGACATCGACGTCAAACTTATAACACCCTTTTTTTGTTTTTTTGGTTAAAAAAGGGATGTTATAAGTTTGACGTCGATGTCTGTCTGTCTCTGTCTGTGTGTGTGTGTGTCTATCTGTGGCACCGTATTAGAGCTGAAACGGACGGGCCGATTTCGATGCGGTTTTTTTATTTTAACGTTATTTACCGTGCCGATGTTCTTAGCTATGTTTGGCAAATATCGATTCAAGATGGCCGCCTCCACAAAATGGCGGACAAAATATTTCTTCACTATAACCTACCACAATATGGGTATCAAATGAAAGGGCTTGACTAGTACAATTTTATACAAATCACACATCCGAGGTAGTCGAAATTTTTTTTTTTTATTAATATTTAGTCAAAATTTTTAATTTTGTTCTTGTTACTCGATTTATTGTATTTCTATCGCCCCCCAGCTTTGAGTTTCTCTCTGCGTTCTCCTCAATAATTTGAGCGCCTGGAACCATTTGTGATAGGTCTATTCGGAAAACGTCTCTTTATAACAGTTACTTGTTAGCGACCTTGTTCATGACTTGTACGGAGACATCTCAACTGTTTGATCGAACACTTCGGTAGATCGTTTACTTCCTCAATCTCATCAATCTGTCTAAACGGATCCGAACAACCACAATGTTCCTCTGCACATTTATGCTGAAAAATATAATCGTAATAGAACAATTAAGTTTTTTTTTAAATTAAAAATGTTTTATTCTAAAACAATAACATTGCAAGCAACAAAACAAAACACGCAAAATTTTAATATTGTTTCTATATCTGTTCTATTCTGGCAGAATGCGCTTAAGGGGACCTTCTGAATCAGGTGGGATTCCGAGTTCAGCATCAGTGTAGGTGCTGAACATTTAAAAAACCTATTGCCAGGAGGTAAGCCTATTTGAACAAAATGGATGTAATATTTATTAGGCTTCATAGCCCAAGTGTGATAGGTCCACCCAACAAATATACTTACATACTTATTTTAATAGTATTGAGTAACGGCACGAGCAAGTAATCAATCAATCAATCAAAACCATTTAATTCTGTCAACACATACAGTGCACTTAGAAACGTCATTTTATACAATTCTTACAATTTATCTTGTAAACAGGTCACTTTACAATAATTATAATCATAATTACACAGATGACATAATCAAGTGTATTATAAACACGAAGACATATATACACTGCATCTTAGCCTTATCACAAAGTTCGAGAGCGTCGAGAATTATGTAGGTAAGTATTGTTAAGTTAAGTAATTAGTCAGCAATAGCATCGTCACAAGCATCATCAATCGTTATTATAGCATTAACATAAATAATAATACACAGAGTAAATTAAATAACTAAGTAGTCAGCAATAGCATCGTCATAATCATATTATATCGAGAATACAAAAAAAAATATAGTAAATATACATCAGTTAAATACTCGAACAGTCACAGGACATTGTCTATTTTGATTATTTGGAATTTACATAGATAAACTAAACTAAATGGTGTTATTCAAATATGTTTCTGTATGCCAGAGCGTCAGCTAATTTATAGTAGCTTTTCTCAAGTAGGTAAGTGAGTTTTTAAAAAGTTAAATTTTTCATTTTTAGGAAGGAAGTATACGTGTATCTGCCATGATGATAACCAACACATCTGCCTATAACAGCACAGTGTCACGCAGCTATTAGAACATGAAGAGTCCCAGTAATTACCCAGCACTGCACTGCACTTTCACCCAGAGATACGAGACGGTATATCTATGTCCCATTGATATAAATACCGATTTTTAAGAGTTCAATGCTGTGTCCTATAATTTCTCTGGAAATTGCCCTTCAAAGTAGAACACAGTAATGTTTGCAGATTACTGCTCGGCGAAAGATTAACTGGCACAGGTGTAATATTTTCCCAGGAGGACTCTGCAAAGAGTCTTACCATCTATCGTATTATTGTTTTTTTTAACTGTTACACTTGACCGCCATCTCGCCTGATGTTAAGCGACGATGCAGTCTACGATGGAGCGTTTTTTTACCTAGAAGAAACCGATTCACTCTCGATTTGAAGACACAAAGATTGTAACCAACAGGGAAAACCCACTCAGGCAACGTATTCCACAGCCTAGACGTTCTAATCACAAAAGTAGAGTCAAATCTCTTCGTTCGTGTCTTTGGAACATCAACCATGAAACGATGTCGCTTTTTCAAACTATGAGCATTCCGATAGAAAAAAGGGCAAGGTGCCCTTTTTTCTATCGGAATGCTCAGTTTCAGTTCAATCGGAAGGTATAAGAAGGTATAAGAATCGTGTAAATCAGTCGCACACTCTCCGACATTTTATTGTGATAAAATTATCTTGTATATTATATATGTCATCATCATCATCGGCCTATCTTAGTCCACTGCTGGACATAGGCCTCTCCCCATGGCTCGCCATTATATATGTAAATAATACTAATAATTGTAACGCATTGGCGAAACCTGTAATGTTACTTTTATATGAAACAAATAAATAAACAAATCCTGATTCCATTGTTTTAGCCCATATTCACATACCTGACATATTTCTCTCAAATATCCTTCGGATGAAACGCAGTTAGATTCGACAAAGTCTTCTGTAGCACTCATAGGAACAGATTGGAATGACATAAGAGCGGAGTAGATATACCCTGGTGCCAGAGTCATCCGCTGCACATTTGTTTCGTCGTCGTACTTAGCGTAGAACTGTAAAAACACAAAGTAGGTAATATAAGTCACAACCACCAAGAACGGTCGTCATCAAAATTGGTGTAAATGCAAACCATTTCCAACTAAAGAAGCTGTTCTATTTCAACGCATATGCTTACCTACAAGAGTCACTAATTGTCTAATTATTATTTTTCTTTTATAGATAGGTATCTTATACCTTTAAACGAGCAATTCTTGTAGGTAATCTTAATATATATAAATCTCGTGTCACAATGTTTGTCCTCAATGGACTCCTAAACCACTTATCCGATTTTAATCAAATTTGGACACCATGTGTAGATGGATCCAACTTAAAAGATAGGATAGTTTTTATTTCGATTAATAGGCTTTATGTGACCATATCCGAGCGAAGCCGGAACGGGCCGCTAGTATATATATAGAATCTGAATCTCGGAAACGGCTTGAACGATTTTCATGAAATTATATATACAGGGGGTTTCGGGGACGATAAATCTAACTAGCTAGGTTTTATTTTTTTAAAAACATCATTTTATGCGCGTTTTCAGACAATGAAAAACTCCTACAATGTCATTAGAATACGATAACTTATTTCGCCACTGTTCTTTAAGTCTAAATGGCTCAGACGGAATATGCTCGCCCTCGGAGTCAATAGGCCCCGGTTCGAATCCTGATGGTTACACTCGGGTCTTTTCTTTTTGTTCTTTTTTCCTGAGAAAATCTTTTACTTAGAGCCCTTTTTTTTTTTTTTTTTTTTTTTAACTTTTATAGGTTTACACTTGACCGCCATCTCGCCTGATGTTAAACGATGATGCGGTCTACGATGAAGCGTGTTTACCTAGAAGAAACCGATTCACTCTCGATTTGAAGACACAAAGATTGTAACTATCGGGAAAAACCCTCTCAGGCAACGTATTCCACAGCCTAGACGTTCTTATCACAAAAGTAGAGTCAAATCTCTTTGTTCGAGTCTTTGGAACATCAACCATGAAACGATGTCGCTTTTTCGAGCTACGAGCATTCCGATAGAAAAAGGGCAAGGTGGTATTAGATCGTACAAATCAGTCGCACACTCTCCGAAGTGTATCCGATAAAAACCGATAAGCTAGCAATTTTCCGGCGATGTTCGAGACTTTGCAGTCTTTTCGCACGAGAATGTCATTGCCTATGAGCCTTTTGGCACGTCTCTCGATCGATTCCAGAGCTTCCAGCTGATACTTAGCCGATCCATCCCAAAGGTGCGAGCAGTACTCCATACAGGAGCGAATCTGTGCTTGGTATAACGTGAGCAACTGTTCAGATTTGAAGTACCTTCGCACCTTTGAGAGGACACCTAGTTTTTGGCAGCTAATTTAGCCTTAGATTCGATATACGAGCCAAAGTTGAGAGTCGATGACAAAGTAACACCCAACAGCTCGAGATGGTCGGATACCGGCACAGATACACCGCGAAAAATAGGAGTCTGTTGGAAAGGACTCCTTTGCGGAGAACAGACACGCCTGCGTCTTTCCCTCGTTAAACCTGACCAAATTGGCATCGCCCCATTTAGAGACTGCCTCAAGGGTCAAGTTTAAACGCTCGATCAAACTCTCTCTCAGTACCTGAGTTTGTTGCCTATTGGCTCTCGCGCTCGATATGTAGCTCTCTACAACGGTGCTATCATCTGCGTACCCAAAGATACCGGGCTTCAACAGATCGTTGATATGTAGCAGAAAGAGTGTCGCAGAGAGCACCGACCCTTGAGGACTCCGGCATTAATAGCCATTTGATCCGACGAGCAGCCATCAATGACCACTCGTATGGATCGATCCTCAAAAGTCTGATATCCACGTTATAAAACCTGGAGACAAACCATAAGCTGAAAGCTTGCTTAAAAGGCCATCGTGCCAAACCCTGTCGAAAGCCTTCGAGATATCCAGGAGACTGCAAGTGCTTCCCCGTGTTTCTCGATAGCTTCACTCCAGATGTGAGTGACGTACGCTAGAATATCCCCGGTGGACCGGTTTCGGCGAAACCCGTATTGCCGGTCACTGAGGAGATCGTTCGATTCTAGGTACGCCAGGAGCCTGTGGTTTAAGACACGTTCCATAGTCTTGCAGAGTATGGACGTGACCGAGATTGGCCTGTAGTTGGCAGGGTCAGCACGACTACCTTTCTTGGGTACTGGTTGCACGTTGGCAAGCTTCCAAGACTTCGGTACTTGCCCAGTTCGAGAGAGAGTCTATACAGGCGCGTCAGTATTGGAGACAACTCAGGCGCACAAGCCTTCAACACTACTGCAGGAATACCATCTGGGCCACTGGTCTTATTCACGTCCAGATTGCGTAGCACTTTGCGAACCTCCATTTGGCGAATATGTATTTCTGACATAGAAGTCGGACAGCCAGGTGAAGTAGGAGGTGTCGCGCTACCAGCATCTAGACGCGAAGATTCCGCAAACTGAGATGCAAACAAGTTTGCCTTCTCCATTGCGGTGTGAGCCAGTGTCCCATCAGGTTTCAGCATTGGAGGCAGTGAGGGGCGGCAGAAGTTCGATTCGACCGATTTAGCTAGGGACCAAAACGCTTTGCTGCCCGCAGGGTACGAAGCTAGTTTGTTCCCTATTCGACTAATATGGTCAAAACGAGCCCTCTGAAGAACCTTTTGCATGCCTTAGCAGCCTTGTTGAACGCTTTTTCTTCTGGTGTATATCCTTTGCCCTTCGCTGTCGAGCATCAACCCAAGCAAGGTAGGTCTCATGTTTAAATGCTTCAGCACTTTTACATTGAGGACCAAACCAAGGGCGAGCTTTGCTGGATAATGTGACGTCAGAGTATGGAATGAAATATTCCATAGCCGTTCGTATTACATTAGTCACAGCATCCGCGCAGACTGAGGGATTACCAGAAGTGAAGCACAATGGCTGCCATGGGTAAGATGCAAAGAAAAAGCGCATCTCGTCCCAATCTGCTGACTTGTATCGCCACATCCGCCGGTTGCCTCTAGGGCTGAGATCTGGCGGATGGTAGACAGATACTGACTTCACCAGACAGTGGTCGGAGCTGCCTAACGGCGAAGATACCACCACGGAATAACGGTCTGGATCTGTTGTCAGCAGGAGGTCTAAGCAATAAGGTGTATGCGACTCAACGTCGGGTACTCTGTGGCCTCTTGGACCAGCTGGGTTAGGTCTAACGATAAAGCTAGCTTTCTCGTTTCCTGCCCAGCGTGGTCAGTGTCCCGGTATGGGTACAGCCATTCCTTATGATGGCCGTTAAAATCCCCCAGTAACACTAATTGGGCTGAAGGGTACTTCTGTTGAGCCGCGTCCGCCGCCTCACTTAAATAATCCATAAGCCTAGTTGTCTCCTGGTCACCGCTGTGCGACCGATATACACAGGCGTAGAGAATTTTGTCTATGCCTGTGTCTATCAATACCCAAAGGACGGAGAATCTTGTGTCCTCTAAGTTACGGAGACGCCGACAGCAGATGTCGTCACGGGCGTACAGGCACACTCCAGCACGGGGCCGAAATTTGTGCTCCAGGGAGTAACCTGGATACGTTAGGTACGCCACATCCGACGGACAACCTATCTGCGTCTCCGTAAGAAACAAGAGCGACGGCTGCTCAGTCTCGAGGTGATGGTGGACTGCTGTGAGATTTGAGTGCAGACCTCGGATATTCGTGAGGTGCACTTTAATCGACAAGGCGTGCAGCCGTGCCCTTTGTAAACGCATTTAAACCGAGCAAAGCTCGGTCAACCAGGTACTATCTACTAATTAGCAGACGCTAATCTATACAAATACGTACATAAAATTGAAGTGTCTGTTTGAAATATTAAAATAACCGCTTCTTACTATATGCATACGAATAGACAATAAATACCTTTTTACCAAAATACTTACCTATATATATTTTTTTACTTTTGTTTGTCTGTATGTTTGATCAGGCTAATCACCTAAACGGCTGGATCGATGATGATGGAACTTTCACTACTAAATAGCTGATATTCTAATACATAACTTGAGCTACTCTTACTTGGGGAAAATAAACAGGGTTACGCGAAATAAACAAAAATCCCTTAAAACGTGCTTGAAACCGCGCGCAAAGTTAGTACGAGTATTATAGCAAACAAGCTGTACCCTGCCACGCTTCGCTGTAGCACATTCTGATGCAACAATTAGATAAAAACAATCCTTGATGCGGATTATATATCATTGTAAAATTTCAGCTCGATCGGTGCAGAACTGTTTGAGTTTTTTGAAGCGTACACAAACCAACGTTACGTTTTTATATATAGAGATATCAGCTATCTGGCCGCCATAGTACAAGCTTTGCTTAGTTTGGGGTCAGATGGTGGTGTGTGTGAATTGAACACCAATTGGCTGCATGCTGATTACCATTAACCCTGTATAGGTGTCTCGTCAATGACCCTACAAAGAATAATCGTAAACAGACAAATTATTTTTTTATTTACCTTACACCCATTGGTGGTTTCATTGGAACACTGCAGCGCTAAATCTATGTTTCTTGTTCGCGTGTTTACGAAACTTGGCCGAGTCGGCTCATTTAGCTTCATGAATGCTCTGAAAATAAACACTTAGGTTTTGAGTCTACACTGACAATCCAAGTGCGGATCCAAGTGGAGGGAGTGGGAATATTACCATAGATAGACATGGTGATGCAATAAATCTAATTAGTATGTCAGCTAGAATACGTGCAGTAAAAAATATTCATCATTTTTATTCATTCATGTATTTTTTCTTTTGTTTAACAAACAATTTATTCGATTTTAAACATTTAAAACAAACAATATTTCGAGTGACGTCACGTCTATTAAAGATTTTTATGAAGAAGTGACGTCACGTTGATTTTTGTGAAACATAGCCGTCCTCTGCTCAGTTTTGACCATTAGAAGTATAGGTACGTAGATCACACTATAAGTTTTGCGTAACTTAAAAAAAATAAACATGTTAATTTGTTTTGTTTGTAATTTGTTATGTAACTCAAATAGTAGGATTGTGTTTATTGCTTTTCTAAATACTCTCCTTTACTTTTAAACATTTTTTCATGCGATCAAACCATTTTTTACAATTACAACAGGAGAACCACAGATTCTGAAGGCATGTTTTCTACGTGCTTATTGAACTCTATCACTGCCTCTTCGGAGTTGGTAAAAGTGACCCCTCTCATAAAATCTTTGATTTTCGGGAAAATACAGAAATCACAGGGTGATCGGGGCTAAGTGCAGAATGGGACGAAGGTGACGATTTGTACTTTTTCGGAAGCTAAAAATTACTTTATATTGTTTGCCGTGTGTGAAGAAGGGTTGTCATGATGTATGAGAACGCGGCTTTTTGGTCGTCTTTCGAGAACTTTTTCTAACACCCTGGGTAAACAAATGGTAGAATACCACGCGGCATTAACACTCTTTTGATCTTCAAGTGGAATTGCACAGATGGGCCCCGTAGCTGAGAAAACAAACACAATATTTTTTTCCATCGTTTCCCGCCTACCTCACTTTTGTTGGCTTGTTCTCATTTTCAAACACCCATTCACAAGATTGCTGTTTTTTTCGGGTTCAAGACAATAAATCCACGTTTCGTCTCCTGTGACAATGTCATAAACAGAATTAGAATGACCGTGGTCGTACTTCAGTAGCATCTGTGAGTACCGCTCCACGAGAGCCCGCTTCTTCTGCTGTCAGTTCATGAGGGATCCAACGACAACAAAATTTCCGAACTTTAGATACCTACTTAGATGAGAGAGCCTCATAGATGAACCAACACTATGTTATAAGTAATAAGATAAGAAAATTTGGCCTTTATTATAGGTGACATACGTATCAGGTCGCATAATGCAGCAAACGCCATCAACCGAGAGCTGCTTGTCGAACAAATCTTCGCAAGGGAGCTTCAATCCCTGCCACCTACAGACCACGATGAGATCGGAGCACGCTGGGGAGTACTTCAGCAACATATTCGCCAATGTAAGGTTCTGGTCTGATAGCAACTGCGAAATATATATATTATCTTAAATTAAACATTGCAAAATCACCCTACGCAATAAAGCTATTGCATAGCTTTTATAGCGGGCCTGGGGACCGAATTTTAGTGATCGTGCATCTCTTTCTTATGTTCACAAGAAAGAGGGACGGAAGACCGTAACGCCGTCCTCCCCACTCGGTCATTCGACTTTGAATCTTATTTGTATTGGCTTTACAGACTAAATGCTCTTAGCTGTCGTAGACTGACTAGATTGTTTACTTCTCTGCATTTTTTTATGGTAAACAAATGTCACTCTTCAAAATAAAAGCAATTCCGGAAAATTGTTAACATCCCTATTGCTTATGTTGATAAAAATGCATGCAATATGCAATAGCTTTACCGCGGCAGTCCCCGAGTGCCACACTTCTTTTTTTATTTAAAATATTAGGTCAAGGCATAATAATCAAGGGCGGATCCAGATTTGGCACCAGAGGCTCTACCGCCTCACTAAAACTGTGTTAGGTTTGATATTGTTGTCTCTTTTCTTTTCGCTTGATATGATAGAGACAGCAATAGCAAACCCATAGCCGATTTAGTTAGGCGTTAGAAGGGCTGGGAGTCACATAGTCGTGGTTAAGTCACAAAACCGTGCAATAAGTGCGTATGCTCGTTTTTATTAGTGGCCCGCCTAGGTCCCCTGTTGGTCTATCCACCAACCCGTACTTGGCCAACGTGGTGGATTATGGCCTTAACTCTCTACTTGCGAGAGAAGGCCCCGAGTCCCAGCAGTGGGAACATTTAGTGGGCTGCTTGTGTATTGTGTTGTGTCTAGGTCCCCTGGTTCTAGGCCAGGAAAAATAATATGTTTGCAAGTAAAGCAGACACCCAATATGGCTGTAAGGTTCCGACCGCAGCTAACAAAACAGCTGATAACTTTGAAGCGACTGAATCGATTTTGATGAAAGATATCTGAGAACAATCTCGAATTCATCTTTCAGCCAAGAAAACTAAATCAACAGCTTTTCCTCCGTTCGGGGGTTACGATGTCACAAACAAACATACACATACACACAGAGAGACACGCCAAACTTATAATACTTACCTAATACCCCGGAGTTGTCCCGTGATGTTGTCAGGCGCTGGTGTGCAGGGACCTGCCTAAGTGGACCACTATTAAAAAGGCATGCATGTACCTACTTATCTTACAGTTTTGTGGCTTGATCGTGACTATGTAGTATGTATGTTTTTGTAGTGGTAGGAGTCTTAGCAGAGTCCGCCTGGGGAAGTACCACACCTATTCTACCGCCAAGCAGTAATGTGCAGACATTACTGTGTTCTGGTTTGAAGGGCAATGATTCCAGAGAAATTACAGGGCTTAGAGATACAACATCTTAGATCTCTGGGTGACGAGCGCAGTGCAGTGCTAGGTAATGATTTGGACTCTTCATGTTCCAATAGATTGTCACTGTGCTGTTATGAGGCAGGCATGTTGCTTTCCCCCAGGTACATGTCCTGCTCGTCTCATCACTCTTTGTTTAAAAAATATGTGTACCCAACGGCGTCATGTAACACTTTCTGGAACCAAAGCTGGATCCGCCCTTGGTTGTTATAGTATTGTTGACCCGCCAGAGTTATAAAGAGTAATCTTTTTCAGGAATATCCGCTCGAGACTTGCATATTACATTATCGACATACTGACGCTATTGCTAATTCCATCTTCAGCCTAGCGATTCTGTACCCAGTCAGATTTTTGCGACACGGAATCTCATCTCTCAGTCTTTGTCTTATCTATTTAGAGTGACAGAGACAAGAATTGGTATTCCGAATTCCGAGCCGTTCGGATTGCGTATGGAATCAGTACCTACCCTGGACAGTCCCCAAATGTGGCGCGATCGCCGTTCTACCGACTAGACTACCCGTAAACTAGATCAGCCTAAGCCATCAGCCGCTGACTAGACTACAGAGCAGCCTGTAACTTCTAGATCAGCCGTAACACTAGAGCGGCCGTAACTTACAAGAGCAGCCGCCGTAACACTAGAGCAGCCGTAACACTAGAGCAGCCGTAACACTAGATCAGCCGTAACTTACTAGAGCGGCCGTAACACTAGAGCAGCCGTAACTTACTAGAGCAGCCGTAGCCGTACTAAGAGCAGCCGTAACTTACTAGAGCAGCCGTAACACTAGAGCAGCCGTAACTTACAAGAGCAGCCGTAACTTACTAGAGCAGCCGTAACACAATCAGCCGTAACACTGGAGCAGCCGTAACACAAGGCAGCCGTAACACTAGAGCAGCCGTAACACTAGAGCAGCCGTAACACTGGAGCAGAACACAAGGAGCCGTAACACTAGAAGCAGCCGTAACACTAGATCAGCCGTAACACAAGAGCAGCCGTAACACAAGAACAGCCGTAACTTACTAGAGCAGCCGTAACACTAGAGCAGCCGTAACACTAGAGCAGCCGTAACAGCGTAATTTACTGGAAGCTAGAGCAGCCGTAACACTAGAGCAGCCGTAGCCTAGAGCAGCCGTAACACTAGAGCAGCCGTAACACTAGAGCAGCCGTAACTTACTAGAGCAGCCGTAACTTACTAGAGCAGCCGTAACACTAAGACAGCCGTAACAACAGCCGTAACTTACTAGAGCAGCCGTAAACACTAGAGCAGCCGTAACACTGGGAGACAGCCGTAACAGAGCAGCCGTAACTTACTAGAGCAGCCGTAACACTAGAGCAGCCGTAACTTACTAGAGCAGCCGTAACACTAGAGCAGCCGTAACACTAGAGCAGCCGTACTAGACAGCCGTAACACTAGATCAGCCGTAACACTAGAGCAGCCGTAACACTGGAGCAGCCGTAACACTAGGCAGCCGTAACACTAGAGCAGCCGTAACACTTCACCGACAGCCGTAACTTAGAGAGCAGCCACTAGATACCGTAACACTAGAGCAGCCGTAACTTACTAGAGCAGCCGTAACACTAGAACAGCCGTAACACTAGAGCAGCCGTAACTTACTGAGAGCAGCCGTAACACTAGAACACTGAGCAGCCGTAACAGAGCAGCCGTAACACTAGAGCAGCCGTAACACTAGAGCAGCCGTAACACTAGAGCCGGCCGTAACACTAGAGCAGCCGTAACAGCAGCCGTAACTTACTAGAGCAGCCGTAACACTGAGAGCAGCCGTAACACTAGAGCAGCCGTAACTCACTAAGAGCAGCCGTAACTTCACTAGAGCAGCCGCAGCCGCCGTAACTTACTGAGAGCAGCCGTAACACTAGAGCAGCCGTAACACTAGAGCCGTAACTTACAGCCGTAACTTACAAGAGCGTAAGCAGCCGTAACACTAGAGCAGCCGTAACACTAGAGCAGCCGCTAAGCACAGCCGTAACACTAGAGCAGCCGTAACACTAGAACAGCTGTAACACTAGAGCAGCCGTAACACTAGATCAGCCGTAACTTACTAGAGCAGCCGTAAACTAGAGCAGCCGTAACTTACTTACTAGAGCAGCCGTAACTTACTAGAGCAGCCGTAACTTACTAGAGCAGCCGTAACACTAGAGCAGCCGTAACACTAGATCAGCTGTAACACTAGACAGCCGTAACTACTAGAGCAGCCGTAACTTACTAGAGCAGCTGTAACTTACTAGAGCAGCCGTAACTTACTAGATCAGCCGTAACTTACTAGAGCAGCCGTAACTTACTAGAGCAGCCGTAACTTACTAGAGCAGCCGTAACTTACTAGAGCAGCCGTAACTTACTAGATCAGCCGTAACTTACTAGAGCAGCCGTAACACTAGATCAGCCGTAACGTAACACTAGAGCAGCCGACTAGATACAGCCAGCCAACACTAGATCAGCCGTAACTTACTAGAGCAGCTGTAGCAGCTGTAACTTAGAGCAGCAGCTGTAAACGTAGAGCAGCTGTAACTTACTAGAGCAGCTGTAACTTACTAGAGCAGCTGCTAGAGCAGCTGTAACTCACTAGAGCAGCTGTAACTTACTAGAGCAGCCGTAACTTACTAGAGCAGCTGTAACTTACTAGAGCAGCTGTAACTTACTAGAGCAGCTGTAACTTACTAGAGCAGCTGTAACTTACTAGAGCAGCTAGATTAGAGCAGCCGTAACTCACTAGAGCAGCTGTAACTTACTAGAGCAGCTGTAACTTACTAGAGCAGCTGTAATCCATTAGAGTAACTTACTAGAGCAGCTGTAACTTACTAGAGCAGCTGTAATCAGCTAGACTACTAGAGCAGCCGTCATACAAGAGCAGCTGTAACTTACTAGAGCAGCTGTAACTTACTAGAGCAGCTGTAACTTACTAGAGCAGCAACTTGTAGACTGTACTCATTAGAGCAGCTGTAACTAACTTACTAGAGCAGCTGTAACTTACTAGAGCAGCTGTAACTCATTAGAGCAGCTGCAAACTTACTAGATCAGCTGTAATTTACTAGAGCAGCTGTAACTAGAGCAGCTGTAACTTACTAGAGCAGCTGTAACTTACTAGAGCAGCTGTAACTTATTAGAGCAGCTGTAACTTACTAGAGCAGCTGTAACTTACTAGAGCAGCCTTACTAGAGCAGCTGTAACTTACTAGAGCAGCTGTAACTTACTAGATCAGCTGTAACTTATTAGAGCAGCTGTAACTATTAGAGCAGCTGTAACTACTAGAGCAGCCGTAACTAGAGCAGCTGTAACTTACTAGAGCAGCTGTAACTTACTAGAGCAGCTGTAACTTACTAGAGCAGCTGTAACTTACTAGAGCAGCTGTAACTTATTAGAGCAGCTGTAACTTACTAGCAGCTGTAACTTATTAGAGCAGCTGTAACTTACTAGAGCAGCTGTAACTCACTAGAGCAGCTGTAACTTATTAGAGCAGCTGTAACTTACTAGAGCAGCTGTAACTTACTAGAGCAGCTGTAACTTACTAGAGCAGCTGTAACTTATTAGAGCAGCTGTAACTTACATTAGAGCAGCTGTAACTTACTAGATCAGCTGTAACTCATTAGAGCAGCTGTAGCAGCTGTAACTTACTAGAGCAGCTGTAACTTACTAGAGCAGCTGTAACTTTACTAGAGCAGCTGTAACTTACTAGATCAGCTGTAACTTACTAGAGCAGCTGTAACTTACTAGAGCACGTAAGATCAGCTGTAACTTACTAGAGCAGCTGTAACTACTAGAGCAGCTGTAACTTACTAGAGCAGCTGTAGAGCAGCTGTACTTACTAGAGCAGCTGTAACTTACTAGAGCAGCTGTAACTTATTAGAGCAGCTGTAACTTACTAGAGCAGCTGTAACTTTAGAGCAGCTGTAAGATCAGCTGTAACTTACTAGAGCAGCTGTAGACTTGTAACTACTAGAGCAGCTGTAACTTACTAGATCAGCTGTAACTTACTAACTAGATCAGCTGTAACTTACTAGAGCAGCCGTAACTTAGATCAGCTGTAACTTACTAGAGCAGCCGTAACATTAGAGCAGCTGTAACTCTCATTAGAGCAGTAACTTACTAGATCAGCCGTAACTTCATTAGATCAGCCGTAACTTACTAGAGCAGCCGTAACTTAGCTGTAAGAGCAGCAGTAACTTACTAGAGCAGCCGTAACTTACTAGATCAGCTGTAACTTACTAGATCAGCTGTAACTTACTAGTAACTTACTAGATCAGCTGTAACTTACTAGAGCAGCCGTAACTTACTAGATCAGCCGTAACTTACTAGAGCAGCCGTAACTTACTAGAGCAGCCGTAACTTACTAGAGCAGCCGTAACTTACTAGATCAGCCGTAACTTACTAGAGCAGCCGTAACTTACTAGAGCAGCCGTAACTTACTAGATCAGCTGTAACTTACTAGAGCAGCCGTAACTTACTAGAGCAGCCGTGACTTCTTAGGTCAGCCGTCGGTTGGCACGTAATGTATCTCTTGATATTTATCTAGATGCTGCGGACAAATTAGTTCATAGAGTGGATGAAGTTATTATATGTACTTGTACCTTCTCAAGTATGTTGAGTTGGCTTTCAGCAACTGTTCTTCCGTCTAAAACGTTTGTTATGGTGTTTGAGAGTCGAATGGAGTTCGCGGAACTCTCGTTTCTGTTTAAGAAAAAGTTGTTATCAAGCGTTTTGAAGAAAATACCTCTCAAAGATGGTTCTCAATATCGCCAAGAGTAACGCCAATACCTCATTTTGTGATATAACAAAATGAAATAGCGGCGTCCCCTATGGTTGACAAGAGTATATCTAGAGAGATAGGTATCTTTTTGAATTAGTCGAATTCATTTTGTATTTTTATTCAGAATTGTTTATGAATTGCTATAGGTAGTAGAAGAACTACTTAGGTACCTACTATAAATATTTCTATAGTAATTCTTTCACTACAATATCCACAAAACACCATTTTACGTGTAGGCAAGTGGCATGCAGCGCTAGGCCAAACGGCAGTCGTAAAATAATGCTGAACTTGCCGTTTTGACACTCTTTTGGTGTGGGGATTTTAACGCTAACGTGAAATCCTTAGTTTTAATATCATTGAATCTAGCTAAAAAAATATGTCTATAATTGGTTGTTTATGACATGATTGAAGAAACCCAGGGGACATAAACAAATCGTTGACGTAAATTGAAATATCAAACAATTTACAAAATACCGAATAGTACATGCACCATTTTTTGCCGCAGAAAAACGGCTGAAACGGCAACTACGCAGGTAAAATCGCGGGGACCACTGGTAAAGTCTTTTTTACTCGACATATTGTATTATAGTTATTGATTTAATTATTGTACTTATAGACATGGTCCTTAACTGTAAGCCTCATCACGAAGCTCAGTCACACAGCGAGCTATGGAGAGGGCTAAGCTCGGAGTCTCTTTGCGCGACAGAATCCGTAAAGGGGATATTTGCAAAAGAACGAAAGTGGCTGACATAGCTCAAAGAGTAAGCAAGCTGAAGTGGCAATGGGCAGGCCACATTGCTCGCAGATTTGACAACCGATGGGGAAGAGAAGGTACTCGAGTGGCGACCACGAACCGAAAGACGCAGTGTTGGACGGCCTCCCACTAGATGGACAGATGACCTCACAAAGGTCGGAAGCCGATGGTTGCAGGCTGCGCAGGACCGTTCGTTGTGGAAATCTAGGGGGGAGGCCTATGTTCAGCACTGGACGTCTTGCGACTGATGATGATGAAGATGACTTATAGACGTATTAGAACTGGTGACCCCTCAAAATCAGAGGCTGCGACCTCTCCTGGGTACTAGGTATAGGTAAGTAAATGGGTACTGACAGGTGCTGCACCAGGGCGTGGATCGGCGGGCAGAGCACCAGGCGCGGCATCTCGGCGGCCGCGCGCGACAGCGCGACATCTTGCAACTCCAGCAGCGCCGGCTGCTGCAGGAAGCGCGCCCACAGCACGGCGCACAGCACGCCGGCGCAGCACGTGCTGGCCGCACACACGACCACCCAGCCCACCCTGCCGACGGCGGCGTATATTGGTAGAGCAAGTCCCTAATATTTCATAGCAATTTGGGTCATCTACTTTTTTAATTTAAATTTAGCAGTTCCACAGACTCCGGGTTCCGTGGCCTTTGTCATTTGTTTTCTTTTTTACATGAATCTTGGATTTAGGAGAAGAAAAGGAAATAGGGGGAGAGTAGGGAACATTTTCATTCTAATTCAAAGCCTATTTTATTTTCTAAATCGCCTCCTCCCGGCTCAGCGCCTCCACCACGACTGCAATTCTGTCTTTGATGACCTTTCTGATTTTTGATGGGTCATTTACTTTTACGCATCATCACATTCAAACGCACCGAAGTCAAGGAACAATCTATTATTAAGTTTTTCGTTGCATAAGATGCAATAACCAGACAATGGTTGTGGCGATGTAGACATTAGATTGATGTAGTAGTAGTAGTGCTAAAAACCCACTACCGTCACCAAGTACCTACTACCTAAGTAGTTTAGAATTTTATTTTGTTATAAAAATTGCGATCATGTAAGATTGTCTATTTTAAGATTGAGTATTGATTTTGGTGGTTCTTCTTTTATTTGGTAGGTCATAGTTCAGACAGAGGTGGGCACGTACAAATTGGATCGACATCGAGTAATTTTACACTGTGGTTTTTGAAATATCAGCGAGAAAAAATTTTGCTTACTGCCTTTATCTGGAGGACGTTAACGTAGATTTCACAAAAAAATATGAAATTGATTTTACACTGAAGTCGATGTTTTTTTTTCGGAGAAAATTCAAGTATTTTGTACTGAAATCGGTGATTATGAGAAATTGTGAACCCACTGTAGGCCATAGTGGCTAGGCTAACACTATCGTGAGATAGTGGGTCTAAATCTCGCCTGCACATCAAGTATTTTTTTAAGTACCTACCTATAGATGTACAAGTTCGTCATTTAACTTTAATGGTGAACAAAAACATTGTGAGAAAACTGATATGTTCCAATACATCTTCCGAGGATATGCTTCATCCGGCGATTGTAACTTGGCCAGCGGCAGCGTGATGGATTACGGCCTTGACTATCTGTATGTAATGTGAGCAAGGGCGGATTCAGCTTTGTCGCCAGGCGTGGGGGTCACAGTCGTTGTCGAGTCACAATTCCTGCGTTTTAAGTAAAAGTCCCCCTGGGACCATCCCAGGGAGGTTCATGGCCCCCATGACTCCCCTTTGGATCCGCCCTTGGATGTGAGTACCAGTAAAGGTAGTTTAAACGTTGCTTATTTGCTAGGTACTCACCAATCGATACAATATTCCGACCGCAAATATTTGAATCCGTGAAGCGTTGTAGTCCTCAAGAACTCTCCGAAAGCCCGCCTAAAAGCGGGCCCACGATTCATAGCGGCTGTCCAGAAACTTTACACCTTGATCAATGATAGCTTTACACTAGATATACCAGCTTCAGACGCGGGAACTTAATTACTGCTATTAACGGTCTTGTCGATAACGTTAATTGGTGTTTGTTCACCTCGATCTGATAACCACTTAATTATTGACTGGTGAAGCCGTTGATCGATCAAATATGTTATTAACTTGGTCATTTATGTACGATCAAGTACAGAATCTCCCCACATTTTTGTAAGTAGGTTATTTAGGTATGGTATAAAATTTTTATGTAGGTTTACACATCATGCATCCACGCCATCTCGACTGTCTGTCAAGTCCTTTTATCTTGGGCTCGCGAAAAGTTACCAAGTTGAAATTACTTATAATATATAGGTATACTTACTTACCCAAATGTATTCAAGTAAGTATATATACCTAAATAGACCCCAAAAACTTTATAAATCTTCTAGGTCTAAAATTGTATTAACGGAACTTTTTTTTTTTTTGTAAAATATAGATAGCCAAAGTCTTATAAAGCCAGTGTAGATAAATATACCTGCAAACATCTTTTTTCATGCTATTACCTTTTTTTCTCTGAAGAGTCCATGGCAGTTACCTATATTGGTCTCAGATGTGCCATAGTTTTAAAACTTTTGGTTTAGACTTAACTATCTTTTCCCTGATGGTAAGCGACGATGCGGTTTACGGTGGGGTGCAGCCTACTTACCTAAAAGAAACCGATTCATTCTCGATTTTAAGACTAACCTTCTTATGACAAAAGTAGAGTCAAACCACGTCGTTCGAGTATTTGGAACGCCAACGATGAAACGATGTCGCTTTTTCAAAAGAGGTAGTATCAGACGATACAGATCAGTGGTCTATACAGCTTACTAAGTATTGGAACCTTTAGGAAAGCACCAACGGGAGGTACATTCTGGTAACATTTCTAGCATGTAGCTGCGTCATTTATGTTTTATCGGCTACAAACAGCAAACATTTATGAGTGTTCAATGGTTCATCGATTGTAATCGGCTAATCACACGAACCGTCGACTGCTATCGGCAACGAGCCACCTCTACCATTAACCATCATTATAAGACAACCGCACCGCGCGGTGTAAAAATCATTATTAATGCGAGTTAAAAGTACCTAATCAAGTCTGTTAATTTACTTACTTCATCTTCATTATCCACAGCCTTCTCTATCCCACTGCTGGGTATATACCTCTCTCTTACATTGCCATCTACCTCGGTCCTGTGTCAATCGAGTCCAGGTTCGACCCGCGATATTTATAATATCGAAATATCGTCGACCCATCTTCCAGGTGGATGTCCAACGCTCCGCATTCCCTGCCTCGGCCTTACTTACTTACTACGTATTTATGTAATTTCGATTAGATGCGTTCAGTAGCTACAGAGATATTGGTGGACAATTCACACACAGAGAGAGATACGTGGGGACATGGCCTAGGGAACATTCTTTATCACCCAACCATCCACCCTGTTACGGTTATGTAAGAGTCACTGCCAGTGATGGCCTTCCCATTAAAACCCTGGGTTGTGTGCGCTTGCTTTTTTATAGTAGGTATATAGTGACAATACGAGCAGGACATGTGCCTGATGGTAAGCAACACGTCTGCCCATAACAGCACAGTGACATACAGCTATAGGAACATGAAGAGTCCATATCATCACCTAGCACTAACCCCTCGTCATTCGGAGATATAAGAAGGCCCGTCTTTATGCCCAGTTTTTTTTTTTTGGAAACGTTATGTGCCGGAGCTACGGGAGCGGTTTCACAATCAACCGGGCTTGTCTCTTCGGACTACTCCCTGCATGGAAGTGGAACTGGAGAATGTCCACCACTCTCTCCATACCCGGCGCGGAGAAGCACGTGCACCTCCTCAGGGGCTGGCAGGGCCGGACTGAGCCGGAATTCCTAGGTGGCTGACCACAAGCTTGGGCCCGAGCCTCCTCCTGCCTTGCCGCGAGCCCCGCTAGCCAAGTCCGTGGGGGGCTCGCGCTGTGTGGTCCGGCTGGCAAATGCCACCTTGACTATGTTATGGCCAGTCCGACGCTGGGGCTGTCCTATCTTACACGCTCTCCTCCGTACCGTATTTAACATAAGAGCACGGGTTCAGGGCCGCCTTACTCACAGGGGCCCTGGAAGGTCGTTGCCAGCGTAAAGTTATAGTCTTTAAAAATAAAAAGCCTGTTATGACATTTTTTTAATTATTATGAAATATGAAATTTGCTACAACGCGAACGGAGTTACTCGTTTTGCGAATTGAGTTATCGATTTGAGAAATACTCGCAATAAAATTATATCCTACTAGCTGTACCCTGCCACGCTTCTTGTGGCACATTGTGATGCAGAAATTAGATAAACACAATCCTTGATGCGGATTATATATCATTTTAAAATTTCAGCTCGATCGGTGCAGAACTTTTTGAGTTTTTGAAGCGTACACAAACCAACATAACGTTTTTATATATAGAGATTATACTTATTATTCGACTGGCCTCGTGGCTTAGTTGGTAGGAAGCCATGGATCATGATTTCGTTTCTCACCCAGTGCAAATATTTGCGTGATGAATATAAAATATTTGTTGTGTCTGGGTGATTCTATGTATGATTAGTATGTATTTACAACTATAATATGTATTATATCAGCTATCTGGCTCCCATATTAGTATGTACAAGCCTTGATTAGTTTGGGGTTAGATAAGAATAAGAATAATTTATTTCCAAAAACATGGTTACACACTTTAACAGAATTAAAATCAGAATTGACAAAACAATATAGATGGTGTTGTTAAATGTCCAATATTTATGTATTTATTTAACACGCAAACAAAAAGTAAATATTCTTAAACACTTCTATAATTCGTTTTTTTTTCATTTGCTTTCCAAAGTAACGTTAATTTAAATGAAGACCCTAAAATATTTATTCTGTGCCCTAAAGTCCCACAGTAAAACCACTACGCCCACTAAATGTTCCCACAGCTGGGACTCGGGGTCTTCTCTCGCAAGGAGAGGTCAAGGCTATAATCCACCACGCTGGCCCAGTGCGGGTTGGTGGATGACACATGACCTCAAAAGATTAACATGTCGATTTTCTCACGGTTTTCTTTCACCGTTTTAAGGTAGTCGCATTACGCACATGGCTTCGAAAAGACAGCGGCGCGCGCGGGAATTGAACAAGCAATAAGTATATCTAGGTCTCTTTAAAAAAGGCAAGGTAATTTAACTGAATAAAATACCGGTATTAATAAAAAAAATCACATTTATTTCCATTATTTGTCAATTCATGATTTACAAAAGAAATACGAACATTCCTATTACTCCGATCATAGCACATAAAAAAATAACAATACAAATTATGTATCCACTAGTCAAGTCATGAAATACAATTCATTATAAAACGAAACAATCTATCAAAACACAATTTCATATAATTAACATTTAACAAGTTCCTATACATAGATACACATACTAAGACACATCTATCAATTATCTACACATCAAATTTATAAATATAACAAGGGCTCATAAAAAAAGGTTTCATTTAATTTTAAAAATAATAGGTTGGCACTTGACCGCCTTCTCGCCTGACGTTGACAGACGATGCGATCTACTACGGAGCGTGTTTAGTGCTTACTTAGAAGAAACAGATTTACCTACTCTCAATTTAAAGACATCAAACTCGTAACCATCGGAAAACCCCACTCAGGCGACGTATTCCACAGTCTACACGTTCTTATTATGAAAGTGGAGTCAAACCTCTTCATTAGTCTTTGAAACGCCAACCATGAAACGATATCGTCTTTTCGAGCTACGTAAGCTGTAGCTGTAAATTTTACACAGTCAACGATAAAAGAATCCTTATAATGCCCGGTTTACATTATTCCAGTCCAGCGGTCGAATCCAGCGCTGGGTTGGTTACTGGAAAAACGTAAACCGGCAGACTGGAATGCTAACCGGATTCATTGCTTTCCAGTGCCGGTTTAAATTTTTCCAGTAAGCAATCGAGCGCTGGATTCGGTCGCTGGACTGGAATAATGTAAACCGAGCACAATAACAAAGTATAAAACAATAAGTAATTAAAATATTTTAACGTTTTCTAACTACATACTTTCTTTTCAAAAAAAAGCCCTCAAAAAATACCCATTTACAATAAAAATATGTTTAGTCATATTCGTATTTGGTAAAATTCAATTACATTAAATCTAAAAGTACCTACCATGTCAATCTGTTCCTCTAGTCTATCACATACATTTAAATTACATTACATCCTTATAGTAATAGATTCGTAATACGATTGGGTAAAGTTAAAGTTTTGGAAGGAATTTATCCTATTTCGAGAGCTGGTAGCCATTTTTTTTTTTTTTTAATAATGAGTGACACGACGAGCAGGGCATGTGCTCAAAATGAATGTGGAACCAATGTGGACGAAACCCTGCTTGTACCGTCTGGCTTTTTTTAATCTCTATAAAATAACAACATTATACAATTTTCATATTGCCTCAAAAAAAATGTGTGGATTAATTTTGCCCCGCTACTCAGCTGCCAGGTCTGCACTTCCCTGTTGGGGTATAAAAGGAAAATTATGTGACAAGTTTTTAACCTCAAATATCTACTCAAAAATTAAATAAATATTAAAATATTTATGTTTTTATTTATTTAATTGCTACCAGCTCTCGGAATATTCACTTCATATTTTAAAATATAGTTGTATTACCCATATTAATTAAGTTTCCCACAGCTCAGGGACTCAGGACACTCTCTCACGCAGAGAGTCAAAATAACAGTCTATCACTCTTAGCGCGATATTTCGTAAAATATCACGATATTATCTTTCACCGTTCAAATCAGTTTTTATGAGATACGTATGGGTACAAATGCACCAAAACGAATTATAAAGAAGTATAAGTGGGATTCGAACCCACTACTTTTAGTCCAAGATCCCAGAGCCGCCTAATTAGTGTGCTCTTAGTACGTACTAACTCTACTCAATCGTCCACATTTCATCCATCAGAAAATAAGAGACGTCTGGCGGCCCTGGGATCTTACTCTCTTTTTTTGGGAAGACGGACGTTTTCGTCACTGGGTCAGCACTCCATTTGCATCAAAGATTTTGGGAAAATATTTCTTAAGTTATTTCGGAAGAATCTAGTCCACCAAAGCCGTAAATAGGGCTATCTGGAAGGAGGGAAGAGATGCCTTTGCCCAGAAGTGGGACACTCTAGGTTAATAATAATAATTTTATATTGGCCGCGCGACTACTTTACGCTTTGCCACCAACCGCTGACAACTGTTTCGTGACGGCCGTTAGACACTGGTCGAATAGTCCACTCCATAAAGGCCGTACACGTACATAAGCTACTTTTTAATCGCGGGAAAATTACAAGGACTGGAACGCGGGTAAAACGCTGCTAACTGTGATATGAAAGTAACTCAAGTGATGTCCGAAAGTGGCGAAGGCTAGCTATTGTCAGAGTTGTAGGCTCGGTAAGGACCCTTGTTCGTGTCGATACCCACAAAATGTTCTCACTGTTGGGACTCGAGAAATTCTCTCGCTAAGAGAGTTCAGGCCATAATCCACCACGCTGGCCCAGTGCGGGTTGGCGGACGACGTATGACTTAGAAAGATTCGGGGGGAAACCGCGGGTCACTACTAGCACTATAATAAATCATACAGTCATTCCACGAAGCTGCATTGACGGGGCAATTTGCGGACACGAAAAATGTTAGCAGTTGTCAGCGTGGTTCAGGGCTGACATTTGGCGTTTGTTTTGATTGTATTCCATCTTATTACGTCGTCATAACTTTTTTTATTGTCACAGCCCTACACGATTCATTGCGTTATCCCCATTTGACGCAAGTTCAAAGGCGTATCAGGCGAAAAAATATCAGTAGTATTGCAGAAAACTATAATTACTGAACATATACATAACTATCACCAGTATTACTGATAGTTTTGAAACTTTGTTGCTAGTTGGTTGATAAAGAGAGTGAACAAAACTGAAAATCGTTTGAGTTGGAGTAGTTGGGACCTATGGCTTTTAAATTTATGGAGATTAGAGCTAAGGAGTTTCATCTCAGAAGGTAGAAAATGTCATAAAGTGGCTAGCTGTATGATATAAATAACAGTTCAAAAATCTTCCACCATGGCGCTGTTGTAGACAAAGGGTATGGATGTGAGTATAGCAATTATATACGAATTAAAGTATGCCGAGTTAAAAAAATATATCACTGTCGACTACAGTAGTATAAGTACAAAATAACGAAGTAAATATAACCTTAAACAATTATTATAAGAAAACGTGTAGCTAGAGTGATTTTATTTCGTGAACTGTAAACAGTAGGTAGGAACGTTTATAAGCTTTCCTTTAACATTTCCCCTGATGAGAAAGTGGCGCCACCTTTTGGACGGCCACTGTTGTGTACACAGATGGAACTCCTTACCTCTAATCTCCACACGTAACATGATCGTCGTGGTTGTAGTCGCAGCTGACTAGGGCGAGTGCAGGCGCGCCGGGCACACGTCGAGCAGGCAGAAGCGCGCGCGGCACACGGGGCACGAGCAGCGGCCCGCCAGCCAGCGCGCCGGCGCGCCGCCCGCGCGCGCCGCCCACCAGCGCGCCATGCACGCGCCGCACCACAGCACCCTGGCGACGACCACGCCGCTTTTAACCAGCTCAGATAACACACTAATCAATCATATTTTCAACACACTCGCTCATAAAGTGGCTCTAATTTCACCGCAATCAGGCATGTAATGACACCTATTATCAAACTGTGACTTTTTCATTACTCACAATTGAGTTAAAGAGATTTTTTTATTGGTAGAGTTGCTTTGTCCTAAAAAAGTTTCGATACAAAAAAGATTGTGTTCAATGGAACAAATGAATTAATGTAGCTATTGCTTGCTCGCTTCATGCAACTTCGTCTTTAAACAAATAATTAGAACTTGTATGTGTCATAACATACAACATTCACTCAAATATACCTTTTTTTATGTATTCCACATTTTTAAGTGGCTAAAATACACACTATCCACAGAAAGCAAAAAAAAAAGAAAACCTATTTTTTCATCTGTGGCTTAGTTGCGCGCATAAGATGACAACTGATTAATTTTTCCTGTCGAAAAAATGTATAGTTGTATAGCTCTATTTCACTGTTGAAATGATTTTTTATTGTTATTTTGCACGCAAGTGTGCTGAAAAACGTCGTTTACACGTGTGTATTGATGATTACCGTCTTCGGCTCTCTTAAGGCCTTCGCCTTCGGGCCAGGTCTTAATGGCGCCTCAGCGGTAATCACCAACTCTACACACTTGTAGCATAATCTACTGTTCTAGACGGGTTGAGGAGCAAGAAGCTCGCTCCCAAGCTGCGAACACGAAAATCTTAGCAGTTTGGGAGCATGATTCAAGGCTAGCCAGCGCGCCACCCACTACCGCCCCATGCGCGTGCATGGCACACCACAGTACCCTGGCAGAGACCATACCACTTTTAACTAGGTCAGTCGTGCCCTTGCCGCATTCAATGCTAGCCGAAACTTCGCCACCCAGTAAACGAAAATTTACTTATTGTATATACAAGGGTGCAAACCTGTTTTTTAACCGCATCCTCATATTTGATAACCGAACAAGCGAACAAAGGAATTTTATAAAAAATAGCAAACATTAAAATCCTGAGCGTTAGCGATGGAAACAAAAGAGCACAAGGTGAAAAATCTTTGCACTCGAGTGCAACACATAACTTTTCATCCCACTTCAGCGAGGAAATGATTAAATGCACATTAGCATTAACAGTTAATCTGCCAATGCCAACGGCATCAAACTTCTTCGTTGCTAGAATCACTTATTTTCTCAGACAAACTATTCAAAGCTCACTTTAGGCTTTTCATTTGTTTTCAAGTTTTTTGTTTTTACCTAAGGTTTTAACAATATAAGTTAGCGGCATTATGTACATGACTTCGACAAGACAGTGGTGCGCGTGGGATTTCAACTCCGGATCGGCAGTCGCCGTTCTGCCGACTAGACCAGCCGTAACTTTTAACGCTAACTTTTAATGCTTTTGCCGGTAACTTAAAACGGTGAAGGAAAACATCGTGAGGGAACATGTACCTAGAATTTTCGAAGTCATGCGACATCCATAAACACTCTCCCTGAGTCTCAGCAGTGAGAACATTTAGTGGGGTGTTTATGCATATGGTACGTTTTATTCATAGTCGATGTTTGTAGGAGTATGTAAGTGGGTACCTGCAGTCGCAGCGCTGGCACTCCTCGGGCCCGCCCGCGAGGTGCGGCGGCGGCGGCTGGCAGCGCCGGTTCAGCTTCACGTCGGCGGGGTTCTGCATGCAGCCGATGCACTGCTCCGGCTCCTACGGACATTCACTCTTTATTACCACAGGCGAGCCAACATACTGATGCTCAATGGTCACGACACACAGCACGAATACATCTATGGGGAATAAGCCTCAAAATGTAGAGAGACATCACCGTATTCTTTGCTACATGGCAGGGGCAACCATACTAAGTGGGCGATCCTGTCACCTCCGTCCGTGGGAATGCACTCTATATGAAATCCCACACGTGTCGCAGTGTGGTGTGGTTAAACAGGTTACAAACTACCGATAGCAGGCTGCCAATCGAAGCTGGTGACCAAAGGCCGGACTAAACCATGGCACCGAGTCTAAACGTGTTGCCTGTTGACGGCATCAGGGAAACAGGTGAGAGTTGCTGCATCACAGCAAGTTCAAATCATCCCACAGCAATACAACACTTCGAGAAGCTAGTCGTGGAGAGTAGAAGATCCGAGACATGGTTGCCGTGACGGACCACAGATAGTAGGGGGCCCAAATAGTGAGTTAACCATTTAAGAAATCCACTTATAATGTTGGTTGCCCCACCACTTAGCGAATAATCCTTGATTGGCGGACAGCGGACAACAGCAGACGTGTCAACTATTGTCCACTGTTAGTTAAAAAATTCTCCGCGGGCGGTGTCACACGAGAGTGCCGGGAATTGACATTGAAAAAAAATTGTGTTTAAGACCGCACACCAGAAATGAAAAATAAAAAAAACTATTGAATAATTTTTAAAATTAAAAACGATTACATATATACTATATTGAATACCGTAATAACATCGACACTATAGTGACAAAAGCGGCTGAAGGCCTAGTACCCATGGCCAATGACAAATTTTAAAAAAAGTGACAGCAGACAGAAAGTAGCAGACTATCCTTCTCGGTCTGGCATACTTGACGGTTCACACAACATTTCTTTAATTTCCGAGGGTGACAATGAACTTCATTCATAACGAATTGTGTGGTGCGTCAAAAGAAGTTCACACTACAAAGAACAACAGTTCCAAAAGACTCACTTGATCAATATAGTACACTGGGTTCTGTTCGATATAAGATTTGAAGACCATCACAAATCGTTCAATGAGCGTGGGCAGCAAGGACATGTTCTCCGGGACTCGCACGGGGTGCAGCAGCCGAGGCTGCAGGTCGTCTCGGAGGGCCGTGGTGGACAGCCTGAAGCTGAACGGCCTCACGTCCTCCCGGGTCGAGATCACCTCGATGTTCACATACTGGATCTCTTCCTCGCCGTTCGGGGATAGGGAATGCTGGTCCGTCTGTTGGGAAATTATTATATAAATAAATAAAAAATTGGCAGTCATAGGGACTGCCGATAGAAGTGAAAACTTATAACTCGGAATTTGATAGCTCATTTTGAAAACTACGCGGATGAAACCGAAAGGCGTGGCATGACCATGGCCAGATCATCCGAGTTTACCCAAAGATTTCTTTGATTTACGAACGTGACGCTTGTGCTCGCCAAAAAAGTTTTCACTTCAATAAAAAAATATTAGTGTATCAATAAATTTCACACACAATACACCATCTGAAAGCTGACCCCAAACTAAGCAAAGCTTGTACTATGCAAGCCTGACAGCTGATATAATACTTATATAATTGTAAATATTTACTAATCATACAAAGACACACCCAGGCACAGGACAAATATTTATATTCATCACAAAAATATTGGCACTCACAACCAGATATGTCAGATAATGTATTCAACACACAAGTTACAGTTAGAGGAGTTATGGTCGTGAGAACGGCCACTGTCGATCCCTGGTTCAAATCCCACACGCTGTCTTTTCAAAGTCATGTGCCTAATGAACATAAAAATGGTGAAGGAAAACATCATGAGGAAACCAGCTTGTTCCAATAATCTTTCAAGGTTATACGTCTTCCACCAACCCGCACTGGGGCAGCGTGGATTATAGCCTCGACTCTCTCCTTGCAAGAGTATTCCATAAGTCCCAGCTATGGCAACATAATGTGGATTTTATTTATTAACTTACTAGCTGTACCCTTCCACGCTTCGCTGTGGCACATTGTGATGCAAAAATTAGATAAAAACAATCCATGATGCGGATTATATATCATTGTAAAATTTCAGCTCGATAGGTCCAGAAATTTTTCAGCTTTTGAAGCGTACACAAACCAAGAGACGATCTTCTTAGCATTCCATGGATTCACCGTGCGGGTGCCGGGTCCATCGTGTGGCAGAGAGAGAAAAACTCGAGTAGTTCCCGAGACTTGTGACTCGGGCGTAGGTTTTAAGGGCCCCTTTCTGACGTACATCAACACTCACCTTCACCACTCGTTTTTTTCTCTCCTGCCCAGCCAAATCTGATATGAGCCTACTAGTGCAGCTTTAGATACACGTTCTAGTATAGAACTTACAGCACTTCTGGATAAGCCAAGGTCTTTCAGTAGGTTATAGAGAGATTTTGCTGGTATACCTCTCGCTCCCACTTCTACAACGTATAAACTAACTACATAGCCGTTTTTTGTTAATTCGTTTAGGAGGTCGTCATACTTATTTTGTTTCATCGCGTGGTCTTTAGGTATATTAGTTTCCACGGTACGGTAAGTTCTACAAGGACTATGCGTTTCGTAGCTCTAGAAAAAGGAAAATGTCCGGTCTGGATGACGAGACACCCACATCCTCTGGGATTTTGTAGTGCTTTTCATACGTGTCCATTAAAATAGTCCAATCAGGTGCTGTACCCAGGATTGAGTAAGGCTTGTTCCTGGAGTTTGAAGTTGAGCCTTCTTTTACAAAGTTAATTTGTCTGTTGTTTGTCGTCAATCCCTTTTGGGCTCTAGCTACCGAAAGGCTCATGGCTTCACGTATGATTTCAAGTACTCTGTCATGACGCCGTGAGTAATGACCCCCATTAAGGAGCACCTTGCATCCCACCAATATGTGCCTTGCTGTACATATCGCCTCTCCACAAGTATAGCAACATTTTCAGAGGCTTTTCCCCACCTTACCAAGTTACTCTGGTCAGGAGGGTCATTTGGAATGCATTTAGATAAAATTTTAATAAGGCAGGGGACCAGTCATAGATCAAGGTGCGCCATTTTAGAGCTAATGGGATACAGAACTCACCTATGGTTAACCACTCACTTTGCATTTCTAAATTCATAGCGTGCACTTTGTAACAGTCATTTTCGTCTTGTTGTAGAAAGGTTTTTACCATGTCTCGGTCTTCCCTTTTTTTTCTCGCACCCAACCCAGCAGTATTTACTTGTGCACCTGCCATAAATTGTTTATGGAATTGAAGTCTAGATTCCAGGTCTGAAGCAGTTTTGTCTTTTGGGAGATGTAATTAATTCGTCTTGCGACTTTTCCCAAAACATGCGTTTTTGTAACTCTTAGGTGTTTGTAAAGTTCAGACGGTTTCTTTAGTTTCAGCCCAAAACTATTGTGATCCCTAAAAAGAGTAGAGGGATCAGCCGGATGTGCCAATCCGAACCATGACTTCAATATCTTTATGACATTGGCATCTAGCTTTAATATTTTTATATTGAAACCGAATGGAAGCCATAAGAAAAAGTTCAAGTTCATGAGATAAATATGCATGTTTTTTCTGTATCTAGGTGATTCTGTAAGTATGTATAATAAGTATGTATTTACGTTATAGTTATAACTAACTGAGCCATTTCACATGCATTTTGTTTTGTTTTTAGAGTATGAGTAACCTAAGTTATGCAGTTAAGCTATCTAGTAGTATTAACCCAATCAAAATGGGTCCAGCCGTTCTGAAGATTAGCCTAACAAACAGAAAGTCACAACAATTGTAAAAAATGTTATTTACAGTCTATATTATATTCATGTGCATGTAGTAAAAAGCGGATATTTTAAAATTACAAACAGAAATGTATTTTTTATTTTATTTCATAGATATTTAGATACATTACCTATTTGAATTCCATAGTACAAGCTTTGCTTGGTTATAGATTAGACGGTGTTTTGTGAAAAAGTGTTGGCCAAAAATTATTTACAAAATAAAATAGGAAATACCTATTTTTAACCCCCGACTAAAAAAAGGGGTGTTATAAGTTTGACGTCGATGTCTGTCTGTCTGTGTGTGTGTCTGTCTGTGGCACCATAGAGCTCAAACGGATGGGCCGATTTCGATGCGGTTTTTTGTTTGAAAGTTAATATCCGTGTGGATGTTCTTAGCTATGTTTGGTTAATATCGATTCAAGATGGCCGCCGCCACAAAATGGCGGACAAAATATTATTTCACAGCCTACCTCAAAATGGGTATCAAATGAAAGGGCTTGACTAGTAAAATACTATACACTATAAAAAATCTTAATTCAAGATGGCCGCCACCACAAAATGGCGAATTATATTATTTTTTTCACTATTACCTCAATATGGGTATCAAACGAAAGGGATGGAAGAAATTAGTAGAATACATTGCACTATGACAAATTCCAAATCTAAGATAGCCGCTTCCACAAAATGGCGAAAAACATGTATTTTTTCACAACTCGCTTAATATGGGTATCAAATGAAGTAGTGTCAAAATTTCACAAGAATATATTGAACCTTACCCCAGTGGCAACAAGGGTGCATTCATTTTGTTTCACAACTTGGACGGAATATTGAGTTACTTTGATCAGGTAACACTCGGTAGCCACAAATTTGCTGGTGCTGGTTAAAGGTAGCGATACTTTGTCCACACTGCAATCAGAGAGAATATCTAGATGTTAAAGATATATGACAGCATTGGAAATATTTATTTAATTAATAATTTTTTGATATATACAAAAAGCAACAGCAATGATTTAATTTCTGAAGAAAAAAAATTTGTTCCAAACGATATATATCCTATGTTTTTTTTAGGTAAACAAGCTTCATTTTAGAGCTTTTCTTATCACACAGTCCCTGTATAATTTTAAACAAAATAAGAGAGAAAGTAGCTGCCATAAATCCTTACAGTGGAGTACATCATCACAAATAGACACTGCACATTACATCCTCAGGAACAGAATGGTTTACAACTAGTACTGGTGGCTTTGATGAAAAAGTTAATTTATTTTTGTACTAAAAGGACAAGGTTGTTTTTGTATCAAAAACCACTGAAAAGGCAACTGCTAAATGATTTTTTTAAACGGTTTTTTTTAGATTAAACACTTCGCTTATGCTGCATGCTTCTTACAAATTAAAAAATAAAAATCTTACAGTCTGAATTCATTATTCAAATGAGCCGCTACTATTCTCCAATCCATTCCTTCAGTCACATAGGGCAGTAAGGTTTTCACTACGGGGTGTCCTTTCTTTTCGTATTCCCACCAGAGCAGCATTTTATATGCAACCAGCATAAAAATAATAATAGTGGCGTAGAATGACGCCGCGACCCACTCTGACCGCCATCCTGCGCACCATAGCGTAGTAACGTAGCCAAAGGGAAGAGCAGCATGAACCATTGCGGTAACAGTCGTCCTTTTCATGTGGTACCCGACAAAATTAATATTTTCCGAGCCCAGGAAACTCTCAAACAGGTGGGCGATTGTAAAACCGGCCGTAACAAACTCCGCTGGCGGGTATATGACGCACACGCAGAATAATGCGTAGAAGAGTGATACAAGGTAATCCATATTGTATAAATTTGGTTTGTAAACTGACTTTACAAGATAAACTTCTGTATTCTGTATTTTATTCCAAAAAAATCCTTCTTTCGAATCACTTCCCGTAGGTACATAAATTGATATTGATATTTTGTTGACAAATGATAAATTGGCAATGACAGATTCACATTTTGTCTCGTCGTCATCAAAACAAGTACCCTGATTCGTATCACAATCGGATTGATCTAGAAATGGAATCCAACCTTTTAAAGCGCTTATTAGACTACGCGTTATTAAGCACTCGTTATTCAGACTGTCTTAGAGTCTGACTTCTTAGTCAGTGCTTCCACTTTAATAATTTCCTTTCCCCTTGCCGCAATCAAGATTTTCCCTTTTTTCCCCTCAAAAATAATTCTGGTATAATTTTGGCACCCCCCTCAGGATATAAGCTCTCTTATGCCTCATCAAAAAACCATTTAAAGAAACAGCGCCATTTTGAAAATAAAATTGGAACTGATATCTGACTAATTAGGTAGGTATGTGAAAATTTTCCTCAATATGACGAAGTTTTTGTATTTGTTTGATTAGGCATGATTTCCCATTTACATCTCTTTCCCCTTTTTATTCCCCTCTGGACCCTAATTTCCCCTCAAAAGGGGAAGTTCCCCTCATTGTGGAAACACTGTTCTTAGCTCGCTATTACACCAGTCTGAAAAACGCGTGCTCTCGCTTACGCGATACAACTCTAGGACTTTTAAAAGTACTTATTTTTCTTTACTGCACGCTATTATGGTATTTATTTATTTAAATCAATGAAAAGATTTTTAAGTATTTAAGATAAGTATAATAACAGCGAGATCAAAAATAAAATCATGGCATTCGAACTCTGAATACCCAAAACATAAAAACAAAAATTACCGTGAATATCAATGAACCAATCACGAACCAATGAAATGATATTTCAAGACTATACATGTTTAACAATGTCAGTGTCATATATTTGTCGGTCTAACTGTATTTGCCTTATTACACTACTCGTTATTCAGACTGTAAGCCAGTAAGACTCGTCGAACCCGATCTTGCTGTCTAAAGTCAGAGTCTAACCAGTCTGACGCTTATTACACCACGCTACTTAGACTAAGACTGTCTGAATAACGACTATAACGAGTGGTGTAATAACGCCTTTAAGTCTTTCGTTGCATGACAGGGAAAGTACAGTGACTGAGTGGTTCCGAATTTGAATCGTTCAAAGTTCAAATTGGGTTGTGAATAAGTGCGCTAGTTTCTGCGACTGGGCCGCCCGCGCGGCGAAGGCCCTGTCATTCCCGTCCGGCGGCAAAGACGCATGCTAGAGCAAGAAATTTAGCGCTGATATAATAGATACTTGTTATATATAGAAACACCCAGACATAGTACAAATATTTGAATTCATCACACAAATATTTGTACGACCCTCGGCTTCGCAGGCAGAGTTACTTACTACACACTAAGCCACGAGACCCAGCTTTACATTCCAATAGCTGTGTGTCACTGTACTTTTATGAGCATGCATGTTGCTTACCACCAGGCCCATGGCCTGCTCGTCTCGTCTATAAAAAAAAACCTTACCCCTCGCCAAGCGCCAAGTCTGACAAATTCGTGCAAATGGTGGTAGGTAGGGTGTCCCTGGTTGGAAACTCAATCGGATTGATTTCAACATTCAACAATCAAACGTCTAAAAAAATCAAACGTTTGCCGACCACTATACTCAACGCCATCATGGCGTTGAGTATAGTGGTCGGCAAACAAGTTGACCCAAAAGTGACGTGGAAGGCAAAAATTCGCGCATGTGCACTTCCACCAAACAGTCTTTAAAAACGTTTCCGCCCAGCCATGCGCAACTCACTTCATTGGGTCAACTTGTTTGCCGGTAACTATACCAAGATTGAGTATAGAGGATGGGAATTATTGTCAACTCTCCATCTATGTGATTTAAAATCATAGTGCATGCAACAACAGCTGAGAAAATATACTTGAGCTAGTTTATGTTCCTACCTATCACAGAAGAACCTTATTTGTTTGTAAAGTTATTGGCTAGTAGCTAGTTAAATTCAAACTAGGAATTAAGTGTTTTTATCATTTGTTTTTTCTTTCTGTCTTGCTATAACGTGCAAGGTAAACATGTCGTAAAACTCGGATTAAATATATAAATGAAGAAGCATTCTATTATATATCCCACAGTTTCTTCTCTCTAGACAACAGCAAACAGCTCATGTAAAACTTAATTTTACCGCAGACTAAAGAGTTTCACATACTATCTGTTATTACATGATAGAGCTTAGACCATTTAGCATTATTTTTTACCACTATTAATTTGATAATGTAAAATAAATATTTATAAATGAGGCATTTTCCAGACGCAAAAAGACTTTGCCAAAGATAGAGTTCTAAATATTGTCAAGTGTGACACCACTGTTGGTTTTTGTGAAATTTCTGTAACAAAATAAAATAGTGGCCCCACCTATGGTGAAATTGGGAAATGTATTTTAACAGCTATTTTTACGTCTTGAAAACGCCCCATAAATAAATGCATTTCGGAACGCAGAACTCGTTTTTTTATGTTAAATTGTAAACTGTTCAGTGGTTAAGTCAACTTCTGTCAAAGTCAAATTATTAGTAGATTTGTTGGACGTGGACACGTATTTGCAATGTTTTTGATTCATAAAATTTTCTATTTAGAAAGAAATTAAGTGTCGTTTGTCCTAATCCGTGGTGTAAGAAGGTACATTACTTTAAAACTGTCCAGAAGTAAATCGTAGTTGTTTCTTCAAGTGAGTAAATTTGTGTTATTTTACTATATACCGGATATCATTCCTGAGTATTTGATGCAATGTTCATGTATAACCCATTATTTTGGTCAGTATGCACTGCAACTATAATTTATAGGCACACAGTGGCATCTAGGTTGTAGTTATTAAATAACATCATATCTGAGTTTATACCTTAACTTGAAATATCAAATTGTAGGTACTACAATTATTGGAATTGGATTCATTCACGTCTCCTGTCTCTATTTTATCACTTCAATAAGATCACTATAGGAGAATTATATGGGACTTGTCATTTTAAAACAGGTTTATAAGACAATCCATTACTGAAAACAATACAGGACTTGTCCAATTTAATGTTTTTTCTTGACTGAGAAAACCATCAAGTTCATAAAAACATTATCTGCCTGCGACTTCCATCTACAATTCAGAAAAGGATTATATCCTAAAAAACTTGGTATTTTTGGTAGCCTTACTTTGTTATTGTTTACTACTTATATTCGAAATTGCATTAAAATCTGTTTGTTCATTTACTCTCATATTTTTTAAAGCAGGGTTAATTTAATGTTTAGTTAATTTAATTGTAAGCATATTTCAAACTTTTTAAACATTCACAATTTGAATTCAATTTAAAATAATAATTTAGATCATGTTAAGTCCTGTGTTAATGTTATTAATATTTAAACCTGTTATTAGTATCAACACTTATTATTTTCTTCTTGTTGACTTTGCACTATCTTTGTTTTATCATCCTCCTGTGACATTGATCTCTATCCTAAGCCCAGCTCCATCCATGTAAATCCCCAATCAGACTTGGTATCATCAACTCATGTGGCTGGTAATCAGGCGAAAAAAGGTATGTCGGTGATCAGTAACCACTCTATCTACTGAACTTCTCTACATTCAAATATTTTTCAATCTTACTCAGTTTTCCTTAATAGTTGCCTGTAGAGAAGTTCAGTAGATGATAGAGTGGCTACTGATCACTGATGGACCTTTTGTTGGCCTGATTACCAGCCACATGGGTTGATGATACCAAGTAATTGGGGATTACATGGCTGGGACTGGGCTCAGGATAGAGATCAATGTTACAGGGAAAAGGAGATAACATTTTCCGCAGTAGGCTAATACTGGTAGAAAAGTGACATGATGATGAGAGGTTGCCTGAAAGTAATTGGTGTAAGTGAAAAGGCCACCAAGACTGAGTATAATTCAAGGTCTCATTTGATTTCTGTTTGTCTGTCTCACAATATTGTTTTTTAGTTTTTTGTGATTACGTATTTCTCTTAGTTATAAATTTATGATGTAATATTTATCCTGTAAGTGTAATTTTGCAGCATGGCGGGAGTAGAGCAGCCATGTTACACCCTCATCAACTTCCCCACCGACTCGGAGCCACACAACGAGATGCAGCTCAAGATAGATCTTGGTAAGTCCAATTAAAGATACTGATCAGTACAATCTATTTCAAATCCTCATCAGTCACACAATTTTACTTTTGTGATTTATTAGTACCTACGTACCACACATTTGACACATATTCTGGGAACAAAATTTATTTGGTTTTGCTCAAATCCTGTAAGATTTGTTAATTGTAAATACATATATATCTCTATGAATAAAATTGAATCAGAGTCTGTGTAGGCAAAGTTTACCAAAGTAGGTATGTGTTTGTATGTAAATATGTTTGATATGCACTATGTATGTTCTTTGAGCACTCATGTAGTGTATTAGAATCACCAGCATCACCCAGAAATGTTTGAGAAGAGTAATGGTTGACACACACATCTTACTCAAGCATTGGTGCTGCTTGTAGTTATAAGACTACTTATCGTTGTTATCTTGTTTCCTTATAAATCAAAGGTTATCTGGAAGAGATCGCTTTTATCGATAAGATCGCCTTTTGTGCCCATTATGTTTTTGTTATTTTATATGTTACTTATTGTCAACTTTGTTTGTGGTGCCGATAAAGTGTTTTGTATTGTATCGTTCATATGGTCCATAGAATGTTTTTATGTGACATAGAAATTGGAATTTAAATCTAAAGTTCACACCAAAATATTAGACATTTATCATATTATAAAGGTTTGTCACAGAAAACACCAAACTTTTGCTAAAGCTCTAAATGTAAAAAAAAAATTATAATAAGAAATCAACTCTCTTTTTTCTTACAGAGAAAGGTGATACAAAGAAGAAGATTGAGGCCCTCAAGAAGGTAATCAGCATCATCCTGGCGGGGGAGAAGATCCCGGGGCTGCTGATGATCATCATCAGGTTCGTGCTTCCGCTGCACGACCATACCATCAAGAAGCTGCTTCTCATCTTCTGGGAGATCGTGCCCAAGACCTCACCTGATGGGAAGCTGCTGCAAGAGATGATCCTTGTCTGTGATGCCTATAGAAAGGTAACTAACACATAATCTGCATTCTTGTTCTTAGTTCTTCATGCAAGATTTTTGCATGCAGGAAGACTTACTACATCTGTCCTCATCTCTAAGCTATTTTAAAACCAAAATCACTGATGTTTGTTTAAAGATGACCAATTTAAATGGAATTCAACCAATCAATCAATCCAATTGAGCAGGATCAGTAACTGATCATTTGTTTCCCCAGGACCTCCAGCACCCCAACGAGTTCATCCGCGGCTCGACGCTGCGCTTCCTGTGCAAGCTGAAGGAGCCCGAGCTGTTGGAGCCACTGATGCCGGCCATCCGCGCCTGCCTCGAGCACCGACACTCCTACGTGCGCAGGAACGCTGTGCTCGCCATATTCACCATCTACCGGTCAGTGACACTCCTACGTGCACAGGAACGCCGTGCTCGCCATATTCACCATCTACCGGTCAGTGACACTCCTACGTGCGCAGGAACGCCGTGCTCGCCATATTCACCATCTACTGGTCAGTGACACCCTACGTGCGCAGGAACGCCGTGCTCGCCATATTCACCATCTACTGGTCAGTGACACCCTACGTGCGCAGGAACGCCGTGCTCGCCATATTCACCATCTACCGGTCAGTGACACTCCTACGTGCACAGGAACGCCGTGCTCGCCATATTCACCATCTACTGGTCAGTGACACTCCTACGTGCACAGGAACGCCGTGCTCGCCATATTCACCATCTACCGGTCAGTGACACTCCTACGTGCGCAGGAACGCCGTGCTCACCATATTCACCATCTACCGGTCAGTGACACTCCTACGTGCGCAGGAACGCCGTGCTCGCCATATTCACCATCTACTGGTCTGTGACACTCCTACGTGCGCAGGAACGCCGTGCTCACCATATTCACCATCTACCTGTTAGTGACACTCCTACGTGCGCAGGAACGCCGTGCTCGCCATATTCACCATCTACCGGTCAGTGACACTCCTACGTGCGCAGGAACGCCGTGCTCGCCATATTCACCATCTACATCATGTGGAACATTGTTGTGGCTGGCCTGGTGGCTTAGGTGGTACTTGGTAGTAAGTCTGCCCGAGGAACCCTGGGTCATGGGTTTGATCGCCACCCATTGCAAATATTTGTGTGATGAATACAAATATTTGTACTGGGTGTTTTCTATGTATAGTAAGCATGTATCAACCATATGGCTTCCATAGTACAAGGTTTGAGGTTAGATAGTGGTCTGTGTGAAATGTCCACTAATATTTAATGATTATTTATTTGTCCGCAGTAACTTCGAGTTCCTGATCCCGGACGCGCCCGAGCTGGTGGCCACGTTCCTGGAGGGCGAGCAGGACATGTCCTGCAAGAGGAACGCGTTCCTCATGCTGCTCCACGCCGACCAGGAGCGCGCGCTGGCCTACCTGTCCTCGCGCCTCGACAACGTCACCGGCTTCGGAGACATCCTGCAGCTGGTGATCGTGGAGCTCATCTACAAGGTACGACCTTCCAGCCACCAGCCCCGCCTGATGACGAGAGGAACGCGTTCCTCATGCTGCTCCACGCGGACCAGGAGCGTGCGCTGAAGTGGAAATTTCTTTTGGCACACAAAATGATGACGATATATTGCTTAGTGTTTTTAATAATATGATTAAACAAAACTTATGTGTTTTTTCCATAATCCACCTGACGGACTTATGAGAATGGTATATTTATGACTTGGTCATCATCCTAATAATTGTAGAAATCTTGGACGTGAAGGAAGTTGAAGAAGTTGTAGCAATTATCCATACTAATATTATAAATGCGAAAGTAACTCTGTCTGTCTGTCTGTCTGTCTGTCTGTCTGTCCGTCTTTACCGCCTAAACCAACCAACAGATTTTGATGAAATTTTATACATAGATAGAATAGATCCCGAGAAAGGACATAGGCTACTTTTGTTCCGGAAAAAAGGGTTGAAAGGGTTAAAATAAGGGATGAAAGTTTATATGGAAAACTTCGTCATTGTTGAAGGACTATGAAACTTTACGTCTAGATATTTAACACGAAACCATAAAATGTATGTTTTAGCAGTTTTGTAGTTTCGAACTGTACCTACGGGGGTGGAATTGAGGGTGAAAGTCTGCAAGTTCAATATTATTGAAGATAAAACCATGAAACTTTGTATCTAGACACTTGAAATGGAGTCGATAAACGTTTGTTCCAGCAATTTTATAATTTCTAACTATACGGGATACTTATATAACCGCTTGATACACTGGCCGCTTTTCGCGTTTTACAAATTTGGCGGGAAAACGGGTGTCAGGTTACATAAGTGCGGTGTTTATGTTTCGGCATATGAAGTGCCACCTTACTTTTACCCGTTTGAGCCATTTACTCTCAAGAGCGTTTCAAGACGCTTCTAGCGGTATCATTTATTTATAAATTCAAGATGGCCGCCGCTACAAAATGGCGGATAACGTAGGTTTTATCAATCCCATCAACATGGGTATCAAATGAAAGGGCTCAACAAGCAGAATACAATATACTATAAAAAAATTCAATCCAAGATGGCGGCCGCTACAAATGGCGGATAACGTAGGTTTTATCAATCCCATCAATATGGGTTTCAAATGAAAGTGCTCAACCAGTAGAATACAACGTACTATATAAAATTAAAATCCAAGATGGCGGCCTCTACACAATGGCGGATAACTTAGGTTTTATCAATCCCATCAACATGGGTATCAAATGAAAGGGCTCAACAAGCAGAATACAATATACTATAAAAAAATTGAAATCCAAGATGGCGGCCGCTACAAAATGGCGGATAACGTAGGTTTTATCAATCCCATCAACATGGGTATCAAATGAAAGGGCTCAACAAGCAGAATACAACATACTATAAAAAATTGAAATCCAAGATGGCGGCCGCTACAAAATGGCGGATAACGTAGGTTTTATCAATCCCATCAATATGGGTATCAAATGAAAGTGCTCAACCAGTAGAATACAACGTACTATATAAAATTAAAATCCAAGATGGCGGCCTCTACACAATGGCGGATAACTTAGGTTTTATCAATCCCATCAACATGGATATCCAATAAAAGGGCTTGACAAGAAGAATACAGTGCACTATACAACCTCAATATTAAAGATGGGCGCAGCCACTAAATGGCGTATCAGACAGAATTTTTGATAGTCGACGAGATTTCCATCGATGTTATGCATGATGGACGCTCGATTAAGGCAAATTAAGAACTGCGAAAATGAGTTTTTTTGGAGGAGTAAACGTATTACTTTTCGGTAATCTTTTACAACTGCCTCCTATAAAATGATCAGGAACACCTGTTTTCAATTCTAATACGAAATTATATATATGAAAGTAGCTCTCTCTGGCCGTTGCCGTCTAACGCCTAAGCCACTTAAAGAGTTTGTTACAATTTGGTGCACAGATAGACTAGACTTAGGAAAGGACAACGGCGACTTTTCATCACAGAAAAAGAGTTGAAAAGAGTGGAAATGAGGAGTAAAAGTGTGCATGGAAGGATCTTTGCACTTTTTGTATGCTATTTTTAACCGACTTCAAAAAAGGAGGAGGTTATCAATCCAGTTGTATTTCCAATTGTGAATCAATTTAGATGGTTATTTTTTTGGTTGGTAGATTATAGTTTAGAGGTGGTCATATAAATTTTATCGAAATCAGTGGGGCGGTTTTTGAAATATGAACAACAAACTAAAATTTGTGTTCATGTAATCAGACGATATATCTACTAATATCTACTAATAGACTCTAATAAAATTTGGTGGACCGTCCCAATATGATTTTAAATTAAAGTCTGTTTTTGATTAATTTTTTGAGAACATAGTTATTTTTGTAATTTGCCGTGTAAATTGTACATTTATTAATAAATATAAAACTTTGACTTAGACCGATTTTGATTAGGAAACGTGAATTTGTATGGTAGTAGACATACGAGTGGCGCGGACGAAGTCGCGGGTAAAAGCTAGTTTATTATATTGTGGAAAACAAAATTGTTAGAGAAATGCGTATAGATTTTGGATACATCCTTTACTACACAACATGCAACTGACCGGGATGGTAGTATTGGTAGTGCTGCCGGTTATTCGCGGCCCGCTCCAGTCTCGAAACAACCGGAGCGGTTGACGGTTAGCCTCTACTCAATGCGTCGATATCATGCGGTTTATGTAAAAATTTAAGTGTGGCCAGCCGCGACGGCCCATCGTATCAAGTTCAACCGCTACTGCGTTTCAGGGATAACACCAAAACGTTGCTGTTATGTTGTGACCCTAATGTCGGATGTTCGTACGCAGGTGTGCGTCGCGAACCCGTCGGAGCGGTCGCGCTTCATCCGCACCGTGTACGGGCTGCTGAACGCCAGCTCGGCCGCCGTGCGCTACGAGGCGGCCGGCACGCTCGTCACGCTGTCCTCCGCGCCCGCCGCCATCAAGGTAATCACATCCCTCGGTGACTGCAATACGGCTGCTTTTTACAAAAGACATGGGCTATGAATGCGTTTAATATCCACTATACTCATTGGTCCATAAAGCACAGTGCTGCACGCTCGTCACGCTGTCCTCCGCGCCCGACGCTATCAAGGTAATTACATCCCTCGGTGACTGCAATACGGGTACTTTTACAAAAGACATAGGGTATGCTTTACTTTTGATGTGTTTAACATTCACCAGTCATATGCCATATATTAGTCATATATTGGTCCACATAGCATAGTCCTGGTGGAAACGAGTTCATCTAAGCTAAGTAAGTAAGGATGGAAGTGATGGAGGTATATGTCTGTGCTATGGATAGAAATGTGTGTGTGCTAGGGATGAAATGCTCTTCCAAGCTTACCGTAATAAACTTCGTTTCAATATTAATCTAAAATATGTATTAACGTGTGCAGGCGGCTGCGGCGTGCTACATCGACCTGATCGTGAAGGAGAGCGACAACAACGTGAAGCTGATCGTGGTGGGGCGGCTGGCGGCGCTGCGGGCCGAGGGGGGGGACGCGGCGGCGCGCGCGCTGCCCGACCTGGCCATGGACGTGCTGCGCGTGCTGGCCTCCTCCGACCTCGACGTGCGCCGCCACACGCTCGAGCTAGGTGTGTAGCGGGGACTGTGCTGCGGCCAGAGACTGTATACTGCGACGAGAGACTGGGTGTACTGCGGCGAGAGACTGGGTATACTGCGGCGAGAGACTGGGTGTACTGCGGCGAGAGACTGGGTATACTGTGGCGAGAGACTGGGTACACTGCGTCGAGAGACTGGGTATACTGCGGCGAGAGACTGGGTATACTGCGGCGAGAGACTGGGTGTACTGCGGCGAGAGACTGGGTATACTGTGGCGAGAGACTGGGTACACTGCGTCGAGAGACTGGGTATACTGCGGCGAGAGACTGGGTATACTGCGGCGAGAGACTGGGTATACTGCGGCGAGAGACTGGGTATACTGCGGCGAGAGACTGGGTATACTGCGGCGAGAGACTGGGTATACTGCGACGAGAGACTGGGCATACTGCGGCGAGAGACTGGGTACACTGCGGCGAGAGACTGGGTACACTGCGGCGAGAGACTGGGCATACTGCGGCGAGAGACTGGGTACACTGCGCGAGAGACTGGGTACACTGCGGCGAGAGACTGGGCATAGTGCGGCGAGAGACTGGGCATACTGCGGCGAGAGACTGGGTATACTGCTTCGAGAGACTGGGTATACTGCGGCGAAAGACTGGGTACACTGCGTCGAGAGACTGGGTATACTGCGGCGAGAGACTAGGTATACTGCGGCGAGAGACTGGGTATAATGCAGCGAGCATACGACGCTTCTGTCTATACTCCGCCGCTATGTGTCACCTTCCTTGGGAAGAATTTTTATAGCCGTGTTCACGTCAAAGGTAAAGTAGTTGTGGTGACGTGTGGCGTCTGTTCGCAGCGTTGGAGCTGGTGACGGGCCGGCACGCGGAGGAGCTGGTGTCGGTGCTGCGCAAGGAGGCGGCGCGCGCGGGCAGCGCGGGGGGCGCGGCGCACGACGACTCCGCCAAGTACCGCCAGCTGCTCGTGCGCGCGCTGCACCGCGCCGCCGTGCAGGTACGCGCGTCACTACCGCGACACTACAGCGGGGTACGACCGTGCCCTGTGGGTGATTACCGCTGAGACCCGGGCCGGAGGCGAGGGCACTAAAAGAGCCGAGGACGGTAATCATCAATACACAAGTGTATATGTGATATGCGCGCGCGTCTAACATACAGAAAAAATATATTTCAGTGAAAGTCTAGATAGTGATTAAATCAACTTTTACACAGATGCCAACCCAGAAATGTTTATATTCTTGAAAACTAAACACATTTTCGGGGTATAGAAAGCAATGCTTACGTGCGCATGATGGGGAGGGGTAAAACATTGCTTACTTTTGATTTTTTATTTAATATGTCATCAAAAGGCTACTCAATAACTGAAATATAGGTGAAATAATTACTTTGTAATCTTAAAAACTTCCCGTGATATCACGATTTTAAAATCACAATTTTCGACTTTCCTAAAAACACTTCATACAAAAACACTACGAAAGCGTGACATCACTGTCGGGTATTTTCTATGCGTCGCGCGTAAAATTTGTATGATAGCTATATTAAATATTGGGTTTAGGAAACTGGTTCGAACAAAACTCACTTTAATTGAATGGGTTATCCGATAGTAAATACATTTTCTAATAATTTCGTACTATAATCGACTTGCCCATCCTACTTTGAATGATCATAAAGTAAGTTAAACGAAAAGATACCAAAATTATTTTATACTAGCGACCCGCCCCGGCTTCGCACGGGTGCAATGCTTATACTAAATATAAGTACCTACTAATAATATTCCGGTCCGGCGGCAAGACGTTTCGTTTTACGTAGTCACATAAGTCACAGTTTTTTGTGATGGATACTTTTTTGCTGCGACGGACGCACGCAATGTGTTGATTGATGGAACGAAACGTGCTTCACACCAAAGATGGCGACAGCGGTTTGTTTGTCAGTGCCATCAGAATTTAACAAAATTCTCCGTAATCCGAATTTTGTGTTCATATGTTGTCGACTCAAATCAATATCTTTTTATGTTTTGTTATTCATGTAAGGTTTCGATCAAGTCTACCGTATCCCTTGACGAAATTATTAATATAGATAGTAAGTAGTAAGCATAATTATTGTAGTAAATCTGCTTACGCAATACTTGAACGGTCGCTAGGTCATTGTAAGTGTAGATGAGTGAGCACAGTGTGATCGTTCGCGCAGTTCCCGGAGGTGGCGGGCAGCGTGGCGCCGGCGCTGCTGGAGATGGTGGGCGAGGGCGCGGAGCCGGCCGCGCTCGACGTCATGCTGTTCCTGCGCCACGCGCTGCACGCCTTCCCCGCGCTGCAGGACCACATCTACCAGGTAACAAGGCGCTTCTAACGATGATGATGTATCACTTTCATTTACTGTAACTTTCACAGCAAAAATAGAATAAAACTCTTTACAGAAATACAAAAATGTACAAGAACAAAATTAAAAATTTTGAGTAACCCCCGACTACCTCAGATTTGTTATCTGTTCAACATTTGACTAGTCAAGCCCTTTGTTACCTATATTAAACGAGTTGTGAAAAAAGAAATGTATTTCGCCATTTTGTGGTAGCGGCCATCTTCGATTTGAAATTTGTCATAGTGCAAAGTATTCTGCTAGTTAAGTCCTTTTGTTTGATACCAATATTGAGGTAGTAGTGAAAAAAAATATTCGCCATTTTATGGTGGTGGCTATCTTGGATTTGAAATTTGTCATAGTGTATAGTGTTCTACTTGTCAAGCCCTTTTGATACCCGTATTGAAGTAGGTTGTGAAGAAATATTTTGTCCGCCATTTTGTGGAGGCCGCCATCTTGAATCGATATTAACCAAACATAGCTAAGAACATCTACACGGATATTAACTTTCAAATAAAAAAACCGCATCGAAATCAACCCATCCGTTTGAGGTTTACGGTGCCACAGATAGACAGACATCGACGTCAAACTTATAACATCCCTTTTTTGGTCGGGGGCTAAAAACAGAGGCAGTCGCCGTAGCCGAAACCGGCTGGAAAATATCATGAAGAAGTCTTCAACAAACACATGTTTGTGAATTTGCAGAAGCTGCTAGAAGTCCTGCCGCAGATCAAGGCGGGCAAGATCGCGCGCTCGGCGCTGTGGCTGGTCGCGCAGTTCGCGGACAACGACGAGCGAGCCAAACTTGCGCTCGAAGCCATCGCCGCCGTCGTGCCAGACTCCACACGCTCCGAACAAAAGGTGATTTCGGGTTGCCACAATCTGATGGAATGCCTGCCTTAGATCAAAGTTGGGGTTATATTGTTGTAAACAAAGAGTGCCGAGACGAGAAGAACATGTACCTGATGGTAAGCAACATGCCTGACACATAACAGCACAGTGACACGCAGCTATTGGAACATGAAAAGTCCAAATCATTACTTAACACTGGACTGCGCTCGTCACTCAGAGATCTAAGATGTTATGTCTCTAAGCCCTGTGTACGAGCGAACTCGTACATTTACGCAATAACGGAATTGCTGACTACATTATTTTACATATTACATTTTAGTGACAAATAAACGGCTAATTGTAACACACGTGTCGCTCATTATTACAACATTACATACAAATAACATTCTAACATCCCAACATCATCAACATCTTAATATCAAGGTAGGATACTGCCCCTATACCCTGCAATTTCTCTGGAAACATTGCTCTTCAAACCGGAACACAGTACTGTTTGGCGGTAGAATAACTGGCAAAGGTACTACCCCAGGCAGACTGCTAAGAGTCCTACTACTACACTAATTTATCCTTTAGTTTGCAGTTTATTTATTTATTAAAGTTCACTTTATCGTAACTGTACTTTATCGTAGTACATGACTGATGCTATTTGCATGCTAGGAGAGAGGCATATGCTGCGAATGGTGGAGATACAATTCATGTTTAATTTATTGCTATCCCACTTAATGTATCCTACAAAATATACCACATAACTTTTGGAGACCAAGTCGTGTCTGATATATGATCTACTAGAGTGTACCCTACAACTCTATTCCTAAAAGGAAAGTAAATCATGTGGAAATAAACGCGAACAAATTATGTTCTTGGTTGGTGGTGCATGAAACTGCATCAAAGTATCGGAGACTCGTTCGACCATAAAACCACGGTAAATAATCCGCAAGTGTAACAGAAGTTTGTCTGTATAGTGGTACCAAGAACGGTATCTGGTTTTGGCGCCAGGGGTGGTCACATGGTCAGGACGTCACAGGTCTCTTTCTACGAAAACGAAATTTCGAAATAAACTCGCGAATTTCCTACTATTTCTACTTCGATCCGTCGTTTCTTCCGTTTAAATGTTCTAGGCCTGCTCTAATTAGACTAGGCTTAGAACATATAACCGTCAAACAATGTTCGATCGGACGAAACCAAGTAGAACAGCAGTGGGAAAGTCGCGAGTTTATTTCGAAATTACGTTTTTCATAGAAAGAGAGTAGACTTTTCGAAAAAAGAGAGTAGACATCCAGGTCACAAAACTGTTCGAAAAGTGCATGGGTGGGTTAAATAGTAGTCCATTTAGGGACCCCAGCGGAAGGTAGTGACCGCGTGACTCGCTGGGTCCGTCCTTGAGTAGAGTGGTGTGGTTGCAGGACGAGAAGGAGGCCGCGCCGGCGGAGAGCGCGCCGAGGCAGCTCGTCACCAGCGACGGCACGTACGCCACGCAGTCCGCCTTCAACCTGCCCGCGTCAGTATACTACACACACAATATTGTTTTAACCTATCACTGTTGCTTGCTGCATTAAATTAACAGCTTTATAACCTTTAAACCTTTCCCAGAATTTTACGAATGATTCAAAACCAAAGTTAGCTAAATCGGTCCAGCTGTTCGCGAGTTTTAGGGAGATTAATGAACAGCAATTGATTTTTGGAATGAAGTTCCTAACGGCAAGTTTAGAGGATATAGAGATTTTGGTGTGGGACTGAATTAAAAAGAAAGTGAGATTAAAACGCTAAGAAAAATATTTTCTGTAACAGCAGTGACCATTGTTGTCAACTTTATTTATCAGATGAGAGTATCTTTTGTACTATGCGAAGGAGTTTCGTTCCTATTTGGTGTCTCATGATACCACATCTTTTTTTATCTAGACTGTCATTATAAAACTGAAGAGTTTATTTGTTTGAATGCGCTAATATCAAGAACAACTAGACCGATTTTAAAAATTCTTTTACCGTTGGATATACATATACGTGATCTGAGTACTATAGGCTGTATATTATGTTCTACGGTCGTAGCCGGGGTGGACCGCTAGTATGGATTTAAGATTAGTGTATAAGATATAATGTGTGTGTGTGTGTGGTGTCTGCCCTCGTGGCTTAGTGGGTAGTAACTCTGCCTGCGAAGCCGAGGGTCGTGGGTTCGATTCCAACCCAGTGCAAATATTTGTGTGATGAATTCAAATGTTTGCACTGTGTCTGGGTGTTTCTATTTATAATAAGTATGTATTTTTAAGACTATATATGTATTATATCAGCTATCTGACCGCCATAGTACAAGCTTTGCTTAGTTTGGGGTCAGATGGTGTTGTGTGTGAATTGTCCACCAATATTTATTTATTTGAATGTGTGTGTGTCAGGTCGGTCGGCGGCGCGCCGGCGGAGGCGGGGCTGGCGGGCGCGCTGCGCGCGGAGGGGTTCACGGCGGCGTGCGCGTGCTCGGCGCTGTGCGCGCTGGCGCTGCGGCTGGCCGGCGCCGGGGACCGCGCGCGCGCGCTGCGCGCCGCCGCCGCGCTGCTCGCCGCGCACAAGCTGGCCGCCGCAGACGGTCAGACACCACACACACACACACACACACACACATTATACACACACACTACACACACACACATTACTTTATTTCTATCTCTATATATAAAATGTTATGTTGGTTTGTGTACGCTTCAAAAACTCAAAAAGTTCTGCACCGATCGAGCTGAAATTTTAGAATGATATATAATCCGCATCAAGGATTGTTTTTATCTAATTTATGCATCACAATGTGCTACACCGAAGCGTGGCGGGGTACAGCTAGTTGTTTATATTATGTTTAGTTTTATTTTCACTTCACTTTACTTTTCTTCGCTTTCCTTCACTTCACTTTACTTCCATTCACTTCACTGTACTCCTACCACTTTACTACAAGCCCAGAACAGTTTTCAGTGATAAAAAAAAGGAAAAAGTTGGAACGACAGTTACAACAACTGCCAACACTAATACAGGCACATATAGCTAAACAGACTTTAATTTAAAATTAAATTTAATTCAGACACTCGCCAAATTTCACATTTATTGAGAAATCTACGATATAAAATACTCACCCTTAGTCATTTTATTCCTTTTTCCATGCCACGGACGCAGAGGTCGTTTGTAATGGATTGATGAGTACATAAATAGCACTGACACGTAAACTACAAATATCATGTGTAATTTCAAGTTCCAGTGCCGATTATTAGTTTATATTTTTAATTTGATAGAGATATAACATCTTAGATCTCTGGGTGACGAGCGCAGTGCAGTGCTAGGTAATGATTTCGACTCTTCATGTTCCAATAGCTGCGTGTCACTGTGCTGTAATGTCTCATCACTCACTTCACTCTTTATTTCAAAAAAATGTTTTTCAGCTGGTTGTGTAACTAACTGCAGTAAATAAAGCTGTTAAAAATGTTTTAATGTAAAAAAAAATAGTGGTAAATAAACCTGAAAAAAGGTAAAACTGAGTCAGGAATCCATGGGAAATACCAAAATTAGTCATTATAGTAATCGTTAACAACGTTGCCTATTCTAACACATTGGGAACGATCGGACTCGGAGAAAAAAATTAGCTGAATTCCCTAATTCCCTGAAAAGCCAATGGGAGAGTTTTAAACTCTCCCATTGACTTTTCTTATTTTCGTAGTAGGATAGATATAGAAATGGTATCAAAAGCTTTGACTATATCCAATAATACTCCTTTTGTCTGTTCCTATTGGCTACCCTTGTCGTCGTGTACGTCTTGGTGTATCGCGTCAGTTGTTGATAACTTTCATCTAAAACGAAATTGCTTGCGATTGTTTTTCTAGATAATTTATAGGGCGGGGTGTTGATAATTTTTTCGGAGATTTTTGATAATGAAGATAGATGTCAGATAAGTCTGATGTTTCAAATACGAAACCTCACGACCTATCAGTCCCTAAAGGGACGTACGGCGGCGTAGCTAAAGTATGTGTTCCTTGTGCCAGGGTCCGTGGGCGCGGCCGGCGCGCTGACGGCGGACGACGTGGAGCACGCGGCGCTGTGCGTGCGCGCGGCGTGCGCGCAGCCCGCGCCCGTGCGCGCCGCGCTGCTGGCCGGCACGCGCGCCGCGCTCGCCGCGCTGCTGGCGCTGCCCGACCGCGCCGCGCCGCTGCCCGCGCGCGAACTGCAGGTACTACACACGCTACTACTATTGCAACAGATGTCACTACTATTGCAACAAATGTCACTACTATTACCACAAATGTTACTACTATTGCAACAGATGTCACTACTATTGCAACAAATGTCACTATTATTACCACAAATGTTACTACTATTGCAACAGATGTCACTACTATTACCACAAATGTTACTACTATTGCAACAGATGTCACTACTATTGCAACAAATGTCACTATTATTGCAACAAATGTTACTACTATTGCAACAAATTTCACTACTATTGCAACGAATGTTACTATTATTGCAACAAATGCTACTACTATTGCAACAAATGTCACTACTATTACCACAAATGTTACTACTATTCTAACAAATGTCACTACTATTGCAACAAATGTTACTATTATTGCAACAAATGCTACTACTATTGCTACAAATGTCACTACTATTGCAACAAATGTTAATACCATTGCAACAAATGTCACTACTATTGCAACAAATGTCACTACTATTGTAACAAATGTTACTACTATTGGAAAAAATGTTACTACTATTGCTCCAACTAGCTTCTCCCGAAGTTCGCCGTCCTCGTATTTCACGTTTGTGTTGAGCTTTGGTGCCATCAAGCCCCCTGAAATTGACACCGTTGCTAAAATTTATTCTGTGGAAGCTGAGATAGTTCGGTGATTTTATTCCTACCTAGCAAAGACCTATAGAATATTTTTCGTGAATGTTGAAAAAATCTGGTGGCATCAACTCACCCTGACAGACACCGCACTTCGAATGTTTTACATAAACAAGTTTAAGAGGTTTGGTGGTATCAGTGCTCCTTGACAAATATCGTAATGCGTATTGATTGTAAGTTTAAGAGATGTGGTGGCTTCGGTTCTCTCTTTCAGCCACCGTAGTATTGTGTGGAAGTTAAAAATGTCCATTGACATCATTGAAGAGGTTAGGTAACATCAGCTCACTCTGACAGACACCGTTATTCAAATGTCCACGTCTTTCAAATGAACTCTAGTGGGGTCAGTCTTGCCTTGGAGAAACCGTATGTCAAATACTTACGCGTAAGTTAAAAAAATCTGGTTACATCAGTCCCCTAGCAGAGGCCGTAGTACAATCTCGACTCACAATAGGTTGCGTTGCCCCATACCACTCAGTCCGGTAAGCTTTCGCCTCACTTTCGCTGGAACTACATACTATTAATCGTGATCAACACTTGAGTAGTGAAGAACTCATTCCTGAATTAAAATACAACATATCAAACTCCTTAAAACTACTTATAAGAAAAGTAACTTTAGCGGCGCGTCATGAAAGATAAATGTTTGCAGTCTTTTCTTGTTATTGTGTCGTTCTTATTTGGACATACATTTTGTTCTCTATACCTCGGCGGAGTTTATATTTTTATTTTATTTCTATTTTAAATGTTTCAGGAGAAGCGTCAAGAGATCAAGGTGGAGATCGAGACTGGCATCACGTTCGGCATCCTCAGTGGCGCCAGCGTAGCCTCTGGTGGCGATATGTTCGAACTAGCGCTGAACAAGGCTCTGCAAGGTATTTGTCATGATTATTTAAATAGCATAGACATACATATAGAAAATTACTTAATTACTCTTCATTGAAAACAGAAAATACCAATATTTTTACTTCAAAAACAGTTCTCAATTCGCTTTTTAACCCCCGACCAAAAAAAGAGGTGTTATAAGTTTGACGTCTATGTCTGTCTGTCTGTCTGTCTGTCTGTCTATCTGTCTGTCTGTCTGTCTGTCTGTCTGTCTGTCTATCTGTCTGTCTGTCTGTCTGTCTGTCTGTCTGTCTGTCTGTCTGTCTGTCTGTCTGTCTGTCTGTCTGTCTGTCTGTCTGTCTGTGTGTGTCTGTCTGTGGCACCGTAGAGCTCAAACGGATGGGCCGATTTCGATGCGGTTTTTTTATTTGACGGTTAATATCCGTGCGGATGTTCTTAGCTATGTTTGGTTAGTACCGATTCAAGATGGCCGCCTCCACAAAATGGCGGACAAAATATTTCTTCACAACCTACCTCAATATGGGTATCAAATGAAAGGGCTTGACTAGTAGAATACCATACACTATAAGAAAATTCAAATCCAAGATGGCCGCCACCACAAAATGGCGAGTTATATTATTTTTTCACTACTACATCAATATGGGTATCAAACGAAAGGGCTTGACTAGTAGAATACATTGCACTATGACAAATTTCAAATCCAAGATGGCCGCTTCCACAAAATGGCGAAATAAATATATATTTTCACAACTCCCTTAATATGGGTGTCAAATGAAAGGGCTTGACTAGTAGAATGTTGTAAAGATAACAAATCCGAGGTAGTCGGGGGTTAGTCAAAATTTTTTATTTTGTTCGTGTCGTTTTGTAGGTCAGAGGTCAGAGGCAATTTTTGAAATGTGTACAAAACACTAAAAATTACTTTTATTTTATCTAAATGACTTAGTTCTATATAGATTCTTATGAAATTTGGTTGAGTGCCTTAATATAATTTTAAATTGAAGTCATGTCTAAATGAGATTTTAATGGAAAATCTTCGACCTCAAAACTTATATGTACTGTATATCTTCGCCATTTTGCGTTTATTACACACATTTAACAAATTTTTAAAATATAAAATACCTAAGTAATGTTTAAGTAAAATTTTTTTCGCGTATTTATTTTTCAGTGTCTGATATAAATATGCTTAATTTGGTGATGTGTTTATTTTGTCAGGTCGTACGACGGCGGGCGAGGAGCGCAGCCGGCTATCGCGCGTCACGCAGCTGACCGGGTTCTCAGACCCCGTGTACGCGGAGGCCATCGTGGCCGTCAACCAGTACGACATCGTGCTCGACGTGCTGGTGGTCAACCAGACCGGTGAGTGCGAGCGGACATAACAAAACTGACAGTCTTGATGTGAATGAGAGCAGTCGTAAACCAGACCGGTGAGTGCGAGCGGACATAACAAAACTGACAGTCTTGATGTGAATGAGAGCAGTCGTAAACCAGACCGGTGAGTGCGAACGGACATACCAAAACCACACTCTATTGAATCATACAGTTGTTCAACGAAGCCGTTTAGACGGAAATCGTGCGGGGCGAGAGGCGGGAAGCACGCTCCCGCCATTGCCAACATTACAATGTTAGTATTTCGTGAGCGCCGTTCAGTTTTTTTATCCGCCCGTGTCTAGAGATTGTCTTTTCTTCAAGGCGATTAACTACTGGTAGTATTTCTTTATACTGTGCTAAAACTGACAGTCTTGATGTGAATGAGAGCAGTCGTAAATATCCAGATTGGTCGATCTTTTCGTCTATGTTAACGAGCGATAACCTGACTGTGCAATATTGATGTTAATGTGAGCGAACGTCAACCAGACCGGCCGCTTATGAAGTTGATCTAAGTACTCGTGAACCAGGCCAGTCAGTTAAGCCGTCAGTGTGAGCGGTCGCCGACCATTCCGGTCAGTTATGTCCCAGTCTTGACGGGAATGAAATCACTCGTAAACCAGATTGATCAGTCTCGACATCAATGTGGGCGAGTGAAACCCTGATTGATCAGTCTTGATGTTAACGTAAGCGGGTTTCAACCAGAGCTATCAGTCTTGACATTAATGTAAGTGGTTATGCCGGTTCGGCCAGTCACAATGGTAATGAGATTTCGTGGTTATATGATCCCCACGCCCGTTTTAAAGTTTTTTTTTCTCCAGATGACACTCTGCAGAACTGCACAGTGGAGCTCGCCACGCTTGGTGATCTGCGGCTAGTGGAGCGCCCGGCGGCCGTGGTCCTCGCGCCGAGAGACTTCGCCACCATAAAGGCTCACGTCAAAGTTGCATCCACCGAGAACGGAATCATATTCGGGAACATTGGTAAGCTTTCCCAGATACCGCCAAAATGAGGTACGAGTGGGAGGTTGACGTTCCATATTCAGCGTAAATATAAAATTTTACTTTCCTGATGCTGGGATGCAGGGCCTCCTGTCACAAGGAAGAAGTCAAAGCTTAATCCACCACGCTGGCCAAGTGCGGATTGGCAGATATCACAGGTCTTTTGAAGAAGTTTTGAGTCACGTCGATTTCGTTGCAACCTCAATAACAAGCCAATGATAACCTTGTGTCTCGGTCCTGGAAAAAAATAGATTTTGAGTTCTCGACACTAACCTTGTGTCTCGGTCCTGGGAAAAAATAGATTTTGAAGTTGTCGATACTGGTCCACCACCGCCTTTTTGAATACTCACATGTGTTGTTATATAGTTTTTACTAGAAAGATGTGAGTCGGCAAAGAGTACTTTATTACAAAATAATATCCTAATTAGAAAAGAATCCTAAATTTAAGCTGTCGTATTGTTAGATTTGCTGTAACTTACTAGACCAGCCAAAATTTACTAGACCAGCTATTACTTATTAAATCAGCCGTAACTTTAAGTAAACGTAACGCGCGATTTTTTTTAATTCTCTATATAATGTAACGGCCACCGTTCCCCAGTGTACGAGGTGTCGGGCGCGTCCATGGACAAGGGCGTGGTGGTGCTGAACGACATCCACATCGACATCGTGGACTACATCCAGCCCGCCGCCTGCTCCGACGCGGACTTCCGCCAGATGTGGGCCGAGTTCGAGTGGGAGAACAAGGTACACCTCTCTTTTTCACTCTAAAATCGAAACGAATCAGCTAATTAACCTACTAATATTAAAAATTATAATTCATACTATAAATGCGAAAGTTTTAATGTGTAAGTGTTTGGATGTTTATTGCTCAATCACGTCGGAACCCCGGAACGGATCGGTTTGAAATTTGGAACGCATGTAGATTATTTATAGTCTAGATTCTAGAAGAACACATAGGGCCCTGCTGTTTTTCCCGCATTAGTCCCGTTCCCGTTATTTTCCCGGGACAACAACCTATTATCTAAAGTTGTGTTTCAAATTACAGCCCGATCCGTTCATACGTTACGACGTGATTGAGCAACTAACATCCAAACATTGACATTATAATATTAGAAGGATAGGATGTTTGTTGGTCAATCCCCTAATAAAAATGACATTCAAAGTTTATAAAAAATACCGCTAAGTGTGTAGTCTGTACTAACAGTGTAGGTAAGCCGCGGTTTATACCTCTCACCGTTCTCTTTGAATCGGAAAAATATACTGTCTTTTTTTTTTTTTTTTTATTATGTCTCACTAAGCCCCCGGCTCTCTGTCGCAGGTGTCCGTGAACACGAACATCACGGACCTGCGGGAGTACCTGGAGCACTTGCTCACGTCCACCAACATGAAGTGTCTCACGCCGGATCAGGTCAGTTTCATTTCAGGTCAGGCTGCATTTTACATGCCTTTTAGGTTCAAATTGTGCAGCACTACAATTCATTTTTAAGATCATAACTGTGACCACAAGTTTTGGTCAATAAATTACTATGACTATGACAATTTTTTTTTGGAGAGTTGAGCTCAGGAGCGTCTTCTGTGTATATGAAAAACTGTCCGTCAAAATGCATTAAATTAGGGCGGCGCCACATAAGCGCCAGATAGAAATAGAATTTTTAAACTGTTAACTGTCGGCTAGCCCCTTTTAAAATTTTCTACCTTAAAGATGACGCTCCTTAACTCTACCCTCCATAACTCTTTTAGAACGAAGTGCCGTATCGTACACATACGGTACATGCTCTCAGTGAAAGGGAGCGTTTGTAAAAATAAGAATTAAATGTAACAAACATAAGTCCTGCAGAATGAGAAAATGATAATCTAATGAGGTCACACAGAATTCTAATGAAATGAAATAATATGTTTTATTTAGCAAGACATGGGTAAATTATTACACATAGCAACAATATTTAAGTTTAATACGTTTTGATATACTACACTAAAGCGATAGTTTGATAGTCAGATGTTAAACGATTTCAATTGAAATGATTGATTATTTGCCAAAAATGTAGACAGAAAAGATGTTACAATGAAATGGTGTTTCTGCAATTATTAAAATTTTGTATTTTGTTTTAGAAAAATCTAATATGTTCAATAGCAATAAAGTGTAGCAATATAATGTATTGTTCAGGCGTTGTCCGGCCAGTGCGGGTTCATGGCGGCCAACCTGTACGCGCGCTCGATATTCGGCGAGGACGCGCTCGCCAACCTCAGCATCGAGACGCCGCTGCACAAGCCCGGCGCGCCCGTCGTGGGCCACGTGCGCATCCGCGCCAAGAGCCAGGTCAGAATATACCACTACACCGTAACATATCAATAGCCAGGTCAGACAATACGAATTACACTATAACATGTCAATATCCAGTTCAGAACATACACACTACACTATAACATGTTAAAATCCGGGTCAGAACGTACGCACTACTTTATAACATGTCAATAGCCAGATCAGAATGTACGCACTGTAACATATCGATAGCCAGGTCAGAACACACACACACTACACCATAACATGTCAATAGTCAGGTCAGAACACACATACTACACTATAACATATCAATAGCCAGGTCAGAACATACACACTACACATTAACATGTCGATAGCCAGGTCAGAACATACACAGTACACTATAACATGTCAATAGCCAGGTCTGAATATACACACTACTTTATAACATGTCGATAGCCAGGTCAGAACGTACACACTACACTATAACATGCCAATAGCCAGGTCAGAACATACACACTACACTCTAACATGCTAATAACCAGGTCAGATCATATACTATAATATACAAGTCACAAGTAGCCAAGACCATAATACAGCAACACCATTTATACTTCTACATATAGTATTAAACGTTTGCCTGTACTTTAAAGTAACCAAATAATATCTAAACAGTTGAGATTGCTCTGTGCGAGGCTTGCACAGTTGATATGGACGATGTCGAGTGAAGATTGTTGACAACTTCATAACAATATAAATTATGATATTGCAGGGCATGGCCCTCAGCCTCGGCGACAAGATCAACATGATGCAGAAGGCGGCGCAGACCAAGCCCCAGGCGGTCAACAACAAGACGTCCATACCCGCCGCATGAGTAAACTAATACTATCTAATATAACACATTCTATTATTGCATAAGTTACTTATCGGAACGACTCTGTGTACTCTTGCTGCGACTTGCCATTTTAATAATAAAAGAAAAATAATTATATACAAATGAATCTAATTTAAAACTTACTTAATCTAATGAAATATGATAATTATATTGTGACACGAAAGTGGAGTTGTTATTGTGTATGCAGTAGTACACAGAATCGTTATTATAGTATTAAAATTAGTTGTCTATGGACGTTGAATATTATGGAATATATTCGATATTATGAGTGTAGAATGTAGTTTTTATTTAACTTTAAATATATGTTGGAGAAACGTTAATCTTTTCGACATCGTCATTAGTTTTTTTCTGGCTTAGCGGGTGTCCTTGGAGTTGGGTGCGCACATCTAAGACATTGATCACGGATTTGACCGTTTTTAATCATGTTTTAAGGTAAAATTAACAGTTAAGACCGGGCAGTGAGCTTAATCTTACTTTAGCCATGAAATCCAACATTCATTGCTAGTCAGGTGGCTTAGTTGGTAGTCAGTCTGCCTGCGAAGCCGTGGGTCGTGGGTTCGATTCCCACCCAGTGCAAATATTTGTGTGATGAAAACAAATGTTTGTACTGTGCCTGGGTGTTTTCTATATATAGTAAGTATGTATTTAAAAATAGTACCTGGGTGAGCTTTGCTCGGTTACTTAGATACATACTGTTTTCTAAAAAAAAATGAACTTGAAAAAAGAACGCGGCCGGTTGGAACCCGGACCTACCATATTTCAACCACCCATCTTCCCGACCGAGCTAATATATTGTCGCGCGCCGTCGCGAAATTTACCATCGCATTTTAATCTTAATGTAACAGTTTTTCGTTGTCTAAAAACGCGCAAAAACGGCGATTTAAAAAAATAAAACCTGGCTAGATCGATTTATCGTCCCCGAAACCCCTTGTATACATATTTTCATGAAAATCGTTCGAGATTCAGATTCTATATATATATATAGTTACAAGAATTGCTCGTTTAAAGGTATAAGATAGATATAAGTAATATACTATCTATCTGGCTGCCATATTTTACGCTTGCTTAGTTTGGGGTCAGGTAGTGTTCTGTGTGAAATGTCCACGAATTATTTGTTATTATTTATTTTATTCTCAACGAAAGAATGATCCAACTCGATCGGTCGCTATTGTTCCAATGTGTGTTCAGAAACTGGCTGTCCTCGTGTCTAATATAAAGATGGCGCCTCGACCACGCTCTATGCATATTATGATCTGCTCTGATTGAATTCGAATTTCGTTCGTTGACATTCTAAAGAATCGAACGAAAAGGTTCTAACTCTATTTTTGTGATAAGAACGTTGGACGAGCGGAATGCGATGTCTGAGTGGAGTTTCCCGATCGTTACTGTAATTGTGTCTTCAAATCGAGAGTGCATCGGTTTGTTTCTTCTAGGTAAATACGAAGCAAGATCCATAGACCGCATCGTCGCTTAAAATCGGGGAGATGACGGCCAAGTGTAAACATATAAAAGCTAAAAAATAAGCCATTGTAAAGAGAGGAAAATGATTATTGTGGGTTCTCCCTAAGATATAGACTCAAGGTGTACAATACGGTAGTACCAGTAGTATGTACATACTTTATTTTTAACCCCCGACCAAGAAAGGGGTGTTATAAGTTTGACGTCGATGTCTGTCTGTATGTCTGTGTGTGTGTTTGTCTGTGGCACCGTAGAGCTCAAACGGATGGGGCGATTTCGATGCGTTTTTTTATTTGTAGGTTAATTTCCGTGCGGATGTTCTTAGTTATGTTTGGTTAATATCGATACAAAAAGGCCGCCTCCACAAAACGGCGGATAAAATATTTCTTCACAACTTACCTCAATATGGGTATCGAATGAAAGGGAAACTAGTAGAATACTATACACTATAATAAAAATTTCAAATCCAAGATGGCCGCCACGAGAAAATGGCGAATTACATTATTTTTCACTACTACCTCAATATGGGAATCAAACAAAAGGGCTTGACTAGTAGAATACTTTGCACTATGACACATTTCAAATTGAAGATGGCCGCTATCACAAAATGGCGAAATACATTTCTTTTTTCACAACTCCCTTAATATGGGGCTATTCATATGAAAGGGCTTGACTAGTAGAATGTTGTACAGATAACAAAACCGAGGTAGTCGGGGGTTAACCAAATTTTTTTACTTTGTTCTTGTGGTCTATCTGGTAGGGTTCAGCTTGCGTTTGCAATGTGAGCGCAAAAATTTGTTTATTAACGATATCACATTAGAAACCTCTTAAATTATCAGTGGTTCTCTTCTATAATACGCATGTATTATATTATACATAAACCTTCCTCTAGAAAAATTGATGTAGTGGTAGGACTCTTGGCAGAGTCAGCTTGCCAGTTATTCTACCGCCAAGCAGGAATGTGCAAACATTACTGTGTTCCGTTTTGAAGGGCAACGTTTCCAGAGAAATTACTGGCCTTAGAGATATAATACATTAGATCTCTGGGTGACGAGCGCAGTGCAGTGCTAGGTAGACTTTCATGTGCCAATAGCTGCGTGTCACTGTGATGTTATGTGACAGGCATGTTGCTTACCATCAGGCACATGTCCAGCGCGTCTAGTAACTCTATGCTGTATAAAAAAACACGATCTAGTAAAAAAACTGCCTCAAAATCCGTTGCGTAGTTTTAAAGATCTAAGCATACATAGGGATAGACAGGGAAGCGATTGCTTTATACTATGTAGTTATATACCTACATACTGCCAGACAAAAGTGGGTAGCGGATACACTGTTGCGAGTTCAATTGTTTTCCACGTCTTCCTATTCTTCATTTGTTCTTTCCATCGTGCGGTTTCCTGGTAGACATTACAAGCCCGATAGACATCAGCGATAAGGTTGCCATAACCTATATTATTTTTAAGATTATGTATATTTTGTTTTGTAATTAAGTGCAATAAATGTTTTGGCTATCTCAACGCGCCCAACACGACTAAATACGAGAAAAAAATAAAACTCTTCCAAAAACTATTTAATTTACAATACGTGAATTTATGTAGTGTTGTAATAGCAACAGCTATTTCGAACCAATACGCTGTACGGAAAACTGGGTTGACTCGATCGGGCGCGTTCTGATTCCATATTTTTAGAATTCCATGTGGGTCATGCTTGACATACATTCGTTGCTGCTTTATAACTTTTCTGAACAAAATTATCAATTTAATGATTTCTAGTTAAAATGTTGAAACCTTTTAGTAGAGCTCATATTATTTCTAAAAATTGATTTGCGCACTCGCGGTCCTTCCTTATAATATTATAAATGTCAATATTTTGATGTTTGATGCTCAATCACGTCGTAACGTATGAACGAATCGAGTTGCATTTTGTAACACATTATACTCTGGAAAACACACAGGATACTTGTTATCACGGGAAAATAGTAGGAAATATGATTAGAATGGTCTTGTATAAAAAATAAATATACTATTAATATTGTAAATATCAAAAATTGATGTTTGTTGCTCGTTCACTTGGGAATGTCTGAGCAGATCAGAGGCTTTACCGCCCAAGGAAAACGGTTTTAGCGTTCACATTATAGAGACAGCGATGGCAAAGCCAAAGCCGATTTAAACCCTCTACACACGAGCCCTAAAATCAGAGGATATCACGTAAAAGTAGTGGGGAGGAGCCTACATCGCACCATAAATCACCAATCATATGGTGCGATGTAGGCTCCTCCCCAATATTTTTACGTGATATCCTCTGATTTTAGGGGCTCGTGTGTAGAGTGTTTTAGTCAGGTGGTAGAAGGGCGGCCTTTCCACTACCCTACCACCTGACTAAATCGGCAATGGCTTTGTTGTTGCTGTCTTTATTATTTCAAGCGAAAAAAAAGAGCGAGCGTTATCAAAGCTAAGACAGTTTTAGTCAGGCGGTAGACCCTCGGGTTGAAATTTGGAAACCAGATTAGTCTGAAATAGCGTATATAGGGAACAGGAACTATGCGGGTAAAACATTACTGTGTTCCGGTTTGAAGGGCAATGTTTCCAGAGAAATTACAGGGCTTAGAGATATAATATCTTAGATATCTGGGTGACGGGTGCAGTGCGGTGCTAGGTGATGATTTAGACTCTTCATATTCTAATCAAATCAAGGTCTATTTATTTAAGTTTATTTTCATTACTGTCAACTTTACTCTGTGAGCGCTAACTCTGCATTCCGAGTACAATGTAATATCTGATTGTTATTACCGGGTGCCCAAGATACAGGCCTAGCCTAGTTTGGGACCCACCGGACAAACTGCCGAGCTACAATTGGGTTAAAAAAATGTATAGAATGTGCTTTAACTTAAGAATAACAATATTGTAATTTTGATTTGGTGAATAAATGACTTATCTAATAGCTGCGTGTCACTGTGTTGTTATGTGGCAGGTATGTTGCTTACCATCAGGCACATGTCCTGGTCGTCTCGACACTATTCATTAAAGTAAAAAACCGCGTGGCCCTGGTAGTGTATAATTTATTTCCATATTTTGCTAGTTATAAAACTCTTTGCAAAGATGATTTAATTTTATTACATTTTTTTTCTTTTGGAAATATTGCCCTTCGAATAGGAACACAGTAACATTGCTCATTTCCCCCTTGGTCGTAGATTAACTGGCAAAGGTTCTTCCCCAGACAGACTCTGCTAAGGGCGCTATCACTACAGAGTGTCTTTAGGCAAAATAGTTAACACATAACGGTTAACGTATGTTGAAAGTGATGCGTTGTATTCGTAATTAATATTTGTCATCCGCTTCCTTTACTGGCGGAGACTCGCGTTTACAATTTTGGCGGGAAAACGAGTGTCAGGTTACCTAAGTGCGTTGTTTACGCTTCGGCATATGAAGTGCCGCGTTACCTGTACCTGTTTAAGCCCATTATTCTCAAGAGTGTTTCAAGACGCTTCTGGCGGTATCGTTTCTTTAAATTAATGTGCTTCAAATGTAAACTTACAATATTGACACTTGTATCTGAGTTTTTTTGAGTTCTCAAGTGTTCTAGAGTTATAACATTTTAAATTATAAGGAAGACAGTGATTTTATATTTTAAATTATTTGTTTACGATATAACAAACATGAGAAAAAAAACTGCACTAGATAACATAAATTGGATTTTTGTAATTGTTCAATACTTCGGAACCATTTTCTAGTCAAAAATGTTATTTTATGTTTTTTATTTTTATTTAACGGTTTTTTTCTATGTAAACGAACTTTAATTTTAACGTAGTTTATCTCAAAATAAAGACCGGTTTAAGCTGACGCCATTAATTAATGTCTGACAGTAAAATCCAATGTAATCTGTGTTCCAAGTTTCAACTCGATCCGCTGAGCCGTTCCTACGTGATTGAGCAGGACGGATCGGATTGCGCTAACTCGGCTAGCTCAATGTAGAGAATTCAGTAAAACCACTCCACGCCACTCCGTCCACTGGCTCACTAGTACCATACAGCAATGTTCAAGGTTGTGACGTCGATAGTACGGCTGAATCTAGTGTCTACTGCCCAACTAAAATTTGGTTTTGCTATTACTATTATACTTTATTAGTTTTATGTGTGATGAATTAAATATTTGTACTGCGTCTGGGTGTCTATGTATAATAAGTATGTATTTAAAACTATTTAAGTATTATATCAGCTATCTGGCCGCCATAGTACAAGATTTGCTTAGTTTGTGTGTGAATTGTCCCCCAATATATGTTTATTACCAACTAGTGCGCCCCGCGGTTTCGGCCGCGTAGTCCCCGAGTTTGAGATAACAAGAACAAAATTAAAAATTTTGACTAACCCCCGACTACCTCAGATTTGTTATCCGTACAACATTCTACTAGTCAAGCCTTTTCATTTGATACCCATATTAAGGGAGTTGTGAAAAAAGAAATGTATTTCGCCATTTTGTGGAAGCTTTGATCTTTGATTGATTTTGTAGAATCTTGGATTTGAAATTTGTCATAGTGCAAAGTATTCTACTAGTCAAGCCCCTTCGTTTGATACCCATATTGAGGTAGTAGTGACAAAAATAATATAATTCGCCATTTTGTGGTGGCGGCCATCTTGGATTTGATTTTTTATAGTGTATAGTATTCTACTAGTTTTTTCATTTTAGCCCTTTCATTTGATACCCATATTGAGGTAGGTTGTAAAGAAATATTTTGTTCGCCATTTTGTGGCGGCGGCCATCTTGAATTTATATTACCCAAACATAACTAAGAACATCCGCACGGATATTAACTTTCAAATAAAAAAACCGCATCGAAATCGGCCCATCCGTTTGAGCTCTACGGTGCCACAGACAGACACACACATAGACAGACATCGACGTCAAACTTATAACACCCCTTTCTTTGGTCGGGGGTTAAAAAGTAACCTTTTACTTCTAATGACTCCAAGAATATATGTACAAAGTTTGATGATCGGTAAACTAGTTTTCGCGTAAAAACGTAACAAAGTTAAAACAAGAACGAAGAGATATTTCACACCACATTTCTGATAAGAACGTCTAGGTTGTGGAATGCGTTGCCTGAGTGGATTTTCCCCGATAGTTACAATCTTGATGTCTTCAAATCGAGAGTGAAGCGCTTTCTTCTAGGTAAGCTCGCTCCATCGTAGACCGCATCGTCGCTTAACATCAGCCGAGATGGTGGTCAAGTGCGAACCTATTATAGTTAAAAAAAAACTTTCTAGTTTATAATATAGTAGGAATGATAGGTTTGCTCATGACCGCCATCTCGCCTGATGTTAAGCGACGATGTGGTCTACGATGGAGCGTGATAATCTAGATCAGGGGTCGGCAAGTAGTTTTAGGCGGGGTCCGGATGAAGTGCAGAAATTTTAACGAGGTCCAGAAAAAACTAGTGGTAATAATTGCTTAAACAGCCCACTAAATGTTCCTACTGCTAAACCTCGGGGCCTTCCTCGCAAGGAGAGAGTCAAGACCATAATCTACCACGCTGGGCCAGTGCGGATTGGTGGATGACACATGACTTCGAAAGATTCTAGGTACATGTTGTTTTCATCGCGATGTTTTCCTTCACCGTTTTAAGTTAGCGGCATTATGAACATGACTTCGAAAAGACAATGGTGCGCGTGATTTTGAATCCAGGGTCTCCGGATCGGCTTTCGCCGTTCTCCCGATTAGACCAGCCGTAACTTGGTAATAAATAATAATTAAGTGGTACTTATTTATTGTACGGTATCAAACTCAATTTGTAATTATTAATAACACAAGACCTAAAATCAATGCGACAAATTACACCGATCCTCTTGAGTCAGCTCTTTATAATTTGGTCCTCGAGAAGAATAGCAAATTCGACGTGTGTTTTCTACGAGTAATTGGTCGATTGGTCAAGCTGATTAATCTCGAAAATTATTTGTTTAAAACATTAAGAAAGATGCCCCACATACGTAAGTCGAATCAAACATATGTAGCAGCCAAATTGATAGCTAGTTTTTTGAGATTTCCATATTTTTCTGAGATGTGTTGTCCCAAAATTCTTCAGTGGATACAGATTTATACATTTGCAAAGATACATCTTCTTGAATATCAAATATTTCCATTTGAAGTGAAGCCTTTGACAAATTGAACAATTTGGCAGTCTGTCAGCTACAATGGCTCAAAATGGTTCATGAGACCCTCGTCCACCATAAAGCAACTAAAACTGAAAGCGTTCCGAAGCCAGAGCAGAAGCCATGGTTCCCACTCTGGTTTTGATCAGGTTTCGGATACGGTGCGATAGCTTTTCTCTTAGATATTTTGGTGCCTCAGTTGTTGTGGTGATGATGGTGTCCTTATCCACGTCGAAGTTTCTAATCACCCATGTTGTCTTTCCACATCTTGGAACTCCGTTAACCGACTGTATTCTCGGTATCTCCCAGTTTTCCTAATCAGATTTGACGTTTGAGTTCTCTTCGATGGGCTTGGCCATCTCTAGGATTTTATCGTCCAGCATAATCTTGGTGCATCGGGCAGTAACTATAATTGGGTCGTTTCTAGATGTCGCATAAAAAGGTCTTCCCATGCGCTCCATCTCTTTTTTGCTCAGTGTCACAAAGCCATTTTCTGCACTCTTCCTTTTCTCTTGATGACCCGGAAGTGACATTATTGTAAATGACTGCTTCGTCTTGTCGCTGTCAGTGGGGCTATAAATTGAAGAAGGCATAAAGTGCGTGACTCCGTGGCTCCGTCGTTGGTTGGCCGCGGCTGTTCTCTGCTGGGCTCTTTCGGAGCCGGTTTGGGTGGTCGAACTAGGAACAGGTGTTCCCATAGGTCCGTTGCATTTGTTTGATCGTGCAAAGGGGTCTGATGAAGCTCTAATTTTTCCCCCTGTCTTCGTATATGACAACCTCATGATGTTTACCAGCACTTCTGCTCAGATGTCCGAGCAGCGCTCTTACGTAAGTGCAAGGCGTTCGACCTTTCAAGTACTCTATTAACGCAATCGTTTTGTTTTTCGATCGCACCTTCGCACCGAAATCGGTGGCAGTCTACCACGCACACATTACGTCGTAGGTTTCCCTCTTCATTGTGACTTTTGCGGTACTCCCATTGAGCAGGCAAGACAATCCAGGTGAGAAACGGGCTCGTTTCTGTTCCTAGATGAAGCAAAAGCTTATTCCCAATCTTTCTTTGTTGCTGTCCATGAAGAGAGCCACTCTGCGGATACGGATCTCTGCCTCTCTTCGGTCTGCGTTCTCTAGTAGTTACTGGACGGAGATGCTCTTTGAGGAGTTATCTTGGGCGGGGACCACATTCCACGTTCGTGTCCACGGACAGCGAGCCAGCGTGTGGTGGCGAAGAGGAGCGTGTATTAGAAAGTGAGGAGTTTCTCTTAGTCGCTTTGCGAAATATATTTACCTAATAGAAAAAAAAATACTTGTAGATTCTATGTGGCAAAAAAATATTATCTGAATTGATAAAGGTACAGTGTACATTATCTAAATTTTAAAATGTATACTTGGCTTACAATACACTACAATATTTTTTATTGGCGGTCCGAGGTTCGACCCTTCGCGGTCCGGATACGGACCGCGGTCCGCCTGTTGCTGACCCTTGATCTAGATGAATCTGATTCACTCTAGACTTGAAGACACCGAGTTTGTAACCATCGGAAAACCCCACTCAGACAACGCATTCCAAAGTTTATATTTTCTTATCACGAAAGTGAAGTCAAACCTCTTTTCTCGGTTTTAGGAACGTCAACCATAAAACAATTGAGAATTTACACACCATAAACTACAACGCATTCCAGTGCCAGTCCATTATCCTAGGGGTAGAGAGAGGGAGATCAAAAGAAAATAAACCCAAAAACCTTATGAAATAAATTAGTTTATTGCACCGTCAAGTTGTAAGCGACGCGCGTATAGTCCATGTTCCGTAACGAATGATTCATCTGTATAAATAATAAAAATAATTTATAGTAGCAATAAGTTAATGGATTGGTTACAAAACGGAGCGGGCGGCGGGCCGCCCGGGCTTGCGTCCTCTCGAATGTGGCCTCACTTATATCTGCAACAAAGCAAACTAACGTCAGTACTCTCGCGACCACGGTCGTAGCGAGACCGAAAACTGACGACATTTGTTTATGGCCCCCCAGACAACATTATCTAGTGGTATAGTCACTCTTTGAGTTCGCCTGGGGAAGTACCACACCTTTACTAGTTATTCTACCGCCAAGCAGTTATTAGAAAGTATTGTGCTCCGGTTTGAAGGGCAACGTTAGACGTAAGACACGCTCCATCGTAGACCGCATTGTCGCTTAACATCAGGCGAGATGGCGGTCAAGTGTAAAACCTATAAAAAAAACCTATAAAAGTTGAAAAAACGAAATTACAGGGCATAGAGATAAAACATTTTATATCTCTGAGTGACGAACGCAGTGCAGCGCTAGGTAACTTTGGTAGGGTTGGGCTTTTCGTGCTAAAATATCTTCGTGTCACTGTGCTGTTATGGGCAAGTATGTGGCTTACTATCAGACACATGATCTCGTTTCGTCACTCTGTATTATAAAAAAAATCTAAAGGTACAAGTTCGCGCTGAGACCGCGACCGGAGACCGCGACAGGCACTTGACATTATGGAGTTGTATTGGCGCCAGTTCGCCCCGCGACCGCGACACGTCTCGGTCTCCTGTCGCGGTCTGGGCGCGAACTGGCGCCCATACAATGCCATGTCAAGTGCCTGTCGCGGTCTCCGCGCGAATTTGTACCTTAAGCCCAAACTAAGCAAAGTCTACTGAAGAAAAGTATACCATGGGAGTCAGATAGCTGATATAATCCTACTAATATTATAAAAGCGAAATTTGAGTGTAACTGAACACTCAAATTACACAAAAATTTCTGAACGGATCAGATAAAACAGGCTTCACTCAAATTACACAAAAAAGTCTTAACGTATCGGATAAAAACAGGCTTCTTTTAGGATGAGTTCTACATCCTAATTCACCTCATAGCTCAATGTCAACCAATAACGCAAATCAATTTTGTAGAAAAAATGTCATAAACGCAAATTTATCACAATAGTAGGAAATTTGCCAAATGTTGTGCGTAACTGTAAATATGGTGGATCCGCTGACCGGTGGATCATTGAACACATCTAATCAAAGTTTAAACTTACTTATTCCTCTTCTCTTCTTCTTCCTCCTCCTCCTCCTCCTCTTCCTCTTCTTCCTCTTCCTCTTCCTCCTCGATAACCTCCTCCTCTTCCTCTTCAGGCTCGGGCTCGTAGACGGGCTCCTCGTCCTCTACCTCGGCTTTGACGTCTTCCTCGCCCTCGGGGGAGTCTGTCTCACCCTTCTTCTTGCCGGGTCGCTCGCCGAACCATTTAGGCAGTCTCGCTGTTGGGAGAGACTCGATTAGTGGGGGCAGTGTGGTGTGAGGTATAAGCGATTGGAGCATTATATTTGCAAGTTCGACTCTTTAATCTAATATAATCTCTTTAGTCTCAGTCATTGATTAATTTACTAGTATTTGTATCAATCCAAATCTCAAAGCCCTTTTTCTGCATTCACCAATGTACGCTTGCTGTGGATCTGTTTTATCACACCATTGCAAATAGTCACGCCAGCTTTAGATATTTAACTCCATTGCGAAATAAGTATTTAGTCAGCGGTTGACAATATTTTTTTAAGACTAGATAATTTCGAAGAAAACTGAAATAAAATTTTGACTGAAGATGCGAAACTTTATACTATCCACTCTTACAGTGAGTGTAATGATCAGAAACTGAATCTTTCGTAGATACATGTAGTTATTTATGGCTGGCGTCTGTATCGATTTTACGAATCAGAAGTTTTGCGAATGTACTACCTTGATAGTACTAATAGTTGGAATTTAGTCTAAATTCGCTGAAAAATACTAAAATTTGGAGAAGATTTGGTTTTGCAAAAAAATATTGCTCCAATCGCTTATTCGTAAGTTTAATTGTGTAAGTTTCAGCATAAGCTTGAATTGATCCTTTGTAGTAAAGAAAAATAGCATAGGTGTGACAATCGCATTAACTTCAAGTATTCTATCGCTATGAGTTAGTTGCAAATTGTGGATAGAACCGAATATAAAAATAATTTGCATAAATAAGCAGCACTAATAAAGCATTAGAATAATTTATGCTTATTGTTTGAAAACGCAATACAGCACTGAAAAAACGTGCAAATTGTCGTGTTGCATTTAGAATTTAGATGGAATGTATTTCAGCTAAATTGTTCTATTCAAGGATCTTATGTCTCCAGGATTCAAATCTCATATTAAACCCAGGGTCCTAAAAGAATAGACAGTCAGCAAAATAATAATACATGTAGTGACTAAAATAACTTACAATGATACATCAACAAACAAAGAAAGTTTATTAAACTTGTACGAAAAGAAGAAGTAGAAATAAGCAAGCATGAATAAAACAATGCAAAAAGTCCAACACAGATAACATACGACAGGTCGACAGAATTACTTACTCTTTTGCCTGCCTCCGAACTGGTCGACCTTCTCTTGCCAAACCTTCTCAAGGAAGTCCTTGTTGAGTTTCTCTAGGTCCTAGATGTGGAGTTAACACGAGGATCAATGTAGGTCGTTTAGTTACACAGGGGTACATTTAGGAAGTGCGTACTGTCAAATTGCGTTTCAACATAATATATTGGTTAGAAAAGGCTACATTTTGAACGAAAGCAGTTCTACTAGTATATTTGTTGTTCAGGCTTGAATGTAAAGATGTGATATGATGGAATACTAAATTGACGCGATAAAACGAACGGCATTTTGTGATGATGTTTCCAAACATGTGAATGGGACAGAAAATTTAAAATATAGGAAATCAAAACTAAGATGTAATTGAAATCAATTTGACAGTAACACAATATCATCAAGATAATTGATCCCAGAGGAAATACATGTTTTGTGCGACTGGGTGTGGGTCATGCCGCAACGACATGCGTTGTAGGGACAGGCAGCGCCGTGCAGTGCTTACTTTTAGATCTGTTCATGAATTCACTCATTCTGTCATTCCACATTTTATCCATAGACTCGGCTGTTTGAGTGTCGTAACCCTGCGTTTAATCATCGTTATAAATAGCAATCAAATATTAAAATAGGAGAAAAAGTCGCTTTGCTGTGTAAAGGATAAAGTAATTTTCCTAAAGTTTCCATAAATGCCCATTTGGATCCAAAAGGTAAAAAATCTACCTCTTATATTGTCTTTATTTTTGCTCTTAAGGCGGTGTTATACACATATTATAAATACAGCAATATATTATAAACAATTAAATTAAAATCAATCAAAGTAATTTAAGGTTAGGCTGCAGAAATATAAGATTTGAAAATATTTTTGTTTTTCACGCCTGAATCAATGTTGACAAATTATCGTAAATCTAAAGTAATTTACGAAAAGGGCCAGGATTGTTTCGTAAAATTGTTTTTTTTTTTAATTTTTCACCATGACTCGATCAATTTTGTGATTCTAATATACAAAATGATTGGTTTCTTTTAGTTGATGCATTCCCTAAAGTAGTATTTGTATCTTTAGCAAGTTTGTCAATTGGTAAAACTCTAACAAAGTGATTGATATATTTTAATTTACCAAAACTTGTCGAGTACTTGGTAAATTCATTGGGTTATTATACTTACACCCTCGAACAGTTTCTTTTTGTCATCGTAGGACCTTGTGTCGACACGCCTTTCGTACTTGGATGCTACTTGGATTTTGGGCTGAAAACAAATTAATGTTCGTAAAGATTTGGATTGTTAGAGATTTGAGAGCTTATCTATTTTGCTTTACTAAATACAAACATTGCTATTAATAGAACATAATAGCTTTGAAGAGGTAATTATCTCACATCCAAAATGCAATGTATATGTTCAAGTGAACACTACTTGTAAGTACGAAAAGTATGGCTCCGGTTTGGTTGCCAGTTGTCCATGTTGTCTAGTTGGTGATTTACATCTATCGAGGGCCAAGGTCATACAGTGTTCCTGATTAAAGGAATAGCTTACCGGGTGCTTGCCTGTGAGTGCTTCGGGGTCCAGACCCTTCTTCAGGGCCTTGTGTCTGAGCTGCTGCTTTTGTCTTTCTTTGAGCTCTTTTAACTGTTGATAAAATATAATCCATTATTATCATCACTGTCTTAAGAAACACACATACTTAAATGAAAAAATCGAAGACACTTTTAAAACTTAGTTCTTCGAAATTAAACTATGATGAGTTTATTCAAGTAAGACAACGAACTATGAATCGTTTCATATCTTTATCATAAGAAAATGTATTATTTTTTTCTTATTGAAGTAAATATTCAGTGACGACATCAAAACAATGATGGGTCATTCAACTGTTGAATAAAATTCTATACTAGCTACTACTAAGGTCCTTTAAAGAACTTCTTTCGATATTACATTAGCTCCTTTCCTGTTCTGACGTAAATATTGTAAAGTCACTGTGTAAAAAGAATACTCACGTCGTAGTCTTGCCTCTTTTGCCTCTCCTCGAGATCGTACTTCTCGGTCTCGAGTTTGATGATGCATTCCCAGAGTTCGGTGGCCTTCTGCCTCAGCTTCTCGACACCGAGTCCCTCGATGTTCAAGGCCTTGATGCGGATGGACAGGGAGATCTTCTTCTCTTCTTCGAGCTGTTCCTTGGTCTTGTTACGCTCCAGTTGAGCGCTCGAAAGGCCGAACTGGGGGTAAAAATAAGTTGTTAGTGCGTACTCAAAATATAGTCTTATTGGAATTATGAGTTATGGTTAATTTCAGGCGAACTATGTTTGTTGACGTGACGCCATCGTTTGTGATCCGATAATCTTTATTTTGTTTTTAGGTTTTTATACTATGTTATATTCAGTTAATAAATATTCAATATTGCGGGTTTAAAGGCGTCCCAAATAGTTTTCTATAAAAAATTATAGGATTTATTTCTGTGCTGTCTTATTTTTTACGTTAACTTGTTAGTAACGAAATTTATTGCTATTACGGTTATTTCAAGAATATTGAATGCCATAACTCTGACAACATCAGTCCTTAGGTGACTGTGACCACCTATCATCAAGTAACCTGTAGCTTGCGTGCTTCGTTTCTTTCCGCGGTAAACCCTTACGTGCAAATTCATATGATTTAGGTTATTTAAGTACTCACGTTGTCGCTCTTCTTCTGGATGGTGAAGTTGGGTCCGGTCTTGCTGGATTCCTTCATGGCCTGCAGCATAGCCTGGCGCTTCTTCTCGGCCTCCTCGAGCCGCTGCCTCTTCTCTTCGATGTCGCGCTGTTTCTTCTCTTCGATCTCGCGCACTCTCCTTTCTTCTTCTTCCTTCTTCTTCTGGGCGAGGCGCTTCTCTTCTTCAGCGCGCGACACCTGCCAATCAAATAGAGTGTGAACAGTTGTGAAGGTTGCGTTCGGACTTCAAAAAATGGTAATGGGATTTCTCTCGTTAGGTTCAAAGGTTAGTTGTTATTTCATAATGAGTATAAAGTTTCTTGTGGATAGATTTAAGTTTTGGGCTATTATATTATATGAATCTAATGAATTAGATTCTGGCTTAGATTGTTGTGTCTCACCTTGCGCTTAGCCTGCTTCTCTTTGAGGCGTTTGAGCTCATCTTCTTCCTTGGCCCGCTGCTTGCGCCATTCGTTGATGTATTCCTTCAACTGGTCATCCAAGTCCGACCGCTTCTGATCTTGACGCTGAAGCACGTAAATCATTATTGTAAAAACCGTTCGTTATTCGCTTACAAATATATTTTCAATATTACAAATTGACAGTCTATTTTATGAAGTTTTTGTGTATTTCATGGTAGTGTATGGTATTCCTCTTTGTTACGCATAAAACAACGCGAACAGCCTGTCATTGTTATGCATGAGTTTTCATCATGTCTACTTCAAAAGTTGTAGGTGTAGCTACGTCTTAGATTTGAATTATAACCTCCCCGTCGACAGCTTAATTAAAACGCTTCTTTAATTTCGAGTGAACATGAAGACTTATGAATATTAAAGCTAATACCATTTGAATTAGGCGGTGAACCTGGCTTAGAAATAGAAGATTGACGGTATTTGGAGGCTTATTACTTGTAGAATGACGAAATGTTGATCAAATGCATAATTAATATTCTTGAAACAAAAAACCGTTTATGGTGTCACTAAATATATTTGAATTAGGCACCTTATTAACGAAAATACGAAAGCCAACTAAACATTTAACTCGTGTGTGGAGTGTGTGTGTGTGTGAGAGAGAGACAATGTGTAAAAATAAAGCATAAAAGTGTGATTTTAAAACGTTTCTTGTCACCATCGACCGTTACTCGTCCGATAGAAGTAATTGTTGTAATTTAATTCTACATAAAATAGACTGTCCAGTAATAGAGCGAATAGATTCAATATTTACCTTGATGAATTCTGGGTCTCCCTCACCCCTGTAACATGAAGAATCAATGAGTGAACGCTCCTCAGAGTTGCCGAATGTTAATGTTAGGAAGCCGCCGCGACGGCCACATACAATAACATCTGTTACGGTGACATTACTATCATTATCAACGGATTTTATTAAAAATCGTTAGAATTTTAATTGTTTTGCTTCAACGCTCTCTTAGTAGCGTCTTCGCAGGCGAGGACTCTGTACATATTGTTAAAGTTTTAGCTTTCGTGAACATCTACATGGTATCAGTTACAACACTTCGGTTATGCGATTCGGACTCAAATCGATTAGAAATCGCACGTCGATACTACAGTAATCGATTACTCATACAAATATTATAGATTGTCGTTAACACTTTACAAATTGGTCTCTATTTTAATGTTTTTATTATTTTGGCGGGTTTTACGTCACAAATGACATAATTATAATTACCATGGTAAGACTGAGGTACATTGAGATTATTATTAGGTGTACATGCGTGTTGATGTCATGCGGTAACCCAGCGCGTGTCGCGCGAGCGGCGCGGGCGCAGAACGCTGTACGTTTCGAAAATAGAACGCCTAACAACCGACGGAAATAGTACCGCCGCCGGTCCCGAGCGGCGACCGGCGGCGGCGCGGCGGCGGTGCGCCCGAGCCGTGTTATTGACAGGATAGTATGGTTAGTCACCACAAAGAGCGGTGCAACTTACGCTGCACTGATCGATGGTCTACTCCTAGAAACAGAAAACATCAATCAGCCTCTACCTCCCGATACACGACACGAGTCTACTTCATTGCGTATAAAGATCTCAGTAAAACAAGCGTGAGACAATTATTTTGCGCATACACGATACAAACACTGCAATACAAGCATCTGTGGTCAATTTTAGAATTTTGCCTGAAGAGATATCGTTGCTGAAGCGAAAAATGCGCTACTTTCGTTCAGATAAGTTAATTTGAATGCCAATCAATCCAATCGTGTGACACAATACATTGTCTGTCTGCTACAAGCCAAGCTTATCAGACCTATCTACTCGAATCTTTGGATACTCACCAGGTTTCGCCTGGGGCCTGCACGTGGACAGCGGCAACGGAAACAGAAGGACATTCGATTAGGAATCGTACAATAGAGATGTATAACAATAAGTCATTACATAAAGCTAACATGTAGAGTTAATGCGAACGTGACACTATTAGTCAAATCAAACCACACGGTCTCATCTGCCCAGAGAAAGATCAGTGCTACTTACACATGATTAATGACCCTTTAGATTGCACGGGGTCGGTATTGTCGATGAGATGTGTTAAATGAAAGATTTGGTATTAGGAAGCGAGATCGCAGCGCAGCACTTAGTGGTGAATCTGAAAGCAACGGAAGCGACGACTCAAGCGCTAGAAGCGTTAGGTTTGCGTCTAAACTTAGCCTAACGAATGAAGCGAGTGTGAGTGCCGGATCAACCAATATGGCACGTCACTTACTTCCTGCAACAAAAGAGAGGATTGGTGAGGGGTGCAGGGCCTCCGGCCAGGGCCGGGTGGCTTACAGATCGGGGGCAAACGCAGCCAAGCCGAGGGTACGTGGTCGGCCGAAACTAGTCCTTACGTATGTCCCAGTCCTACAACTACTGAACATTATTGTAGGTCATTAGGGCAAGGCGAAGTCGGGAACTAGGCCCAGAAAGCTGAAGAGTTTAAAACCAAACTGTCTAGAGAAGTTCTAACTCGATCTGTATCGTAGTCGAATACTTACGTCTCCACGACTTCTTCTTCTACTCCTCCTCCTCCTCGGAGCCACTAGAGGACAAAGGGACACGTTAACATAAGGTACATCATCTATAGATTAGTAAGAGGCCAACGAGAAACAAAGGAGTTACAAGGTATGTTTAGCAACAGTTTGACTGCCATTCAAGTCTTTGAAGCGTCCTATTTTTTAACATTGGGATTGTTTACATTTACTTTTGTTGCGATAAGGTTATGTACTTACGAATATTCCTCTTCGTCAGACATGTTGGTGGTTTGTTTATTCTGTGAAAGCAAGATTTGTGTTAGTTACTTCATTGATTGAAATTTGGCTCTAGCTTCTGGCAGCGGTTGTGCATGTGCTATCGTCGACGGGAAATTCATGTATGTTGCTCATTTTATTATTGTCGTTATTGGCACCTTCGTATAATAACTCAATTTTTATGTTCATAAACATGGTTACAGTTTGGTTTAAATAGTATAGCGGTCGTAAAAATTAAATAGCGCAATGACCAAAACTTCAAGCGCGTTTGTCGGATAGATGAGATACGGAAGCAAATCAATGCTTACAGCAGATTCTATAATCGTAAATATGTTGCCGATGTAACAATAACATCATTGTGTATTGTAATTATTGATTTATCAAACTCATTTGACTTTTAAGTTATAAAAAATCTCACATTATTTAGGGGTCATCGTTCTTTTTTTTTCCGTTGTACACCAATTAAACTTTGTACATTCAAGTTATTTTATTTTAAATATGTTGTGTCTTCTCCATGCTGAGTTTTCCGTAATATTTACTATCTCTTATTATGCATCCTATTGTAGTTTCATGTTTTGCTAAAGTTTCTCAGGTCCTAAACCGTTTAATTTCAAGGTGAGGCATTTAGCGCTTATGGTGTTATTAATTTGTTTCATTGCGTTGAACGTTTCGTTTCGTTCCTCAATCTCGATACTTGTATCGTTTTGCAGACGAAACTTATTTTATAAATAAGTGAAGTAAATAAAGCCATCATCGATCACGTATTACGCGATTGACATCACCGGCGGCGTTGCCAAATACGCGACGCGGGGGCGCGCGCCGGAACGCGGGAAAGAAACTTATTGTTTACGAGTTGTTTTATTTTCGGCGGGTTTATCTTTCGCGCCATTAAGCACACCTACGGCCGCGGCGTTGGCACGCGTTCAACGAAAGTGTAAAATTGGATCTCTGTTGCCCAGGATTCAGATTTCGCCGGCCAACAAATTATTTCGCTTTTAGATCGGACCGGTCGCGCCGATAGGATTTACTGTCGCGGCAATTAATTTTTAAAGGTCACATTCTCACTACCCTAGCAGCGTCAAAGTTCTAATAATTCAAATTTGTTTTCAATCTCATTCATTCGACGGCATTGCAAAATAATTAGCGCAGCTTGATCATAATTATGTTAACTGGCGTATTGAATTTGTGTCTCTATGATTCTGTTAGTAACCTCGTCTTGAGACTTTAAAAAAATCTATCAATAAAAAAATGTGTACAACGATTAAAATTATTAAGAATATTTTCACCGAGTTTTCCAATTACTTTAACTGCATTTTGTAAAACTACCACATCAAATTTAACACAGGTATTGATTCTAAACGAAGAATTGATTAGAATTCCCGCTCTTCTATAAACTATGTCATAGGTCATAGTTCTTAAGTTTTCTTAAAAAACTCTCTGTTAATCAATTCTTTAAGTTATTCCTTAGTTTGGATTCTAATATTCGTTAAATACATAAGCCGACTTTAATATTTGTGGACATTCCTCAGACAACACTATCTAATGGCAAGCTTAGCAAAGCTTGTACCATGGGAACCAGACAGCTGATATGCCCCACCCTCAAGTTCAATAAATTATTTGAATTAATTTAAAATAGTTAAAGGATAAAATAAATTATCTTAAATTATTATTATTAATAATGTATTTAGTGTTCAATCACTTTGTAGTAAGATTAAAATTATTTAAGTTCCGGATAGTTATCACCATGGTTAATAATATTAAGTCAATGAGGTCAAGGCAGGTTCCCGAAATAGTTCACCACAGAGTTGATATTCTGAGAACGCATTAGTTAGTACATCATGGCGCCTGGAGATGGGCGTGGAAATATGGGTGCTTCCTTTTGCAAGTTGCACTATGTTTTATGTATTGACATGTATTTATAATGTTTATATTGTTGGCTTCCCAGTGTTAGCGTCCAAGGTTTGTTGATCTAACACGTAAGGGATCAATCGACGCTATTCGTCAATCGCTTGTCTATCTTTAGGCGCCCATCCGCTTTGGCAGCCGTGAATTTACGCGCAATATTTTTTGAAATTATTGATTCTGTCTGATCTTTCTGGACTTTGTCGTTTTTTGGCTGAACATTTTTGGTTGACAGCGATCGGGCACTTTAGTTTTCATGCAAATTTTAGTGATTTGACATAATAAAGTAAAATTTTACATAATAAAGTTCAAATTTTTACACAAACATCAAGTCTGAAAAATAGCAAGAAAATTTAAGACAAACTGACTAAAATAATAAACATTTAAAATCTCTTAAAAATCGTTTTGGTCAATTGTAGATTTTCTTACAGAAAAATATTTTTTTAGCAAAAAAAGTTTGGAATTTCCATAATTTTTGGATTAAGCACTATTTACGTAATTTTGTCTACTTGAATGGAATATTACGTTACTAAGTACATGTTTATTTTTTTTGCGTAAATCAACACCGAACATAAAAGTTTTGTACAGAATATTACACATCAAATCAACTACTTACGAAATGTAACTTAAAAAAACGGTAAACAAACGGTATTAACTCTGTCTACTGAATAAGCGGTGTGGAGTGTGTGGTGTGAGTGAGGGTACTTATGGCAGATCCAGGCGGCGCGCGCGCATGTAACGTGAGCCGCGGCTATAGAAGGCGCGCTCGGCGGCACTGGGTTATTTTTAGGGCCGTATTGGTTAGTCGGTCTCCGGCGGCACAACACTCCGGTGCACTGAGCACACGCGACGCGGCACGGCACTTACGTCGCACGGGTTGAAGACGGTCACTCAGTCACTGGTTCCTGATCCGCAGCGACGTTGGAATGTGGAGTCCGCGGCGACCGGGGCGGCTCTGGCGGGCCGGCGGGCCGCGCCGCCGCCGCAGCGCGCCCCCCCTCGGCCCTCTTCCCTTCCCCCCTCGGCTATAATTAGCGCCGGTCATTTTTGAGCGTGCGATAGCCAGCTCCGATTTCGAACGACCGCTGCAGGTGCAACGCACTCCCCGAGGAAGCTCCGCGCCCCACTAACCCACTTCCCTCTGCGCCGACCAGGTGAAGCCTCGGGGTCCCTCCACTGTCGCGCAGCCAGTTGAAACTGCGTTCTTATCCATTCGGAATGTCCTGGAAGTTTATAGTAAGAGTAATGTTTTCAGAGAAATTATATACCATAGAGATAAATTATCTTGTATCGCTGTCACATCGTGACACCATGCTGTTAAGAGGAGGAGTACTGCTTACCATCAGATCTGGCTCGTCCTGATATTTTTTAATATAAAAAAGATCGAGTAGCTAAGTAATTTAGAATGTTCTACATTAGTAGTCAGAAAAGCGAGATATCCATCAACCAACACTGTTTAGGAACTCTGACGTTCTAGAAGGTCCCAAAATGCCCTTCAACTTGAAGTATGGAGGCAGAAGTGTACAATCGCATCGTACATAACTCTTGAATTATAGAAAAACGGCTCTGGTTGAAAGAATATATCATAGATGACACGTATCCCAGCAGCCTGCACCCTTCAGCATAAGCAGCCCACTAAATGTTCCCACTGCTGGGACTCGGGGCCTTCTCTCGCAAGGAGAGAGTTAAGGCCATAATCCACCACGCTGGCCAAGTGCGGGTTGGTGGATGACACATGACCTCGAAAGATTCTAGGTACATGTCGGCTTCCTCACGATGTTTTCCTTCACCGTATTTATGTTAGCGGCATTACGCATATGACTTCGAAAAGACAGTGGTGTGTGTGGTGGGATTCGAACCCGGGGGCTCCGGATCGGCAGTCGCCGTTCTCCCGACTAGACTAGCCGTAAGCCGTAGCATTGCTGCACCTAAATGGAATCTCAGTGTTACATACCCTTCAAACAGCTATTCAGAAAATATCTAGAGTTACCTATGTACCTATTGCTCAAAGATTTGTTTATAAGTATAAAGCTGCCCCTTTTAAACGTAGCCTTGTCGAAGTTCGACATGACAACCTTCGGACGAAGGAAATGCCATAGTCTGCAGGTATGTCAGGTAAACGCCTGGGAGAACAGGATATGAGGATAGGTACATAGTTCTGATATCGTTCAGTATCAACTAAACTAAGTCGCTGTATTTAGATGGGGCCACCCAAGTCACAGGCTTAGCTTAGTTTTGGGCCTGCTGATACCTCTAGCTCTAGGTAAGAATATGTTAATTCGTGCTAATTTACTATCATGTGTAAGAAATTGTACTCTATTTTAATTTTTGAAAATAGACTAATATTATTATTTAAGTGTCTTAGTTTTTCGGTTTTTTTTGCAATAAATATTAGAAATATACGTTATAAAAAGCTTAAAAACTAGGGTACCACCAGCAGCGGGGCAAGGCCCAAGCTAACGGTGGTTAGGGCTGCAGAGTGAGGAACCTCCTGCCGATACGCGCCTGTGTCGAAGGTAACCGGCGCGTGTGTCTGACCCGCTATCCAACCGTCTAGCGAAAGTCTCTTAGGATGTTGGTCGAGGCTTTTTGCTATAAGCCCGTTCGCCGACACGACTATCGGAACTATGTTCGTGGAATGGACATCGCACATGACCGGTAACCTTATGAGCCAAGGGTACTTGCTTAGCTTGCCCTTTTGATGTTTGTTTCTTGTTATTGTTATCACAGGTGTAACCAAATAATATTCAGAATCTTTGTAGTACTAATTTGTAAATTACCTTGAAAAAGCGACATTGAATCATGCTTGAAATTCGAAAGCACTCGAACATCTAGGCAATGTCCAGGCCTGTGCTGTGGAATGCGTTGTATGAGTATTTTTTTCTCTTTGGTTACAATCTTGGTGTCTTCAAGTCGAGAGTACCTAAATCAGTTTCTTCTACATCATTACTTAACATCAGGTAAGAAGGCGGTCAAGTGCAAACCTTTTATCGTAAAAAATATGCTAAAACTACCTACCGTAGGTTCATATCAGATTTGGCTGGGCAGGGAGAGAAACACGAGTAGTGAAGGTGAATGTTGATGTACGTCGGAAAGGGGCCCTTCAAATCTACACCCGTGTCACAAGTCTCGGGATCTACTCGGGGTTTCTCTCTCTGCCAAACGGTGGACCTGGCACCCGCAAGATGAATCCATGCATGGAATGCTACTTGTAAGAAGTTCGTCTCTCTCGCTCTCTCTCTCTCTCTCTCTCTCTCTCTAAGCCGCCTACCGCCCATTAAATGTTCCCACAGCTGGAACTCGCGGCCTTCTCTCGCAAGGAGAGAGTCAAGGCCACCATGCTGGCCCAGGTCGGATTGGTGGATGACACATGACCTCGAAAAATTATTGGTACATTTCGGTTTCCTCACGTTGTTTTCTTTCACCGTTTTAATTTAGCGGTATTACGCCCTTGACTTCGTGAAGACAGAGGTGCGCGTGGCATTTGAGCCCGGGGTCCCCTGATCGACAGTCGCCTTTCTCCTGAGTAGAAGAGCCGTATGCTGTATCATATTATTGTATTTCACACATCTGCCATTAAAATCATGTAGATTCGTTTAAATCGTTTAGATTCTTAATTTTCTCTCATAATCATAATCCTGGCAGTCAGTTACAGCATTTTTGAAATTAAAACTTCGTTGGGAAACCCGTTGAGCACTTTTGAGGTGAACAAAAATCATGGAACTGGCGTCATCGTCACCTAAAGGTTTCAGAAAAAAAAAATACAACGCTATTAAGAAAAACTACGTTAAGTAAAAAATCTAATAGAGTAAGATCCCGCCAGACGTCACGCATTTTCTGATGAATGAAATGTGAAAGTACGTGAAGTAAGTAATTTTTTTATGTACGAGTACCTTCTCGATTTCATATCTTGAAATTGGCCGTCTAAGCAAGTTAGCGGGTAAGCTGTTCTTAGTACATACTAACTCTACTCAATTGTCCACATTTCGTTCATCAGAAAATACGTAGGTACCTAAGGTCTAGCGGCTCAGGGATCTTGGACTATACCTAAGTTATAAGTTTCTCTATCTGTATCCGTATCTGTCGTCTAAAATTGGTAGCCCCTATGACTGCCATTTTTTTATCATGTAGAATTGTACAGGGACGGGTCGAGCTAGAAGTGCGTGTGATGGTAAACAACTTGGCTGCACATAAAAGCACAGATCCACGCAGCTATTTGAATATAATCATAAACAGCTCGCTGAACTAACTAAATGTTCCCACTGCTGGGACTCGGGGCCGTCTCTCGCAAGGAGAGAGTCAAGGCCATAATCCACCACGCTGACCCAGTGCGGGGTGGATGACACATGACCTCAAAAGATTCTAGGTACCTACATGTCGGTTTCTTCACCTTTTTTAAGTTATTACGCACATAACTTCGAAAAGAAAGTGGTGCGGTTCGAACTAGGGGCTCTGCACCGGCAGTAGTCATTCTCCCGACGGCTGGTCTAGCCGTAACTTGGCACGTAAAAAAAATATGGAAAAATGTCATCACCCTAACAGACGTAAAAGGTACGTACAGTCTTGTTAATCGCCATCTTAAGTATTTTTTATCAATAATAGGTTTACACTTGACTGCCATCTCGCCTGATGAACATCAGCGATGTGGTCTGCGATGGAGCGCGCTTACTTAGAATAAACTGATTCACATTCAAAGACACCAAAATATATACAGACTTTATTAAGCTTAAGAGTTTATTTGTTTGGCGCATCAATCTCAGGTTCTGGACAGATTTCAAAAGTTGGATATCGAGGTAGGTAGTTACGGGATCTATGAATGCTATAGGTATATGTTCTACGGGCAAAGCCGGGGCGAACCGCTAGTTATGTAATAGATAAACAAATTTTGGTGAAGAGTTCTCACACAACACTAGCCCAAACTAAGCAAAGCCTGTACTATGGGAGTCAGACAGCTAATATAATACTTAAATAGTTGTTATTATAAACTTATCATGCATGGGAACACCCAGGCACAGAACAATTTGTATTCATCACACAAAAATTTGCACTGGATGGGAATCGAACCTCTACCTACGGCTTCGTAGGCAGATTAACAAACCAACTAATGACCAGCGAAATACCCAATCAGGCAATGACAGCAACATGCTAATGAAGCGTCGCTCGGAGCCTGTCGGAGCGATAGCATAGAAATGCCTTCGCCATATCTGCCCTATTCGCTGAAAAAAAAACAAATTGTGGGTGCGACAGTGTCGAATTTGACATTCATTCTTTCTTTCTTTGACTTGCTTGGAGTGTCGCAGCGACACTTCAAGCAAGTCGTTGAGAAGTGTCTGTACACAGAAGATTGGATCAATTAAAATTCAAATATTTCCGTATATAACGAAGTACTCTGTGGATTGGATCGCCGCCGCCGCGCCGTGCGCGCCGGCGGCGGCGCGTCCCGGGCCCGCGGCCGGTCCGGAAACGGCGCGCCGCCGCTCCAGTATGCACAGCCTTGAGTTCTATCGCCAAACTAACGGCAAGTACTGTGCAAACTGTGTTCCTGTTTGAAGGGCAATGTTTAATTCCGATTTTGTAATAAGAACTTCGACTACACCTACGTAAAAAGTAAAAACAATGGAATGCGTTTTCTAAGTAGGTTGTTGTAAGCCTCATAGTCGCTTGACATCAAACGAGATGGCTGTCAGACGTAAGGCTGACGGTAAGCCTACCAGGTATTTTGTAGCTAAAAGTAATAAGTATGTTAATTTAGAGGCTGTAATATTACTTAACAAAGGGTTTTAAAACACTGCTAGTTTTGCACTTGATGTTAAAAATACCAACTATTGGATCATGAAAAATTTGCTTCTCCATATAAAAAAATAATTTGTTACGATGCCATGCTCCTCTATAGATAAAGTATTTTTCGGAAGTATACCGCCTTGGCCAAGTATCTATGTTCTTTTGTGAATAAATAAATAAATATGGGTGAACATTTCACACACAACACCATCTGACCCCAAACTAAGCAAAGCTTGTATTATGGAAGCTAGATAGCTGATATAATACTTATATACTTTTAAATACATACTATTTTAAATGGCACATGTCTATAGAGTAAGGGTGACACAGACTGGGTGGGCTAGGCTAAAAGGGGCATGCTATAATTATTAGTCATCATTAGGACTGATTTAGAAGCGTGGACTCAGGGCAACGAAGGAGTGGAGGCCTCTTGTCTACCAATTACTTATTTTCCAAATAAAATTAACCCACGAAAAAAAAAAAACCAAAAAAAGTTTGGTGTTTATTCGTCAGGTCTTGAAAGGTTTTTTTATTGTGGAGACCCCAACGCCTTAATAAGTAAGTAACGGATGATGTCTGATTTAGAGATCATCATCATCAACAGCCCACTAAATGTTCCCACTGCTGGGACTCGGGGCATTTTCTCGCAAGGAGAAAGTTAAGGCAATAATCCACCACGCTGGCCCAGTGCGGGTTGGTGGATTTAGAAATACGTGCCCCTTATGTGTGATCCGGCACTGTTTAATCAAATCGGACTGTTTTTAATATGATGCTCGTCAAAGCCGTCGCTAGGCTAAGTGCGAAAACGTAGCGCTCCCGTTATCGTCACATAAAAGTTGCAAAAATTCAGAAATATGTTTGCTTTCATATTTATTAAAAGCGCTATTCTAATATTAATCCTTTTCTGCGTGCGTGCGCGTCCGGGCGTGCGTCTAATGGTACACGCTGCGCCACCCACGCAAGTTACGAGTATCTCAAAGTCGCATATTACTATGTTGTAGTAGGACTCAAAAGTAATGTAAAGACATAGTGGAAGTATGACGATTGGTTTATGGAGTTAAGCTTTAAGCAAATTATAATCAAAAGGAGATCTACGGTGATTAAACGACGCCGAGAGTCCGAATAAGTATATACCTATGTCTGACGGTACTACACGTAGACAGTTATTAGAGAGATACAAAGTACATATTATTACAGTTTACGGCGAAACAGAATAAATTCATTGTTAGTTTCCTAAACAATATATTTAATCCACCATTTTGAATACGCTCTGCATTTAAGCTATGCTCCCGGGAAAGGTCCGAAACTTTTTCTTTTTAACGCTTTATTATTTTAATAAGATAGCATACCTAAATTGTAATTAATTGTAAGTGTATCCTGCGCGTGGTACACCCTGCTGCTAACTAATCCAAAATGGATATACCGCCATTGGCTCTGACGAACCAATGGCGGTATATCCATTTAAAAGCCAGTCCTTAATGGACCAGGCCGATGATGGGCAGCGGCGTCATCGGTGCAAGGGACTGGCTCCGCGGTCACCAACCCGCCTGCCAAGCGTGGTGACTATGGCAAACGCCCCCAATGAGAAACACAACCAGAAAACGGCCCCTAGCCCCCGGCGGCTCCGCTATTCCAGGCACTGCTGGCAGCCTTGGTTCCGGCGGAAGAAGGGGTGCGAAGAATCCCCGGCAGACGCCCCGCTACCAAACCCAACGACTGGACCTGGCAACGTATAATGCACGGACGCTGAGGGCTGACGAAAAGATTATGGAGCTGGAAGAAGAAGTGGACAAGTTGCGATGGGATATCATAGGGTTATCCGAAGTCCGTAGACAGGGCGAGGACAGGATAACCCTCGAATCCGGCAACTTGTTCTACTACCGGGAGGGAGATCAACAATCCCAAGGGGGTGTCGGGTTTATCGTCCGCAAGTCTCTCGTCAACAACGTGGTAACGATCTAGAGTGTGTCGAACAGGGTTGTATACCTTGTACTTAAAATTAGCGACCGGTATTCATTGAAGGTCAAACAAGTATACGCACCGATCTCGACACATCCCGACGAAGAGGTTGAGGCCATGTATGAGGACATCTCCAAAGCCTCGCCAACACATTTCACAGTTGTGATGGGAGACTTCAACGCGAAACTGGGCAAACGTAGCGGTGATGAGTTGAGAGTGGGGAATTTCGGATATGGGCAGCGGAATCCAAGAGGGCAACGTCTAGCGGATTTCTTGGAAAGGGAGAGCCTCTTTATGATGAACTCCTTTTTCAAGAAACAGCCACAAAGAAAGTGGACCTGGATTAGCCCAGACGGTTCCACAAAAAATGAGATCGACTTCATTATGACGACTAAACGGCAAATATTCAGCGATGTCTCTGCGATCAGCAGGGTCAAGACTGGCAGCGATCACCGTATTGTAAGAGGCACGCTGAATCTAAACATTAAGCTCGAAAGTTCACGTCTAATGAAGTCCACGCTCCGACCAAATAATGCTCAGATCGAAGATCCCGATAACTTTCAACTCGAACTTCAAAATCGCTCCGAATCCTTAGATGAGTGCGGAACGGCGGACGAAATAAACGACAGGGTAGTGAAAACTATTCATGCTGTTGGCAGAAAGTTCTATAAGAGCCGACGCCAAACTCAAAAGCTCTCCGATCAAACTCTAAATCTCATGGCGGTCAAACGAGATATGCGGTTACAGTCTTCGATTGACATGACGGCATACAGACGGCTCAATAGACAGATCTCTACTTGTGTGCGACGCGACATACGCTGCTTCAATACTTCGAGTATTGAAGAGGCGATCAAGCAAAACAAAGGCTCGAAAGTGTTCGCAAGAAATCCGTCTCTTGGGCAAAGTCAGCTGACCAAACTGAAGACCGATAGTGGTAAAATTGGCTCGTCGAAGCCTGAGATTTTGGAGGAGATTGAGAGGTTCTATGAACAGTTATATACCTCTACGCAAGCACAACCTGTCGTTAGCATGGCAAAAGACCCCAGAGCCAAGCTGACCCGACACTTTACCGAAGATATCCCGGAAGTCAGCCTGTATGAGATTAGGAAGGCCCTCAAACAACTTAGAAACAACAAGGCACCTGGCGACGACGGAATTACGACTGAGCTTCTGAGAGCGGGTGGAAAACCGGTACTTAAAGTCCTCCAGAAGCTGTTCGACTCCGTCGTACTTAACGGTAATACGCCAGAAGCATGGAGCAGAAATGTGGTGGTGCTCTTCTTCAAAAAAGGTTACAACACCTTGTTGAAGAACTACAGACCCATCTCACTTCTGAGCCACGTTTAAAAGTTGTTTTCGAGGGTAACCACGAATCGTCTCGCACGCAGGTTTGGCGACTTCCAGCCACCCAAAGAAGCCGGTTTCCGAAAAGGTTTCCATAGACCACATCCATGCGCTTCAGCAGATTATACAGAAAACCGAGAAGTATAATCGGCCACTATGTATAGCGTATGTGGACTATGAGAAAGCCTTCTATTCCATCGAGACCTGGGCAGTACTTCAGTCTCTCCAGCGATGCCGCATCGACTATCGTTATATCGAAGTGTTGTGTATTTACAACAAAGCCACAATGTCTGTCCGATTACAGGACCGGTGCACAAAACATATCCAGCTACAGAAAGGAGTGAGACAGGGAGATGTTATATCTCCGAAACTGTTCACTGCCGAGCTGGAAGATGTTTTCAAGCTACTGGACTGGAACGGATATGGCATCAATATCAACGGCGAATGCATCACTCACCTTCGGTTTGCCGACGACATAGTCATTGTGGCGGAGTCGCTGGAGGACCTCGGTGCTATGCTCAGGGACCTCAGTAGAGTATCCCAACAGCTAGGTTTGAGAATGAATATGGACAAGACGAAGGTCATGTCTAATGTTCATGTCTCACCTGTACCGGTTATTGTTGAGAATACCACACTCGAAGTTGTTGACGAATACGTCTACCTGGGTCAAAAGATCCAATTAGGTAGATCCAACTTCGACAAAGAGGTCCAGCGAAGGATCCAACTCGGATGGGCAGCGTTCGGGAAACTTCGGCACATCTTTGAGTCCAAAATACCCCAATGCCTAAAGACGAAAGTCTTTAACCAGTGCATGTTGCCAGTGATGTCTCATGGAACTGAGAGGTGGTCCTTCACTGTGGGCCTCATAACGAAGCTCAAAGTCACACAGCGAGCTATGGAGAGAGCTATGCTCGGAGTCTCTTTGCGAGACAGCATCCGTAATGAGGATATTCGCAAAAGAACGAAAGTGGCCGACATAGCTCAAAGAGTAAGCAAGCTGAAGTGGCAATGAGCAGGTCACATCGCTCGCAGAACTGACAACCGATGGGGAAGAAAGGTTCTCGAATGGCGACCACGAACCGGAAGGCGCAGTGTTGGACGGCCTCCCACTAGATGGACAGATGACCTCACAAAGGTCGCTGGAAACCGCTGGTTACAGGTTGCGCAGGACCGTTCGTTGTGGAAATCTAGGGTCCCCCTAGATTTGCCTATGTTCAGCAGTGGTCGTCTTGCGGCTGATGATGATGATGATACCTAAATTGTACATACATAGTAAACTTAAAATAAATTTCATCAGACGCAACCGCTACGCTAAAGGACTTTAACCAACTTTATAACCTTTGGTAAGACTAGATGTCTTAGAACTCAAATTTAGAGTCCAAATTTTGATATAATGTATTATTATTTGTGTAAATCGTTGTGATATTTTTGTAACCTCATGCCAATGAGGCCTTATTTTTGCATGCCCGCAAAGGGTAGAACTGTTGTTTCTATATTTATGTCCTATTTATAACATCACCTTTGTACACAGTTTTGCAATAAATGATTCTGATTCTGAAAAAAAAAAGAACCCACATTATAAAAAATTTGCCGCAAAAAAGGAAGTCACTCTTTTACTGTCAATGTCATGTATGTCTTCACGGTCTTCACGCAATCTTTACGATTCCCTCTCGTTCTCGTGTCGGGTCCAGTGTTGCCCATCATACAATTTAAATCGTATTTATACGATTTTTTTGGCTCATGTACGGTGTACGACCGCGAAGTCGAAATCGTACGTAAAAGTACGATCTTCTGCAACGATATTTAAACAACAGGGATTTTAGGTCAGCGTGCAAAGAGGGCACCGCTCAACAACCGCCAAAACGCCACACGCCAGGCAATTTTAGGTCAGTCGTTGTATGACTTTGTAACTTACCGGCCGCATTGGGTACTCCCCTATGATGGTGTCTTGCTTCGTAATATCGTGCAAAAATTTCAACAAAAAAGTGAAAATGAGATGGTATATCATATTTTCACTACGCACATCATTATTTTGTCAATTAAAGGGGCGGTAATACTCGAAAAAGCAATTTATAAACAATTATTTATAATACTTCAATTCCAAGTACCTACGTAACGTGTCAAATAGGGATTACCACCCGGCAAAACAAGTCTAATATTCTGGTGGATCCGGCATAAGGAGTTTATATGTGAAGTGAACATTTCTTTGGGCGCACTAATCAAAGATTTTTCGTGAGCTGTGAAGCATCGTGAAGCGGATCGGCGGCTCGCGCGGATCCATGACCCCCATGATCCCCCCCTGGGCTAGGTCCAGCACCTACTTATCGTGTACCAACACTATCATACACTCTCTCGCGAGATCGGAAAGACTGACTCACATTATGGAACCGGAAGCTTAAAACACTCTTCCTAAAATAGTTAAATCAGCACCGAGTTCGGGTAGCTTCAAAAACCGATTAAAAAGCTGGCTTATCGATCAAATATAATATAATGTTCAATTTAAACTTTAAAAATGTGTACTCTTTGTATACTCTTATTTTGTTTTTTTTATAAAATTGACGTGTAAGTTGTACATTTATCAATAAAGAACTTTGACTTTGATTACGACTGAGCTTCTGAGAGCAGGTGGACAACCGGTACTTAAAGCCTTCCAGAAGCTATTCGACTCCGTCATACGTCGATGGTAATACGCCTGAAGCCTGAAGTAGAAGTGTGGTGGTGCTCTTCGTCACAAAAGGTGACATCGTTGAAGAATTACATACCCATTACATACTTCTCAGCCACGTTTATAAGTTGTTTTCGAGGATAATCACAAATCGTCTCACACGCGGGATTGACGACTCCCAGCCACCAGAACAAACCAGTTTCCAAAATTGCGACAGCACTATAGACCATATCCATATGAATGGCTTCGGTAGATTTTACAGAAAACCGAGGAGTATAATAATCGGCCACCATGTATAGCGTATGTAGACTATGAGAAAGCCTTCGATTCCATCAAGACCTGGGCAATGCTTTAGTCTTTCCAGTGATGCCGCATCGACTATCACTGTATCGAAGTATTGAAGTGCATTTACAGCAAAGCCACAATATCTGTCCGATTACATGACCGGTACACAAAACATATCCGGCCATATGGGTAGAATCCAAACAAAGATTCAACGAAAGATTTGACAAAGAGGTCCAGCGAAGGACCCAACTCGAAAGGGCAGCATTCGGGAAACTTCGGCAAATCTTTGAGTCCAAAATACCCCAATGCTTAAAGACCAAACTCTTTAATCACTGCGTGCTACCAGTGATGGCTTATGGAACTGAGACGTGGCCCTTAACTGTGGGCCTCATAATAAAGCTCAAAGTCGCACAGCGAGCTATGGAGAGAGATATGCTCGGAGTTTCTTTTCGCGACAGAATCCGTAATGAGGATATTAGCAGAAGAACGAAAGTAGCCAACATAGCTCAAAGAGTAAGCAAGCTGAAGTGGCCATGGGCAGGCCACATCGCTTGCAGAACTGATAACCGATGAGGAAGTAAGGTTCTCGAGTAGCGATCACGAACCGGAAGACGCCGTGTTAGACGGCCTCCCACTGCTGGACAGATGACCTCACAAAGGTTGCTCGAAACCGTTGGTCGTGGAAATCTAGGGCGGAGGCCTATGTTCAGCAGTTACTTAGCAGTTCACTTATCGTACAGTTTTATGACTTGACTACGGTGTTACTCCCGCCCCCTCCCTCTCTGGAAGCATGTGACCCCCTGGTCTGGAAGTCTGGCCCCCACCAAGATCTTTTTCTTACGTCATTTGGTTTAACAGCAGGACATACTAATTCATAACTGTTTATGAGAGTTGCCGTGAGATGCTGTACGTTTGATTCTACAATATTGTCTGTACTAAGTGTTGTGTCAGTTGATGTATGTCACCAAGTGCTTGGTTTAGTAGTTTTGTGTACCTTGTTATATCAGTTTTACGGAGGTTACGATATGGGACAGGGTTTGTTTCACTGCGGCTAGGTCTCTAGAACAGAATTGGTTAAGCAAGGTGGTATTTACAGTATTTACAGGTTCTTGGGTTTTCAACAGTCGTATCGACCATTAACTTACCGTTGGTGTTATTTAGACCGCAGATTTTGTTGTTTCTGATCCAGGGTTCCTGCATCATAGCGACGGTCGTTTTATTTGTCTCCAGCACTCTGCGTAGCGTGGCCGCCGCTATTTGCTTGTGCTGGAGGTTGGTTTGGATGAAATTGAGGGGGCTAAGGACTACGCAGGACGTCATCTTCGTCACTGAGCACCCTCAATTCCTAGCGGTGAGACTGCTACCTCCTCGCTCTGACTTTTTTGGGGAGCAGAGGTGGGTGGTTCCGGAGCCGATGTCTCCGTTACCATAGTCTCAATCGCTGTGGTGGTCAACTCGACTTTTATCTCGGCCGTTTTTTCTTCTCCTTCTTCGGAGAATAAGCGGATGTACTCCTCTTATGAGGTGGATGGTGTGGTTCCGCGCTGCGTTTCCGCTGCTGCGACATCCGTACCAGTATTTGGTTTGATTTTGGGCTGAAGAGCCTCCCTTTTCACACGCCTGGGTGGGCTGTGGTCTGGGTTGCCTTTCGGACCCTTTTGGTTTTCCTGAGTTTGTGTGGGAGGACCCCCTTTTGCAAGGGCGCTTTCCAGCAATTACGGTCCATTGTGACTCAAAGGTTGTTGTATTGGTGGTGGTTGATGTGGTGGTGTTTGGTATGGCCTCCATGAGGCCGGATAAATCTAAGCTGGAACCTGATTTGGAGCGCAAGTTGCCCTCCCCAGAGTACGAGGGGTAGACCGGGCTAGGCCCGGTGAGGGATTCTCCACTAGCGGTGCTAGTGGTACCCTCCTGGGGTAGTCTTTTTTCATTTTGTGCGTTCATCTTAAAGGGGGGGGGGGTTTGAGCTGATGGTGAAAAACTCACACACTATCCGCCCTTGATAGGTGTGGTACATGCTTTTTGGAGGAATTTAGTGCCCCATGGCCGTGTAAACCTGATGTGTGGTTATGCGCCGCCACGGTTCGGCTCTGCTCTGCGGGATCTGGGTGAGGAATGATTTCGGAGAGGAGATTTAAATGGGATTTAAGAAGTTGGGACAGGATTAAGGAGGTTGGGATTGGGTTCAGTATAGTTGGGATAGGCTTAAGAAAAGTTAGGATAGGCTTAAGGAAGCTAGGATAAGGATTGGGGAAGGGGTATCGGGGGACGGCCAGAGATTTTTGTTATACCAATAACAGAAGGTTCTTGGCCAAAAACAAAACAAACAAACACACAACAAACATCTGTCATGATTTTATTTCAGTTGAAGTTGTTTTTAATCAAACAAAAAGCTGAAGTTGTTTTTCGGAATTAACCTAACATTCTTCTGATCTAAAAAAGTTTGACTATGTTTATCTTAATGCCAGATGTTTTTTATACGATAGTGTGATGGGATGAGCAGAACATGTGCTTGAAGCTAAGCAACACCCATAACAACCTAGCGTCACGCAGCTGTTGGAACATAAAGAGTCTAAATAATCATTACCTAGCACTGCAATGCGCTCATCACCCAGAGATAGTAGTAGTAGTGTAGGACTATTTGCAGAGTCCACCTGGTGAATTACCACCTTTGCTAGTTATTCTACGGCCAAGCAGTAATCCGATTTGAAGGGCAATGTTTCAATTTTTGTAATGATTTGGGACTCTTTGTTCCGTTTCTTATGTTCCAATAGCTGTGTCCCTGTTCTGTTACGTGTGCATCAGGCACATTGCTCGTCTTGTTGCTTTATATTACAAAAATAAACATTAACCTTTAAACCGGCATATTTATGGTGTTAATTAACAACAAATATTGATGTTGATATAATTTTCAATTAAAATTTAAATACATTTTTGAATTGCTTTACGTAATTTTACTGAAATTCCATTGCGTAGGTACTATATTTATTTATATTATGCTCATAAATGCTTGGCAAAATATTTTACGCTTATGGTACGATTATCTGAAAAATAAAGTTGGCAATACTGGTCGGGTCGCGTCTGGTCAGCAGTAGGGATGGGCAAATAAACAAAATATATCGATATAAATCGTATCGATACTTTCCAAATGTATCGATGTAATAAAAGACTCATTTTATTCACTTTTGTCTATCGGGTCACTGTACAAAATCGCTATAAGTCTTACTTGACGGGGTCCGGATTGAGCAGGTACAAAGCACAACATTTCTGGGGTTTGAGATTGACCGCTGCATGACATGGGAACACCACATCGACAAGATGTGTGCTAAAGTAAGCAGTGCGTGCTTTGCACTAAGATTGGTATCCCGAGTGGTGTCTGCAGATGTATCTCGTTCGTGTTACTTCGCCACGGTGCATTCCCGGTTACAGTACGGAGCCGAACTATACGCACGCGCTGCCGACTGGGAGCGTGCTTTCCGCGCCCAAAAACGTGCCATACGCGCCATCGTGGGCGTGTCGCAATGGACATCCGTCAGACCATATTTCAAAGAGCTGGGCATACTTACGTTGCCTGCAATCTTGATCTACCAAGTAGCTGTGTATGTCAGAAACAACTTAGACTCATACGACAAGCGAGGAGAGAGACATTCGCGCAATATACGTAACGCTGACAAGCTGGATAGTATACCTCACTCTCTCGCGAGATCGGAAAAACTGACTCACATTATGGGACCGGCAGTTTATAACACTCTTCCTAAAATAATTATATTAGCACCGAGTTCGGGTAGCTTCAAAAACCGATTAAAAAGCTGGCTTATCGATCAAACTTTTTATAGTTACAGCGAGTTTTTATATAATGATGGCAAACTCACAATAAAGTTGTAAAAAATTGACATTGTTCATTACAATTGTGATAAGTACATATATTTTAATTTTTGACACTTATTTGTACGATACCTATTATCGTACAATATAAAGTTCAATTTAAACTTTAAAAATGTATACTCTTTGTATACTCTTATTTTGTTTTTTTATAAAATTGACGTGTAAATTGCCCATTTATCAATAAAGAACTTTGACTTTGATTTTATATATTTTAAAAAAATATCGATATTCCGATATATCGATTTTTTTTTCAAGAGGTTACTTAAATATTTAGCACTTATTAATTAAATAATTAAAAATAAAATGAAAATACATAATATCTGGCATATTATTGACGTGACAACGTCTAAAAAATCGATGAACGCCGGCTGCATGCACGAAAAAGTGTCCCGTTACGCTCGTTGTACGCTTGCGCCGCATCTATCAGTGCTTTGTTATGACGTTGTTACGTTAAACTATCGTTCATAAACCAACCGACTGTACAGACCACCAATTTTATTATTTATTCATAATTAGCCGCTTGCTTGCCCGTGTCAACTAGTAGTTAACAAATCTCAAATGCTAAAATGCCCGTGTCAACTAGTAGTTAACATCGCGATTCAGTCCAAAATGCCCGTGTTAACTAGTAGTTGACATGGCGCCGCACTCCAAAATGCCCGTGTCAACCTGTAGTTAACATGGCTCCCGCGGTCGAAAAAGTTTAATTTACTCGTCTTTATTCCTCTAGGGTTTAGTTTGTATTATTTATCTCGTTCTATGTTAAAGTTCCCGTCATATTAATTCCAGTAGAGTATCTAAGCCATAGAAAAAGAAAAAAAAAAAAAAAACGTTCCTTGTCAATCTTGTCATTGAGTGTTGATTCAGTGCGGGCTGTGTATGTTAGTTTTTCTGATTTTACTATTAAATTTAGTTTCAACAAACAAATGACACATAATACACGTAATCAAAGATTAAAACCCATATGTCATCGCTTCAATTTTAGAGGTACTTGTGAGCTTTTAAAAAGACGAGCTTTAAAACGCGCTATCTCAATTTCAACATACCATAACTCTTCACCAGAATCGTAAACGGAGAAACAAAATACAACATTGTATAGCTAGTTTCATATTAAATATAAAAAATACAACACTTTATAATCTTTCAAAACAAATTGATCCACAAGAAACGATTGCGTGAATCTCGACTCGCGCGCCGCAAGCGTAAAATCCGCGGGGCATAGCGAGGTGCGCAAGTACTTTTTGCCGGGCATTTTGGGTAGCAACGCTACAGGGGGCGGGGCATAGTGCGTCGCGCGGTTTGCAGCGACGGGCAAGCGAGCGGTTAGTACTTTTTTTTTGTTCAAAATTAACTATCACTGAAACCAGTATTCGTCTGTGTTATGTAGGTGTATGGATGCGCATTTAACCACCGTGTTGTCACTAGCTCCGCTCCGACCTACATATATAATAATCTGATATAGACATCAGCAGCGCTCTTTCTTTAATGTGCTTACCTGTCAATCTGCTCCTATTATCCGGCACTGTTAAATTAACGACTGAAGCTACCCTTTCGAATGAAACCGAGGAATCTTGACATAATATTAGATACTTAAGAGCGATTTCCTAAAGAACCGGAGTAAAAATTTAGCAATTCACCCAAAAATAAATTGGATCTGACTACCTCTCAAAAAGTGATTGGTCCAGATACTGGTTTAGCTTATTGGGGACAGATCCAGAGCTCGGAATCTCTGGCGTAGCGGTTTTCATATTTAAAAGCTGCTCATGTCTGCACCAGGTAGACATTTCATTTATTTTGCTATAGTTAATAATAAATATAGTCAAACAACTTAAAAACAACAAAGCACCTGGCGACGACGGAATTACGACTGAGCTTCTGAGAGCGGGTGGAAAACCAGTACTTAAAGTCCTCCAGAAGCTGTTCGATTCCGTCATACTTGACGGTAGTACGCCAGAAGCGTGGAGCAGAAGTGTGGTGGTGCTCTTCTTCAAAAAAGGTGACAACACCTTGTTGAAGAACTACAGACCCATCTCACTTCTGAGCCACGTTTATAAGTTGTTTTCGAGGGTAATCACGAATCGTCTCGCACGCAGGTTTGACGACTTCCAGCCACCCGAACAAGCCGGTTTCCGAAAAGGCTATAGTACCATAGACCACATTCATGCGCTTCGGCAGATTATACAGAAAACCGAGGAGTATAATCGGCCACTATGTATAGCGTATGTGGACTATGAGAAAGCCTTCGATTCCATCGAGACCTGGGCAGTGCTTCAGTCTCTCCAGCGATGCCGCATCGACTATCGCTATATCGAAGTGTTGAAGTGTATTTACAGCAAAGCCACAATGTCTGTCCGATTACAGGACCAGTGCACAAAACATATCCAGCTACAGAAAGGCGTGAGACAGGGAGATGTTATATCTCCGAAACTGTTCACTGCCGCGCTGGAAGATGTTTTCAAGCTACTGGACTGGAACGGATATGGCATCAATATCAACGGCGAATGCATCACTCACCTTCGGTTTGCCGACGACATAGTCATTGTGGCGGAGTCGATGGAGGACCTCGGTGCTATGCTCAGGGACCTTAGTAGAGTATCCCAACAGGTAGGTTTGAGGATGAATATGGACAAGACGAAGGTCATGTCAAATGTTCATGTCTCACCTGTACCGGTTATTGTTGGGAATACCACACTCGAAGTTGTTGACGAATACGTCTACCTGGGTCAAAAGATCCAATTAGGTAGATCCAACTTCGACAAAGAGGTCCAGCGAAGGATCCAACTCGGATGGGCAGCGTTCGGGAAACTTCGGCACATCTTTGAGTCCAAAATACCCCAATGCCTAAAGACGAAAGTCTTTAACCAGTGCGTGTTGCCAGTGATGACTTATGGAACTGAGACGTGGTCCTTCACTGTTGGTCTCATAACGAAGCTCAAAGTCACACAGCGAGCTATGGAGAGAGCTATGCTCGGAGTCTCTTTGCGCGACAGAATCCGTAATGAGGATATTCGCAAAAGAACGAAAGTGGCCGACATAGCTCAAAGAGTAAGCAAGCTGAAGTGGCAATGGGCAGGCCACATCGCTCGCAGAACTGACAACCGATGGGGAAAAAAGGTTCTTGAGTGGCGACCACGAACCGGGAGACGCAGTGTTGGACGGCCTCCCACTAGATGGACAGATGACCTCACAAAGGTCGCTGGAAACCGCTGGTTGCAGGTTGCGCAGGACCGTTCGTTATGGAAATCTAGGGGGGAGGCCTATGTTCAGCAGTGGACGTCTTGTGGCTGATGATGATGATGATGATGATGATGATGAAATATAGTTACTTGTGTTTCATATAGCATTTGATACTGCAATTGTAGAATTAAAGTGGATATATGCTTGAAAATTCGAGGCAAAATATATCGTTTTTGATATCCGAAAATAAATATCGAAAAACGATATATCGGAAATAAAATAATCGTCGATAAATATCGATTATTTTCGAAAATAAAATCGATATTTCGATATTTCGATTTTTTTTGCCCAAGCCTAGTCAGCAGTCAGCTGTGTTTTGTTTTGAAATCGCAATGAGAGTTTGCGGCTTACCGTTTAGATAGAAATTGATTAAAATATTGTAATTAGGAACATAAACTGAGTTCGTCATAAAACTACAAATGGCACCATGAATCTAAACAACACAAATTTACTCAATACAACTTCCACGCCGAAGCGTCGAAGACTGGGTACCGGAAGATTATTGCGACAAAATAATCATGAAAATGTTAGCTTCTTGGCAAATTGTAGTCCAATCAACTTTAGATCACCTATTTTGCCTAGACAATGTGAGTCGCCGCCGTTACCATGTAACCAAGTTGAGTATTTGAGCGAAAGTAACAATACCAATAATAGTCCTGACGCGTCCTCTGCTGATATTCCATGCTCTCCCGGTGTTATGAACAGCTTAATGGTTAGGGACATCGAGAATTGGGAATCTTTAGTTGTAAGTAATAAAATTAATAAAAGTAATGATGTGCCAAAAATGCTTCCCATTCAAGAAATGGACGATATTTCTGATGACATGTTCTATTCGAAGCTAGAACAATCAAATAATAAAGGAAAAAATCAATCAATAATAGCCAAAGAATATAAAGAATGTGTTGAACAGAGTTTCAATGCAATAAATGAATCTATATCTAAGCTAAATGAACCAACAAACTGTAACAAAAGCTCGCTCTTTGAGACTAAGGACTCATTCTTGTTGGATATCAAAGAAAGTAGTATTATACGAGCAGATAATGAATCAAGGAACAAAGATGTTAAAACAGCTGTAGAGGGTGATTTTTTTAATACAGGGTTCTATGGGCTTCCAGCTAAAACCAAAGAACTATTCAAGACTTATAGAAACATAGACAAATTTTATGGTAAGTGTTTTGTTTTGTTATCGAATGGTACAGCGATCCCAACACTATATAACGTCAAAGTACTGATAAACAAATGTACTTTCACATTTATTACAGTACTATTTTAGTTTTCCACACATTTTATTATTGTTAAACATTGTACCTACATTTATTTTTATACATTTGTACACATATCTTTTTATTATTTGTAATAATTCTGGATATGACCGCTAAAAGCATCAATGTTCTTATTTGAATAATCTAAACTTGAAGCGATGCTATATCATATTTCAATTTAGCCTTTATCAAAAAAATGTATCTAACACATTAAAAATTCATAAAAAACAAATATTATTGAGATGGCTATCAAGTGTAAACCTATTGTTGAAAAACAGAATGGCAGGAAGAATGTTTAAACCTGGATGCCATAAAGCAGCGTCAGAACCTCATTTATGCTCTCCCCACAAGCGGAGGCAAGACCCTGGTAGCTGAGGTGCTCATGTTGAGAGAAGTGACTGTCAGGAAGAAAAAATGCACTATTTATATTGCCATTTGTAGCTATTGTGCAGGAAAAGGTGAGCAAATCATAACATTATCAGTGATACACTTTGGTAACTATATTACACCAAATGACCAAAATTTACAAAATTAACTTTGCTTTTTTTTTTTCTTGCTTCTTTTCTTTTTGGTCGGGCTTATGGCGGGAAAAAAATTGTTTTGGTACTTTTACTTGAGAAGGTATACCCACTAATTTGGTTTTAATGGCATCTGCTGAAACCGTTCTTTATTTTGAGCTAAAAATTCAAGTTTGTTCGTATATAAAAATCATTAAATTAAAAAAAATATTGGTGGGAAAATGGTACCAAAGTTTTGAAAAATTTAAAACAATCCAATTTATGCTATCGAGTGCAGTTTTTTTGTTTATCCGTGTTTGTTATACTGTATATAATTAATTTAAAATATAAAATCACTATGTCTTCCTTATAATTTATGATGTAATAGCTCTAGAACACTTGAACTCGAAAAAAATCCGACACAAGTGTCAAAATTGTTAGTTTACATTTCAAGCACATTAATTTAAACAAACGATACAAAACGAAGTGTCTTGAAACGCTCTTGAGAATAATAGGCTTAAACAGGTACAGGTAACGCGGCACTTCATATGCCGAAGCGTAAACAAGCGCGCTTAGGTAACCTGACACCCGTTTTCCCGCCAAAATTATAAACGTGATTCGCCGAAAGTGAATCAAGCGGATAAAGAGAAAAACACTAATAAGTTTGTCAGTTACATTATTAAAAAAAATATTGTACACATATTTTTTTTTGTTTCACAAACAAAAAGTGACGAAGATATAATTATGATTAGGAGTTTCGAGTGACGTCACTTCATGGTACGAATTAACAAAGGTGTGAAGTCACAACCCCCCACTCTAGTGATCTATTCGATATCTTTGTTAATTTTTACCTGTCTGAAAGAAGGGTTATGTTTTTCGCGGGAATCTTGTATGTTTGTAAATTTCTTTATTCCCAAGTATCTTCCAACGGGCTGGATGGATATTGATAATTAAGATATTGTTAGATTCGTCTTTATCACCCAAGTGTCCTTATATAGTATCACATACGTAATGTTTTTTTATAAGTTGATTTTTTGCAGTCAGGTTTTTATTAATAATTTGATAAAATCAAAACCAAACTACCTACCAAAATTCTATGATATAATTTTTCACTTCTATTGGCAGCCCCCTATGACTGCAGTTTGTGTTTTTTTATAGGACACCATCTGTTAGGAAATATGATTGACAAAGAACTGATGAAGTAGTTCTGGTTTCAGATTTGGTCACTTTCGCCGTTTGCACTTCAACTGGACTTCTTAGTCGAGGAGTATGCGGCAGGCAAAGGGTCACCTGCCTCCGAAGAAGCGGCGGAAAAAGAACAGCATCTACATGGCGACCATCGAGAAGGGGCTGGCGCTGGTCCGGAGCCTCATCGAGCTCGACCGCCTCGATGAGATTGGACTTATTGTGGTAATTCTGAATTTGGTAATTGAGGCAGTTTCTGAATGGAGCAATGCAAATCTGGCCATGTTTACGTCTGCCACGAGAGAAAGACACAGGGCAATGCAAATCTGGCCAAGATGAAAGAAAGTAAGACACAGGCGTGTCTGTTCTCCGCAAAAAGGAGACAACTTTCAACTGTTTCCTACTATTCAAAGTGTATTTCGATTACTGACCATCTCGAACTTTTGCACAGTAGGTAGTTTGACATTTATGTACGCTCTTTGGCTCTTTCATTCCGAGGTTAAATAAGCTACCTAAAAACTAGGTATAGTCTCAAAGTTGCGAACGTACTTCAACTCTGAACAGTTCTCGTCTTATATTAACCACATATTCGCTCTTGTATAGAATATGTTCGCAACTTTAGAATGGGTTGGCTCGTTGTCGACTTAGTACCAGTCGGAGGGTCTGGAATCGATCGAGAGACGGGCCCGAAGGCAACGCCGTATTTCACTGTTTAAACCAGTGATGATTTACTTGTAAGAATACTCGGTAGAGCCAGCGGGATTTGATCCTTATGATCGTGAAATCGAACGTTCTCTGGACGAACGGCCACCGCGGTTTTTACGAGAACCTTATAACTTGAACCTTATAGTAGTGGTAGGGCTTTTTTACCAGAGTCCGTCTGGGAAGTACTACACCTTTGTCAGGTCTTCTGCCGCCAAGCAGTACTGCGGAAACGTTGCTGTGTTTCGGTTAGAAGGGCAATGTTTCCAGAGAAATTACAGTGAAGGCCGTAATCCGCCACGTTGGGCCAGTGCGGGTTGGGGGAGCAAAACCGCGACAGATTCTAGGATTTTTTTTAAAACGTTATATAGGTTTACACTTGACCCCCATCTCTCCTGATGTTAAGCGACGATGCGGTCTACAATCGAGCTTGTTTACTTAGAAAAAACTAATTGACTCTCGATTTGAAGACACCAAGAGTATAACCGTCGGGAAAAAACCACTCAGGCAACCTATGCAATGCCATGTCGGTATCCTCGCGATGTTGTAAGGTAAAGCTTAATTTGTTATTTTTACATTAGTTCACATTAACCTGTGCATTTATGTAAAACTTTCATCCCTTAGTTTATCCTCTTAGGGGTTGAGTTTCGCAAAACCCCGTCTTAGCGAGCGCCTACGTGCTAAAAGGCACCTCCTAGCATTTGTAGTTTCTGAGATTTCGTGACCTTTCGCTTTTATAAATACTCGTACATATAGATTTTATCCAAGTCAGTGTTCGGTCGCCGTGTCCTAAATGAGTTTGTTTACAGGTGGACGAGTTGCATATGATCGGTGAAAAGGGCCGAGGAGGGACCTTGGAAACCCTCTTGACCACAGTCATATTTAAAAATAGTAAGTACCATACGAAATAATTTAAATTTGGAGCTTTGGATGTTCGTTACTCAATTAGGTTAGACCGAGATATTCAGTCTGAAAATTTTAGCTAAATATTTACCGAATAATTTAGAGCCCTATCTTCAGGCAGTCAATAAAACAGCGCTTTCGTTTTTCAGCCTGGTAGCAAGCTTTTTCACATTTTACCAACAATTAATTGCGTTATGAATTAGCGCCGTACAGTCTGTGGAGTGGCTAAAAAAGAAGATTACTCGTACCTATCTCATTCTCTGCCTTGTGTATACTATAAACAGTTTTCTTAGTTAGTTAGTTTGACGGGCCCTTTTCCGCACTTAGCCTATCAATTGGGCCATTGTGCGTGGCTCATACTCCCCTTCTACTCCAACCATCCCAGGCTATCCCATACGGCAAGCAACCTATTCGGGCTGTTGAAGGCCTCCGAGACTGCTGCTGGAAGTTGGAGGGATTCTGCCCGAAACAGTTTTCAAATTTTTTAAATAAAGAGTGACGAGACGAGCAATACACGTGCCTGATGGTAAGCAACATGCCTGCCACATAACAGCACAGTGACACGCAGCTATTGGAACACGAAGACTCCAAATCATTATCTATCACTGCACTGCGCTCGTCACCCAGAGATCTAAGATGTTATATCTCTAAGCCCTGTAATTTCTCTGGAAACATTGCCCTTCAAACTGGAACACGGTAATGTTTGCACTTTACTGTTGTACTGTTCAACAGGCCTAAGTACAAACATATCTTGTAAGTACATCAAATAAAATTTAATATCAAATTGTAATGTGACGTGTCTGTGTAGTGGCGTTCATACTATGTACTTAATTTTAGTAATTATATATGTGAATGTTACTTCCATGACAATAAATAATATTCTATTCTGTTTGGCGGTAGAATAACTGGCACAAGTGTGGTACTTCCCCAGGCGGACTCTGCAAGGAGTCCAACCACCTTACTGCTACCTTATTGTGTTCGTAGTAGACATCCAGATCGTGGGCATGAGCGCCACTATCGGAAACCTGCCGCAGCTGGCGTCGTTCCTCCGCGCCGCCGTGTACCAGCGCCAGTTCCGCCCGGTCCAGCTCGACGAGTACGTCAAGATCGATAAGATGCTGTACAAGATACACTCGGGGCCCGAGCTGGAGATAGTGCCGTATAAAGAAGTCGCTTTCAATGTATGTATGCAATCTTGTACACTTTGTTAAGTGTTAAGTTCTGTGTAAAATTGTTGATGAATTCAAAGACATAAATACAGTTTCAATAGGTTCCTCCTCCTCTTCACCTCTTCTAAACTTCTAATCCATTATTCCGCAACGCTGTACAAAAAATCATGCGACAAGGAGAAATAATCGAGGGTTGCAACCCCCCCTCTTCAACTTGCACTCATTTGGGCAGCTTACAAATGCCGGCATAGTGCTGAATCTTATTATTTTATACCCTTCTATCATCCTACATGGGGGTGTAAGGGGGAAGCGCTTAACATCTAGCTTCCCCAAATGTCAACCTCTCCTGCGCGTGGTACACCCTGCTGCCAACTAACGAGGCTCTGACGACCGAACCAATGGCGGTATATCCATTTAAAAGCCAGTCCTAAATGGACCAGGCCGATGACGGGCAGCGGCGTCATCGGTGCAAAGGACTGGCTCCGCGGTCACCAACCCGCTTGCCAAGCGTGGTGACTATGGCAAACACCCCCCCCCTATGAAAATCACAACTAGAAAACGGCCCCTAGTCCCCGGCGGCTCCGCTATTCCAGGCGCTGGTGGCAGCCTTGGTTCCGGCGGAGCATGGGGTGCGAAGAATCTCCGGCAGACGCCCCGCCACCAAACCCAACGACTCGACCTGGCAACGTATAACGCACGGACGCTGAGGGCTGACGAAAAGATTGTGGAGCTGGAAGAAGAAGTGGACAAGTTGCGATGGGATATCATGGGGTTATCCGAAGTTCGTAGACAGGGCGAGGACAGGATAACCCTCGAATCCGGCAACTTGTTCTACTACCGGGAGGGAGATCAACAATCCCTAGGGGGTGTCGGGTTTATCGTCCGCAAGTCTCTCGTCAACAACGTGATAATGATCGAGAGTGTGTCGAACAGGGTTGTATACCTTGTACTTAAAATTAGCGACCGGTATTCATTGAAGGTCATACAAGTATACGCACCGACCTCGACACATCCCGACGAAGAGGTTGAGGCCATGTATGAGGACATCTCCAAAGCCATACATGTCTCGCCAACACATTTCACAGTTGTGATGGGAGACTTCAACGCGAAACTGGGCAAACGTAGCGGTGATGAGTTGAGAGTGGGGAATTTCAGATATGGGCAGCGGAACCCAAGAGGGCAACGTCTAGCGGATTTCTTGGAAAGGAGAGCCTCTTTATGATGAACTCCTTTTCAAGAAACAGCCACAAAGAAAGTGGACCTGGATTAGCCCAGACGGTTCCACAAAAATGAGATCGACTTCATTATGACGACTAAACGGCAAATATTCAGCGACGTCTCTGTGATCAGCAGGGTTAAGACCGGCAGCGATCACCGTATTGTAAGAGGCACGTTGAATCTAAACATTAAGCTCGAAAGATCACGTCTAATGAAGTCCACGCTCCGACCAAATTATGCTCAGATCGAAGATCCCGATAACTTTCAACTCGAACTTCAAAATCGCTTCGAATCCTTAGATGAGTGCGTAACGGCGGACGAAATAAACGACAGGCTAGTGGAAACTGTTCATGCTGTTGGCAGAAAGTTCTATAAGAGCCGACGCCAAAATAGAACTCAAAAGCTCTCCGATCAAACTCTAAATCTCATGGCGGTCAGACGAGATATGCGGTTACAGTCTTCGGTCGACATGACGGTATACAGACGGCTTAATAGACAGATCTCTACTTGTGTGCGACGCGACTTACGTTGCTTCAATACTTCGAGTATTGAAGAAGCGATCAAGCAGAACAAAGGCTCAAAAGTGTTCGCAAGAAATCTGCCTCTTGGGCAAAGTCAGCTGACCAAACTGAAGACCGATAGTGGTAACATCGTCTCGTCGAAGCCCGAGATTTTGGAGGAGATTGAGAGGTTCTATGAACAGTTATACACCTCTACGCAAGCACAACCTGTCGTTAGCATGGCAAAAGACCCCAGAGCCAAGCTGACCCGACACTTTACCGAAGATATCCCAGAAGTCAGCCTGTATGAGATTAAGATGGCCCTCAAACAACTTAAAAACAACAAAGCACCTGGCGAAGACGGAATTACGACTGAGCTTCTGAGAGCGGGTACTTAAAGTCCTCCAGAAGCTGTTCGATTCCGTCATACTTGACGGTAGTACGCCAGAAGCGTGGAGCAGAAGTGTGGTGGTACTCTTCTTCAAAAAAGGTGACAACACCTTGTTGAAGAACTACAGACCCATCTCACTTCTGAGCCACGTTTATAAGTTGTTTTCGAGGGTCATCACGAATCGTCTCGCACGCAGGTTTGACGACTTCCAGCCACCCGAACAAGCCGGTTTCCGAAAAGGCTATAGTACCATAGACCACATCCATGCGCTTCGGCAGATTATACAGAAAACCGAGGAGTATAATCGGCCACTATGTATAGCGTACGTGGACTATGAGAAAGCCTTCGATTCCATCGAGACCTGGGCAGTGCTTCAGTCTCTCCAGCGATGCCGCATTGACTATCGCTATATCGAAGTGTTGAAGTGTATTTACAGCAAAGCCACAATGTCTGTCCGATTACAGGACCAGTGCACAAAACATATCCAGCTACAGAAAGGCGTGAGACAGGGAGATGTTATATCTCGAAACTGTTCACTGCTGCGCTGGAAGATGTTTTCAAGCTACTGGACTGGAACGGATATGGCATCAATATCAACGGCGAATGCATCACTCACCTTCGGTTTGCCGACGACATAGTCATTGTGGCGGAGTCGATGGAGGACCTCGGTGCATTGCTCAGGGACCTCAGTAGAGTATCCCAACAGGTAGGTTTGAGGATGAATATGGACAAGACGAAGGTCATGTCAAATGTTCATGTCTCACCTGTACCGGTTATTGTTGGGAATACCACACTCGAAGTTGTTGACGAATACGTCTACCTGGGTCAAAAGATCCAATTAGGTAGATCCAACTTCGACAAAGAGGTCCAGCGAAGGATCCAACTCGTATGGGCAGCGTTCGGGAAACTTCGGCACATCTTTGAGTCAAAATACCCCAATGCCTAAAGACGAAAGTCTTTAACCAGTGCGTGTTGCCAGTGATGACTTATGGAACTGAGACGTGGTCCTTCACTGTTGGTCTCATAACGAAGCTCAAAGTCACACAGCGAGCTATGGAGAGAGCTATGCTCGGAGTCTCTTTGCGCGACAGAATCCGTAATGAGGATATTCGCAAAAGAACGAAAGTGGCCGACATAGCTCAAAGAGTAAGCAAGCTGAAGTGGCAATGGGCAGGCCACATCGCTCGCAGAACTGACAACCGATGGGGAAGAAAGGTTCTCGAGTGGCGACCACGAACCGGGAGACGCAGTGTTGGACGGCCTCCCACTAGATGGACAGATGACCTCACAAAGGTCGCTGGAAACCGCTGGTTGCAGGTTGCGCAGGACCGTTCGTTGTGGAAATCTAGGGGGGAGGCCTATGTTCAGCAGTGGACGTCTTGTGGCTGATGATGATGATGATGATGATCATCCTACACATCTTCTGGTAGTTCACATGACCCATCAATTTTGTTCACGGCTCGTTTAAAAAAAAACGTTGTTTGCCGAGGGAAAATTCATTTCATTCCATCCTGACGTCACGTCTTCATAAAAATCGAATAATGACGTGACGTCATTTGGAACTTCTCTGCGTCATGCGTCTGCGTAAACACATCTGCGTTATTTTTTGGTTTTGTGAAACAAAAGAAAAACTACGTGAACAATATTTTTTATGATCTACTGACGGACCAATTAGTTTTTCGAAGTGAAATTTCTTTTGGCGCGCACAGACAAATTTTTCGTGGGCTGTGAATTAAATTGTAGCGTCACGCTAGAGAATGATAAGAAATCTTCGGGTAAACTCGGGACCATGGCCATATTCATGGCCACACCTTTCAGTTTCACCCGTGAGTTTCCAAAGTAAGCAATTAAATTCTGAGTTCGCTTCTATCGGCAGTTCTTATGACTGCCATTTTTTTTAGTCATGAAGCTTATTGCTTACTTATAACTTGATGTCGACCGTCAGTACAGCCCGGCCGAGCTGCGACTGGACCCCGACCAGCTGGGCGGGCTGGTGTGGGCCGGCTCCGGCCCTTGTCTCGTCTTCTGCCCGACCAAGAAGAACTGCGAGAACGTCGCCGCTCTGCTCTGTAGGATGCAAACTGGGTGAGCTAATACCGCTAATGTGATTAGGCTTAATTGTTATTGAAGTGAAAACGTCTTTTACACATATATTTAGACATATTTTTCGTGGTCTATGAATTGAATGCTAGCCTCACGCTCGGGAATGATAAGAAATTAAATCGGGTAAACTCGGCACCATGGCCATTGGCTATCTAGAAATGCGTGAGCATTACATAATACCATGTTCATGGTCGCGTCCTCCGGTTTCACCCGCGTAGTTTCCAAAATAAGCTATCAAATTCTGAGTTATAAGTTTTCACTTCTATCGACAGTTCCTAAGACTGCCAATTTTTCTTACTTTTAGGCACTCGAATTGTTTACTTTTCATTACACTAGCTTCGCAACAATAGGGATAAAGACTGGGCCAAAAATAAACCTTTCTATTGAGTCTGTCACCTAGATCATGGAAATATATATGTAGGTATGATACATGTATTTTTTGTTTTCTGTACGTATACAGAAAATGCAACTGTTATTATAAAACTGTGACTCATAATTTCCAAGCTGTTGACGGTATAACTATGTTCTACCGACTGTTATACTACATACTGTGATTTTTCAGTTTATCCAAGTTTGAATATTACCAAATCCAAGTACAGGTTAAATAACAAAGGTGACCATGGGTTGCCTTGTGCAACACCACTGCAAATCGACTTTGTCCGAGTTGGATAGGGATGTTCCGGCTCAGTGTAGTGTTGTGTGTACAGCCCGGTCCCGGAGCAGCTGTCGCGGCAGCGCGCGGCGCTGGTGGCGGCGCTGCGGGCCGAGGGCGCGCCGGCCGAGCTGGCGCGCGCCGTGCCGCGCGGCGTGGCCTTCCACCACGCCGGGCTCGCGGCCGACGAGCGCGCGCTCATCGAACACGCCTACAGGTCATAGCTCGCTTTTAATTACTCTACTACTTGCACCGAACGAAGTGGTATTAGGTCATGCAGGTCAGTGCTTTAAGATAAAAAAAGCTAGTTTTCAAAAAGGTGTCGTTGCGTTTTGACACGTCTATCGTTCGATTTCAGAACCTACAGCTTCCTCCTAGTACTTAACCGATCCATCCCATAGGTACGAACAGTATCCCACAATAGAAAATCTGTGTTTGATGTAACAGGATGATATATAAATCACATTTGAATCATAATTGAAAGCATTCTGTATTCTTGAAGCCTCGGCTTGAGTTGCCGCAGGTGGGGATGATTTTTGAGGTCTGTTGCGCGGATTGTGTGGCCAGGAGCGGAGTGATTTCTCTGATCTTCCGAACGAGGAGAGTTTTTTTCTTTTTAAATGAAAAGTGACAAGACGAGCAGCACATGTGCCTGATGGTAAGCAACATGCCTACCACATAACAGCACAGTGACACGCAGCTATTGGAACATGAACAGCCCAAATTATTACCTAGCACTGCACTGCGCTCGTCACTAGAGATCTAAGATGTTATATCTCTAAGCCCTGTAATCTCTGGAAACATTGCCCTTCAAACTGGAACACACTAAATGCTTAAATGCAGTGTTATGTGACCAGCACTGACACTATTGAGTGTAACGCAGTGTCGCATGAGCAGTAGTGGAGTGACCGAGTGTAACGTAGTGTCGCATGAGCAGTAGTGGAGTGACCGAGTGTAACGCAATGTCGCGTGAGCAGTAGTGGAGTGACCGAGTGTAACGCAGTGTCGCGTGAGCAGTAGTGGAGTGACCGAGTGTAACGCAGTGTCGCGTGAGCAGTAGTGGAGTGACCGAGTGTAACGCAGTGTCGCGTGAGCAGTAGTGGAGTGACCGAGTGTAACGTAGTGTCGCGTGAGCAGTAGTGGAGTGACCGAGTGTAACGTAGTATCGCGTGACCAGTAGTGGTGTGACCGTAGTAACGCGGTGTCGCGTGTCCAGTAGTGAGTGACCGAGTGTAACGCAGTGTCGCGTGAGCAGTAGTGGAGTGACCGAGTGTAACGCAGTGTCGCGTGAGCAGTAGTGGAGTGACTGGGTGTAACGCAGTGTCGCGTGAGCAGTAGTGGAGTGACCGAGTGTAACGTAGTGTCGCGTGAGCAGTAGTGGAGTGACCGAGTGTAACGTAGTGTCGAGTGAGCAGTAGTGGAGTGACCGAGTGTAACGTAGTGTCGAGTGAGCAGTAGTGGGTGTGTGTAACGTGGTGTCGCGTGAGCAGCAGTGGGTGACCGAGTGTAACGTAGTGTCGCGTGAGCAGCAGTGGAGTGACCGAGTGTAACGTAGTGTCGCATGAGCAGTAGTGGAGTGACCGAGTGTAACGCAATGTCGCGTGAGCAGTAGTGGAGTGACCGAGTGTAACGCAGTGTCGCGTGAGCAGTAGTGGAGTGACCGAGTGTAACGCGGTGTCGCGTGAGCAGTAGTGGAGTGACCGAGTGTAACGCAGTGTCGCGTGAGCAGTAGTGGAGTGACCGAGTGTAACGTAGTGTCGCGTGAGCAGTAGTGGAGTGACCGAGTGTAACGTAGTATCGCGTGACCAGTAGTGGAGTGACCGAGTGTAACGCAGTGTCGCGTGACCAGTAGTGGAGTGACCGAGTGTAACGCAGTGTCGCATGAGCAGTAGTGGAGTGACTGAGTGTAACGCAGTGTCGCGTGAGCAGTAGTGGAGTGACCGAGTGTAACGCAGTGTCGCGTGAGCAGTAGTGGAGTGACCGAGTGTAACGTAGTGTCGCGTGAGCAGTAGTGGAGTGACCGAGTGTAACGTAGTGTCGAGTGAGCAGTAGTGGAGTGACCGAGTGTAACGTAGTGTCGCGTGAGCAGCAGTGGAGTGACCGAGTGTAACGTAGTGTCGCGTGAGCAGTAGTGGAGTGACCGAGTGTAACGTAGTGTCGCGTGAGCAGTAGTGGAGTGACCGAGTGTAACGTAGTGTCGCGTGAGCAGTAGTGGAGTGACCGAGTGTAACGCGGTGTCGCGTGAGCAGTAGTGGAGTGACCGAGTGTAACGCGGTGTCGCGTGAGCAGTAGTGGAGTGACCGAGTGTAACGCGGTGTCGCGTGACCAGTAGTGGAGTGACCGAGTGTAACGCAGTGTCGCATGAGCAGTAGTGGAGTGACCGAGTGTAACGCAGTGTCGCGTGACCAGTAGTGGAGTGACCGAGTGTAACGCAGTGTCGCGTGAGCAGTAGTGGAGTGACCGAGTGTAACGCAGTGTCGCGTGAGCAGTAGTGGAGTGACCGAGTGTAACGCAGTGTCGCGTGAGCAGTACTGGCGTGACGTTGTGTAACTCCTTGTGGTGTGCAGGAGCGGCGTGATCTCCGTGATCTGCTGCACGTCGACGCTGGCGGCGGGCGTGAACCTGCCGGCGGCGCGCGTGCTGGTCCGCGCCGCGCGCGCAGGCCGCGCGCCGCTGTCGCTGGCCGCCTACCGCCAGATGGCGGGCCGCGCCGGCCGCGCCGGACACGCCGCCTCCGGTAACCAACTTACCTATTGTCACTGCACTCGACACTTTAACAAGATTTGATCTTCCCACTTCAAATAATTGCTCATTTTATTTACTGAAAGCCGCATAAAGTAGCCGACGTTTGACTTTTTTTTTTTATAAATTTACCTAATTTAGTTTAATGCATTACGATTTTACTACTGATCTGTTATTTTTACCCGACTGTAAGAAGGGTTATGTTTTTCGCGCGTATCTTGTATGTTTGTAAATTTCTTTATGCCGTCGTATCTTCCAAACGGCTGGATGGATTTTGATAATTAAGATAACGTTAGATTCGTCTCAATCGCCCAAATGTCCTTAGATAGTTTATTGTTCCACATATTGTTTTTATCTGTTGTTTTTTTGTAGTCTGGTTTTGTAAGTTAAAGTTATTAGGTGTGTAATTACCATGGCGTAAATAGTTTCTATTTCATTCATATTTGTAATGTTTTGGTACACATTCAATCCGTAATTAAATGTGACTGGCAATCCTACGATGAAATTCAAAAGTCTCAAACGATAATAATGCATGTCTTTTGTTTCACTCGCACACTATAAACATATTTATTCGTTATTCGTGCGCGTTCGCTTCAGTTGTGTACGGCGCGCCGCTGAAACCGCGTGTGCCATGCATGTTACTTCCACAGGTCATTACGTGCTGTACATCTGCACTGCACATGAGTTACCACAATAATACCAACCTAATAGTAAGATTTAAGAACCTGCTGCCAACCAAACAACGAATGCTACAGGCCACCAAACTAGAGCAAGAGACATAGGGCCCTACTGATCTATATTTACGTATTCGTATATAGTACACATGAAAGCTTAATTTCTATCATGAAATATGAAATAATTATTTATTTGCCAAAAATGTAGGTAGAGAAGATGTTACAATCGTACGGTGTTTCCTTACACTCTGCCATTTCTGGCGTGCAAATTACTTTGAAAGTAAATACAATAATTTGGTTTTCCTATTTGGACACGCTGATTTAGAAAGTCAACAGCATTCAATTAAACGATAATTCAAGACAATTTCTGATTTCTTAAAAGTAAATAATTTGTCAAATTACAATAATAAATGTCCAATTTGTCAATTTAAGTGATATCTAATCTATACTAATATTATAAAGCTGAAGAGTTTGTTTGTTTGTTTGAACGCTAGGATCTCGGGAAGTACTGGTCCGAATTGAAAGATTCTTTTTTCTATTGGATAGTTCATTTATTGAGGAAGGCTTTAGGCTAAAGAAAATAACTCTACTATTAATTGAAGCGGAGCATAAAACAAAAAATATTCCCCTTTTGAGAGTTTCGTACGTTTCGTGCTTTGACATGACACATGACAGCATGTGTCAAAGATTGCGTCTTTGAATTTCAGTAGGTAATCTGTGCATTGAATATAAAACTTTGCTAATTTTTTTTTTCTAAATCTGAGTTGGTACGACCAATTTCCGACAGGTGGCGTAGCAGGTAGCTGAAGAGGTTTTTTGTTTGAAATCGATATTCTCAGGAATGAGTGAACCGATTTCAGTCATTCTTTCACCGTTGGGATTTGTACGGGATCCCGATGAGTGCTATATAATATACCACGGGCGAAGCCGGGGCGGGCATCTAGTACAACATACAATACATACATGTTCCCTACATTAGGTTCTAGGCTCCGAGTTGGATAAGACCCGCGTTTGTGTTTAGGTGAGAGCATAATAATCTGCAGCGCGTCCGAGTGGCCGCAGTTCCGAGCGCTGCTGTCCGCGGGGCTGGCCGGCGCGCGCAGCGTGCTCGCGGAATCCATCGACGGCCTGCTGCTGAGCGCGGTGTCGCTCCGTCTCGCTCGCACGCGCGCGCAGCTCTGGGACCTCGCCGCGGCCACACTGCTCCAACACACGCACTCACACGACGAAAGGTACTAGAACAAGAATGTCTTTATTGTAAAAAACTGTGTACATAGATGGTAGGTGGATACAATAATGGTTTCAACAGTTTTGTGCTCGCGAACATACAATAATGTGTTACGTAATTTCATACAATATTTTTTCACCATACTCAAAATTAACATAGGTACAGTTAACTAACTCTGAAACACAGTATACATATAGATTTATTACACATTAATACATTTTGTTAATTATAATTTTACTTTTTATTAATGTACAGATTGAAATAAATAAGCTATATATCATAAAATAAAAAGAAACACTATCGTTAATTTAAAGCAACCACAATTTTATGCGAAGTAGGATCTCTACCATGAGAGCTTAAGACCTAACTTAAGACTATTTGATTTGCTCCCAGTCAAAGTATTCTTTGAGGTAATAAAAAGTGTTAGGTGAGACACATTCTGATGTCTCATTTCAGTGTCTTCAAATCAGTTTCTTCTGGGTAAGCGTGCTTCACCGTATACTGTTCTCTGTAGTTACTGCCGCTTAATATCAGGAAAGATGTCAGTTAAGTGTAAACCTATCAAATTGTTGGTAAATTGTGTAGATAGATAATAACGTGTGATATGGTCGGCACCCTGTCGCTCCTAACTGCAGTTTTGTCAAATATCGGGGCTCGCTCCATCATATGTGCTTATTACATTCTGTTTTGTGTGCTCATTGAATGAATAAATAAATATCCACAATAAATATTTCGTAATTAATAATACCCAATGTAGTGCTAAGTTACGGCTAGTCCAGTCGGGAGAACGGCGACTGCCGATCCGGAGCCCCCGGGTTCGAATCCCACCACGCGCACCACTGTCTTTTCGAAGTCATGTGCGTAATGCCGCTAACTTAAAAACGGTGAAGGAAAACATCGTAAGGAAGCCGACATGTACCTAGAATCTTTCGAGGTCATGTGTCATCCACCAACCCGCACTTGGCCAGCGTGGTGGATTATGGCCTTAACTCTCTCCTTGCGAGAGAAGGCCCCGAGTCCCAGCAGTGGGAACATTTAGTGGGCTGCTTAAGCTGAATGTAGTGCTTAAAAAAAGGTTTGTTTATGGTTACTTAGTTTATTTTCCGTTGCAGCTCCCCAGTAGACATAAAAGCCCTGTGTGACTCAACTCTACATTCTCTCCTGAAAACCGGCGCACTCGAGATACTAAATGAGGACAAAGACTCCAAACCGAATAAAAATGACGCTAAAACAAACAATGGCGACCATAAATCTCTCAAAGACGACTCAAATTCTACTAAGGACGAGTCTAAACCTAGCAAGGACTGCTACGTTTACAAAGATAGCTTGCTCGGCGTCAGCGAGTTAGGACGAGCCGCGATAAAAGGTACACCAATGTTTATACGGATTCTAATGTTAGCTTTTTCAAATGGATTGTAATTTCACATTTTTTCAAATGCGACATTTTGGCTCGAAGGACCAATTTGCAAAGTCAAAGTCAAAGTACTTTATTCATAAATGTACAATTTACACGTCAATTAATAAAAAATAAAAACAAAAGAAAGAGCATACAAATTGTATACATTTTCAAAGTTTGAAACTACTACTTTACTGTATTATAATAATTATTGTACAGAAAACTGTCAAGCATTATACGAGTATAATGTCTTTATTGCAATTGTACTAACCTATGTCAAATTTATTTATTTACATTTTTATGGGAACTTTGCCATCACTCTCTAAAAATTCGCTGTAACTATAAAAAGTTTGATCGATAAGCCAGCACTTTAATCTGTTTTTGAAGCTGCCGAAACGTTGCGTTTGATATTTTTGCAGTGAAGTAAATAATTGGGATAAATGATCAAATGAATGAAAGATTTGTAATTAAAGAAGCTAAAAGTAACTAAAATATCTTGAATTAAATTGCTAAATGATTTAATAATGTTGTACAAAAGAATACATTACGCTGTCCAGTGTCATCGTCCTAAAAATCATAAATCAAAGATAGTTGAGGCTCTGGAATCGATTGAGAGGCGTGCCAAAAGGCTCATAGGCAAAGACACTCTAGCGCGAAAAAGACTTCATAGTCTTGAACATCGCCGCAAGATAGCTAGCTTATCGGTTTTTTATCGGATACACTTTGGAGAGTGTGCAACTGATCTGCATGATCTAATACCTCCTTGCCCTTTTTTTCTATCGTACTTCTCGTAACTCAAAGAAGCGGCACCGTTTCATGGTGGATATTCCAAAGACACGGACGAAGAGGTTTGACTCTACGTTTGTGATAAGAACATCTAGGCTGTGGAATGAGTTGCCTGAGTGGGTTTTCCCCGATAGTTATAATCTTGGTGTCTTCAAATCGAGAGTGAATCGGTTTCTTCTAGGTACACACGCTCCACGTAGACCGCATCGTCGTTTAACATCAGGCGAGATGGCGGTCAAGTGTAAACCTATTAAAGTTAAAAAAAAAATAGTTTTAAATCTTTCCTGTTTAATTTGACTTGACAATTTCGCTGCTTTAGGTATTATGATTTCATTTGATATCTAACAGTACAGTATTGCCGTTTTTATTAGTTACGTTAATGTATACTCTGCAGGCTGCATGGACCTGACGACAGCTAAGCAATTGCTCAGTGATCTGATAGTGGCGTCTCGCTCCCTCGTACTGATGGGCAGCTTGCACCTTCTCTATCTGGTCACCCCACACGACGCGGCCGGCCTCAGACCGGACTATAGGCACTATTACTCGCTGGTAAGGTTTCAATTTGGTCAACAATTTGTTATTATAACTTTTTTATAGTCAACCTTTATAAATGTGGCATAGTTGATCTCAACTGCCTACTACTAATGGATAGCACATAAGGCTACCTAAATTTGTTAACGAAGAATACGAACACACATACTTAAAGTAAAAAAAAAATTACAAATGTATCACTTGGGGTACGTCAGGGTGATTCTTTAGCTCCCACTGTTTTTGTAGTATGTGAGAGTGTACTAAGAAGAACTAAACAGAAATTAAAAACTTCATCATAATATTATGATGAAACTTGAATAACACTTAATTTAAGTGTTACACAAAAAATAATCTTTATTCTCAAAGCGTGTAAATTTTTCAGTATTGCAATTTAGACGAGGAAGGAATGCAGACCGCTAAAATACTCGGTATCACTGAGATGAACGCCATCCGAATGATGACTGGGAAACCTATTACTGTAAGTAAATTCTTAACAAGAACAAAATTAAAAATTTTGACTAACCCCCGACTACCTCGGATTTGTAATCTGTACAACATTATAGCTGCTATATTTTGGGCAGGTGTGGGAACCAACATGCTTACCATAGCATGTTTTGCTCGTCCCGTTACCCAAATGTATACAAATGTATTTCTCGTTACAATAAATTGTAAAAAGATTTAAATTATTTTGTATGTTTACAGAATGTGTCTGAAAAAGTAATTCACCGGTTTTACTTGGCGATGATGTTGCATGATTTGTGGAAACAAATGCCATTCGCTGCGGTGGCTGACAAGTAAGTGAAAAAATGGTTTTCGTATTTTTGTGTAATAGTTCGTTTTTTCCCGCCACTCTCTTCAGGTCGTCGGTCCACCGAGCGGGAGGCCGTCCCACGGGACGTTTCGAACGTGGTCTCCACTCCAGAACCCTTCTCCCCCAACGTCCATCGGATGGATGCGGAGAGCCGAGGACCGGATTTGGTGACACAATATTGGAAAGGCTTATGTCCAGCAGTGGACGAACATGGGCTGACGATGATGATGATGATGATGAGTTTAATTTTTGGGTAAAGCTGGCGTTGAAATGTGAATGAATGCTGTTAGACATGTGTCAAGTAGAAGCTCTGGTGGTGTAATGAACTTAGTGAAACCGTCGTAGCCTAGTGAATCCATCAAGACCTAGTGAAACCGTTGTGGCATAGTGAAACTATCTCGACCTAGTGAAACCGTCGTGGCCTAGTGAACCCGTCACGACCTAGTGAAACCGTCGTGGTCTAGTGAAACCGTCCTAGCATAGTGAAACTATCTCGACCTAGTGAAACCGTCGTGGCCTAGTGAAACCACCACGACCTAGAGAAACCTTCTCGACCTAGTGAAACCATCACGACCTAGTAAAACCGTCGTGGCGTAGTAAAACCATCACGATCTAGTGAAACCATCGTGGCCTAGTGAGACCATCACGACCTAGTAAAACCGTCGTGGCCTAGTAAAACCACCACGATCTAGTGAAACCATCGTGGCCTAGTGAGACCATCACGACCTAGTGAAACCGTCGTGGTCTTGTGAAATCGTAGTGGCCTAGTGAAGCCCTGGTAGCTTAATGAAACCGGTGCGTTTTAGTGAAACCAAAGACGTTCAGGTCTAAATGGCATTAAGCATGTCCAATGTCTTAGGTACTGCATACCGCGCGGCACGGTACAGTCAGTGATGACGTCGGCGGCGTCGTTCGCGTCCTCTGCCCAGAAGTTCTGCGAGGAGCTGCCGAGGCTGTGGGCCTTCAGCGCGCTACTGGGGGAGCTGGCGCCGAGGCTGCAGCACTGCGCCGCGCCAGAGCTGCGGCGGCTGCTCGACCTGCCCGGCGTCAGGAAGGTGAGCGGTCCGGGGGTGCTGGACCTACCCGGCGTCAGGAAGGTGAGCGGTCCGGGGGGTGCTGGACCTACCCGGCGTCAGGAAGGTGAGCGGTCCGGGGGGTGCTGGATCTGCCCGGCGTTACGAAGGTGAGGGGTCCTGGAGGTTGCTGGACCTGCACTGTGTCAGGAAGGTGAGAATCCTGGGCATTGCTTGATGTGCCAAGGTCAGGAAGGTGAGGGATCCTGGGGGCTGCTGGACCTGCCCAGCGTCAGGAAGGTGAGGGATCCTGGCTCACTATGCACGTACTGCTTCAAACAGGATCGACTCATTGCGATTGCATGGTGAACTACAGACTTCTACGTATTTACTCATACATATAGGAACCGCTCGAGCAGTTGCAACTGTTTGGCGGAGTTGGCAGCATCGTGATATTTCATAGTGCTGCCAAGCAGTCTCCAGACATACATACAGTAACTATCGATTAAATTCTCCTGTACAATATCGTGTTTCTAATATTTGAACCGACAACTTTATTTTTCTGCGATGCTGTCGTCATAAAGGCAAAATCAGCTGTGGTGAAGAAGCTTCTTCAAAATCCCTGATGCTACTAATTTAAATCAAAATTGCCAACTGGTCGATCTGAAATTTTATCATATTGAGTCTATAATATGTTTAACCTTTTTTCAAGTTTAATTATTTAAACTCAAGCTAAGTAGCTAACCGTGTTTTCACTTTAAAAATTCCTATTCTTCTGATCCAGGCCCGCGCCTTGCAGCTGGTGCGGGCGGGGTACAAGCGCGTCGAGGACCTGGCGAAGGCCGCGCCGGAGGACCTGGTCAACTGCGTGTCGCATCTCTCGCGCTCCGCCGCCGACCACCTCATCAGCGCCGCGAGGGTGAGCTGGCTGTTCATGTTGTTGCATTGAAAACTTCTTCTGGCGCACAACACACAGATTTTTCATGGGGTGTGAATTGAGCTCAAGCGTCACGCTCGTATATGAAAGAAATGTTCGGGTGAACTCGGGACCAAAGGCATTTCTAGATGGCCATGCTTCGAAGACTTATCTAGCAGCGCTCTCCGATTTCACCCGCGTAGTTTCCAAAGTAAGCTGTCAAATTCTGAGTTTAATAAGTTTTCACTTCTTTCGGCAGCTCCTATGAATGCCAATTTTTTTTCATTTTTTAAAGTAGCCTATTTCTTATCTCAGTTTACGCTCCGATGCGGCATTTGAATCCGATTTACATAAAATTTGAAATTTCATTAAAATCAAATTTAATTGGATCAGTTAAGGTGAGAAAGCGTGACATAGTTAATTTTTCATTAATATTACCTAATTGGAAAATTGTTTGAACAGATGATGCTGATTGAAAAAGTAGAAAACCTGCGAGCGGAGGCCGAGGATGTGATGGAAGAACTGAATGCTTAATATAATATTTCTCAAATACAATTATAATAATATACAAGCAGTGCCTCGCGGTTTGACCCGCGTAGTTCACGTTTTTTTCGGGATAAAAAGTAGCCTGTGTTTTTCCAGACTATAATCTATGTTCTAAATTTCAGCCTGACCCGTTCAGTAGTTTCTACGTGAAAGAGTCACAAACACCCATCCATGCTTGCAAATTTTGGCGATTATAATATTAGATAGATAGATAGAGACACTTTATTGAACACACCAAATAAAAATAATTTACAAGAATATAACATTTTATACTAATAAAACTAGTGCGACAATCGGCGGCCTTATCGCTAAGAGCGATCTCTTCCAGGCAACCTTAGGGTGGAAAAAAGATAAGAGGAGTGTTAATAGACGTGTTAATATTATTAGTTGGATTTACAATGCAACTTACCTACCTCAGAATAATTAAGTATATTTTGATATAATCATTACTACTTGTTAAATAGACCATTCACTGACCAGTATTCAATGTAATAAATATAATTAAGTATAATTGAGATACCTACCTCATAATAATAATGATGTAATACAATTGATTTGTTATTGTTTGAAATATAAAATTATTTTCGTAACGTTTGTGTTTTATTCATTGGAAGTTCAGCTTTATGTTGTATGTACCTAAACAAGACAAGAACAATTTTTTTTTATTTACCCCCGGCTACCTCGGATGTGTAATTTGTACAACATTGTACTAGTCAAGCCCTTTCATTTGATACCGATATTGAGGGAGTTGTGAAAAAAGAAATGTATTTCTCAATTTTGTTGTAGCTCATGGATTTGAAATTTGTCATAGTGCATAGTATTCTACTAGTCAAGCCCTTTCATTTGATACCTATACTGAGGCAGTAGTGACAAAAAAATGTAATTCGCCATTTTGTGAAGGCGGCCATCTTAGATTTGAAATTTTTTATAGTAGTTAACTAGTCAAGCCTTTTCATTTGATACCCCCCGACTACCTCGGATTTGTTATCTGTACAACATTCTACTAGTCAAGCCCTTTCATTTGATACCCATATTGAAGTAGGTTATGAAGAAATATTTTGTCCATTTTGTGGAGGCGGCCATCTTGAATCGATATTTGCCAAACAAAGCTGAGAACACCATAACCCCCGACCAAAAACGGGGTGTTATAAGTTTGAGGTCGATGTCTGTCTGTCTGTGGCTCCGTAGAGCTTAAACGGATGGGCCGATTTCAATACGGTTTTTTTATTTTAAGGTTAATTATCCGTGTTATAACATAGCTAAGAACATCCTTAGCTATGTTTGGTTAATATCGACTCAAGATGCCCGACTCCACAAAATGGCGGACGGCGCGGTGTGTGCCACAGACAGACACACACACAGACAGACAGACAGACAGACAGACAGACAGACATCGACGTCAAACTTATAACACCCCTTTTTTTGTCGGGGGTTAATAAAAAGATAAAACAGCAAATACATGTCATAGATTTATTTATTCATCGTTTCTTGTACAGGCAGGGTTTCAGAGTGAGGTGGGGGAGTTTCGCCTTCTTAGCGGGCGGGTCACGAATCTTCACGAACTCCAGGAAGAAGAACACTTTGTGAGTCTTGTCGAGGTTCTTCAGCTTGAAGCCGAGCCGCGTCACCTCCTTGGCGAATTCTTCCACGTTCTCGAACCGACTCTCCACTTCCGCTATGAGGAGGTGCCCTCTGGAAAATAACCATACATAAGCAAAAGCAGCCTAAATGTTTGCACTGCAGGGATTCAGGGCCTTCTCTTGCAAGATCTCTTCGCTTCGCCCGAGGGTACTTGCATGTACAACAACAAATTTAAACTTAGTAGCATTTTTAATTCATATTAATATAATTACAGTGTTTTTAGTTATAATTTTTATGTGTTAATTACAAGCTAAAAGGTGTACCTGCCGGGAAGTGTTATATTCACAATCACACACTTATTTCACAAGTTGTAATAAAATCACCGTTTTTCACACAACAACTTGCTGTATTTTCAAAGATGGATGCTATCCGAGATTCCATTTCTAAATTGAGCCAAGAATTCAGTGTCAAACTGGCAGAATTTGAAGCAAGGCAGCAAAAATTATCAGCAACACATTCCCCAATTGATGGTGGATTGGCAGCGGACTTCTCAACATTCAAGTTATTCACACTTGGTTCTCTCCGGGCACTTCAGCAGCAGGTTGAAATACTGGCGCAGCAGCATGACAACTTAGAGATGCACACCAGGCGGAAGATACTACTGCTTCATGGTGTTCCCGAAACCAAAGAGGAGGACACAGCTGCCAAGATCACTGAACTTGTGACAGAAACATTAAAAATGAGTGTTTTTCAAGCCACGGATATCAAACGCTGTCATAGAATGGGGAGATCTTCATCCTCGGATCATCCCAGGCCCATTCTGTTCAAACTTAGGGACACCGCTTTACGGGCTGAGTTATGGGCTGCAAAGAAATCCTTCAAGAGCTCCGGGATAACAATGTCGGAGTTTTTGACTAAAAAACAAGGCACGATGCGTTCATGGCAGCACGACAGCGGTTCGGTGTGTCGAAATGCTGGACTCATAATGGTACGGTGATCATCTTGGGTCAGGATGGTTCTCGGCGTCGTATTTGCTCCATGGTAGATTTGGAAAAGCTGGGTCCTGCACCTAGTGGCCATTTATCTTCACAAATGACTACAGTAGCCTCCGTTTGCAATGCGGCTGTGACAGGCACTGCGGGTGCTACAGCTAGGTTGCCTGTACCTAGCGACAGGCCTTCGCGTCGAGTTCCGAAGCTCAAGACAACTAAGTGAGCTGTGTGATTCTTCATTTTAGTAAGATTAACTTAAGTTGTTGCGTATTCACATTTGTATTTACGTAAACAAATCAACTACCGTATTTCTAGCGATATTAAATCAATTATTTTTTCTTGTAAACAGGTAGCTATAATGTAATTATTGCACAATTGTAATTTTAGCAGGTGTATCTAATATAACTCTCATTATTTTGTTTTTCTCTTTCTAAACTTGACAAGTTGCATTGACATTTGTATGCATTTGTCATAACGTTTTTTTCTTTTTTTGTTGGCTTATTATTTCTTGTGTATTTAACGTTAGCATATTTTTGTTCAAGAGTCATGCATACAAGTAGTTTCAATGCTTTCATAAGGTGCAAAAATTTAAGCTGCGCTTAGCTTTGTTAGTCTTGCGTTTGTTTTATGCCACGTAACATACCGGCAGGTACTTAATTGTACCTACTTTAATTTTAGATTAGACAGTAAATTTAAATATTAATTGCTTGTTATTAGTATTAATTGTTAGTTATATTATTTGTTTATTTTTATTGATAATATATTATTGTATTTTATATTTATTTATATAGCTATAACATTATATTTTATTTATTTTTATTATATACCTAGGTATCTATGTTACATTTTTTAAATGATGATTCTGGTGACAATGACGTCACAGTATCTTCCTCTGCTTCCACTGCTTCTAATGAAAGTTTTGCCAGTACCCCTTGCCTCTCTGATTTATTAGGAAGTTTGTTTTCTGATGTATCGCTCAATTTCAATATAGTGCACATAAACGCTCAAAGCATTCCTGGCCATATTTCTGACATGCAAACATCCCTAGAATGTAAGGACATCCATGGTGTCTTGGTTTCCGAAACTTGGCTTCAATCTTCTTTACCTTCTGTATCTTTTCCTTTGCCTGGTTTCAAACTCATCCGAAATGATCGTGTTGGACGTGTTGGCGGGGGCGTTGCTATATATCTTCGTGACCATATTCCTTTCTCTGTTATTAGCACGTCCCCTCAACCTCCACCAGAGCATAACGGTGAACACTTGTTTTTAGAAATTGTCCTTTCCCATACAAAAATTCTTCTTGGCGTATTCTATAGTAACAACTCTCATAACAACTATTTCTCTTCATTTGAAAATATACTACAAAGTCTTACTCCTTCCTATAGTCATACCATAATCATGGGCGACTTCAACACTTGTCTCTTAAAACATGATAGTCGTGCTTCAAAGTTAATAAACCTAGTCAAGTCTTGCAACATGCATATTCTGCCCCTTGATGCCACCCACCATTTTCCAAATGCCACTCCTTCTCTGCTTGATCTTTCCTTAGTCTCCTCTCTTCAACATGTTGTTAAGCATGGCCAACTGTCCGCTGATTTTTCCTACCATGATCTCATTTATCTGTCATATAAAGTCCGGCCTCCTAAAGTAAAACCTTCAGTTATTGTACAGCGCAATTTTGGTGGCATTAATCTTGAAAATTTAATTCATGACGCTAGTGATATCAACTGGTCGCAGGTAACAGACGCGGATACGGTTGACAACAAAGTGGCTGCATTTAACTCTCTTTTGATCAAACTGTATGATACACATGCACCTCTACGAACGATTAAAATAAAACACGCACCTGCGCCATGGATTACTGACGAAATTAGAACCTTAAAGCATAAGAAGTTAGTAGCCAAAACCAAATACAAAATTCACCCAAATGATTTAAATAAAAGTAAATATGTAGAAATACGTAATCGTTGTAACGTAATGTGTAGGGACGCTCAGAGACGCCATATTTATGAATCTGTCCAGGACAAAGACCCAGCAAAAGTTTGAGGTTTCTTAGGTCATTAGGAGTTGGTAAATCGCATCAAGAATCAATCTGTAAAAATTAGATTTAAATGCATTAAACCAGCATTTTCTAAGTCTCCTACTATGACTACAGCTTCTAAATCTAGCACACTTAATTACCTCTCTAATGTTACCGCTCCTGACCTACCTCACTTCGATTTTCGTCAATTTACTGCTGGAGATGTTAGGAAGAGTATTCTCTCCATATCATCAAACGCTGTTGGTATTGACTCTATAAGTCGCAACATGATCCTTCCTATCCTTGACCACCTACTCCCAATACTGTGTCATATCTTAAATTTCTCCATAACTTGCGGTGTGTTTCCTTCCGCTTGGAAGGATGCTCAGATAATACCTCTCCCTAAAAAAACAAATCCGTCATCTTTTTCCGAGTATCGTCCCATATCCATTTTGCCCTTCCTGTCTAAAATCCTTGAACGTTTAATTTATAACCAACTTAATCATTACCTGACCCAAAATGACCTCCTTAATCCTCTCCAGTCTGGCTTTCGGCCGGGGCACAGTACGGTTACTGCACTCGTCAAGATTAGTGATGACATCCGTCAAGGCATGGACAATGGTCACTTAACCGTACTGGCGCTTCTGGACTTTAGCAATGCCTTCAATTGCGTTGATTTTGAAATACTCCTTGCTATACTCCGTTCTACTAACATATCTCCGGCAGTGGTTGACTGGTTTCAAAGTTACTTGTATGGCCGTCGACAGAGAATACGCCTGGACGAGAATTACTCGAATTGGTGTGTCACATCTGCTGGTGTACCGCAGGGTGGCGTCTTATCACCCTTACTCTTCGCCATTTTTATAAATGCTATATCCCATAATCTTTCTTCTTCCTATCACCTCTACGCCGACGATTTACAACTCTACTGTCAGGCTCCATTGGGATGGCTCTCCGAGGCTGTGATGGTTTTAAATGACGACTTACGCCGTATACTGGATTGGAGTAACTTATATGGTCTCAAAGTTAATCCACTGAAAACGCAGGTCATTATTTTAGGCAGTTCCCGCATTATTAGTCAAATTGATTGAACTCACTCCCACAAGTAACATTTGATGGAATATCTATTCCATATAGTCACTCTGTAAAAAATCTTGGCGTTCTTTTTGATCGGAATCTGTCGTGGGTTCCTCAAATTACAGAAATAAGCCGTAAAATATTTGCTTCTGGAGGATATTTGCGTAGACTACGAAATTTTCTGCCTACAACCACCAAAATTGCGCTCGCACAATCGCTTTTACTTCCCATTCTTGATTACGCCGACGTATGCTATTTGGACCTCACAGAGGAGTTGCTGGATAAACTTGAGCGCCTTCAAAACTTCTGTATAAGATTCATATTTGGCTTGCGCAAATATGACCATGTCTCTGAATTTCGCGCTAAGCTCAAGTGGCTGCCCATCCGCCGTCGCCGGGATGCACATATACTTTCTCTTCTTTATAACGTCTTGTTTAATCCCTCTTCCCCTCGTTATTTACAAGAACGGTTCAATTATCGACACTCTCTCCTCACTAGACCCCTAAGAGCATCAGATACTCTCACGTTAGATATTCCTCAACACAATACCTCTTTTTACTCCTGTTCCTTCACAGTGAAAGCTGTGAAATTATGGAATGCTTTGCCCCTCGAAATTAAGCGTTCACCCACTCTTGATGTATTCAAGAGTCATGTTAAGGCATACTTTCTTGAAATGTAGCTGCGGTACTATCTACGATCAATATTATTTTGTATGTAGGTATTATATTTATATATTTATGTTTATGTATGTTTATTACTTATTTATGTGTATTAAATAATATAGGTAGGTATTCTTTTGTATTATTATGTGTAAATCACATATTTTGTTTCTTGTTTTAGTAATATTTGTATTTTTAGTAAGTTAGTTTAGGTAATATGTTGTTAAGTACATAATTTTCTATCACAATTTATTTGTTAATTAAGGGCCACTTTATGTATATATTCTCCTTTTCCGTGCAAGGTTGCCTGGAAGAGATTGCTTTGAGCAATAAGGCCGCCTATTAATAGTGTCACCCGTTAGTTTCTAAGTTTATTGTTTGTTTTTCTTTTTAAATTTTTGTGTGGTCTGTTAATAAAGAGTTTATTATTATTATGTTCTTGTATATTTTACTCTCAAAGTGTTTAAGACACTTCGGTGATAATTATAAAGTCACGGGCCTAAGCCAAGTGAACTTCATGTTCTGTAACAGGTTGATTATTTAAATCTTCTTGGAGAAACTTGCGGACTATGCGGCACGTATTTAAAATGGCAGCTTTAAATTTGTCGTGAAGTTTTGTGCAATACATAGTCCTGTCTGTATCTAATTTGGTTATATAGTAATATGTGCGCATGATGAATGTATTCATATGATCGTCCCACTTCATGCGCACCCTGGGTTTCCCAGCTTTGGTGGTCACAGGTTGGTTGACACATGCCTCCTGTGAAACATCCTTAGCTGGCGTTATAGGTATGCTGTTACTCCTACTGCTACTCCTACTGCTTCTACTAGCGGCTGTAGTCCTTGAGGACATTCCCCTACCCCCCGCGTCCCCGACTCCCGCCCAGCCGACCGGCCGAGAGTCACTGGCTAGCATGCTGTCGCGCCCGTGGCCAGCTACAGACGCGCCCCGGCGATCGCCCCCGGGCAGCGGCCCTATACGTGTTTTACTTTGTCTAGTCTCCATATTGATGGGTTACCATTCCCTTGTTAGCAGCATAAGTTTAATTTGTATGCGTGTCCGCCCCCCACGTGATCTGGTGTTCGATCAGGACGTAAGGTTGGATTTTGGGGGGCTTATTATTATTATTATTATTATTATGATTCACGGCCATAATCATAGAGTTTACCTACTACGTATAGAGTTAGAACTTTACACCGAAAGCACGAATTGGATTGTTTTCGTCTTGTTGCACTTGTGGAAGTGTCATACTTTTGTCGCGGCACATCAGGACTTAATCATGATCTAAACTATTATGATGATCGGCATCGTTACACCTTTGTGATCACAAGAAGACTAAAGTAACTAAGAATCTATACTAATATTATAAAGCTGAAGAGTTTGTTTGTTTGTTTGAACGCTAGGATCTCGGGAAGTGCTGGTCCGAATTGAAAGATTCTTTTTCTATTGGATAGTCCATTTATCGAGGAAGGCTATAGGCTATAGAAAATAACGCTACTATTAATAGAAGCGGAGCATGAATCAAGAATGTAATAAAATCGGGAAAAAATATTCCTTATTGAGAGTTTTTGTACATTTCGTGTTTTGACATGACACATGACAGCATGTGTCTAAGATTGGGTCATTGAATATCACAGATTACATACCTCTTGAATATAAAACCTTTTTGCTAATCTCTGAGTTGGTACGACCAATTTCCGACAGGTGGCGTAGCAGGTAGCTGAAGAGGTGTTTTGTTAGAAAGCGAAATTCTTAGGAATTACTGAACGGATTTCTAAAATTTTTTCACCGTTGGATATGTGCGGGATCTCGATGAGTGCTATGTATGTTCCACGGGCGAAGCCGGGGCGGACATCTAGTGTAAACAATATTTGAATAGCAGATGGAACGTACCCCATCTTGAGCACCCTGTTGGCCTCGAGCAGGTATTCAGTAAGACCAGTCCCCATGAGCGCCAAGCAGTAGACCGCGGCGTCCACGGACGCCGACAGCAGCGGCGTGCGCGCCATGTCGCACGCCTCCACGCCCGGCGCGGAAGCCACCAGGTCGAACGACCGCACCGACTGGGGGACCAGCTTCGAGAGGGTCGCTTCTCCACAGCCCATGTCCGCTATTGTGTGCGTTTTAGGCCTGTCAACAGTATTCATTAGACTATCTGCACAGTTTGCAAACAATAATTCAATGACTTGGAGACAATAGATAAATATTGGTGGACATTCACACAACACCATCTAGACAAAGTGATATTCCCAGAATGTACAGCAAATTTTGGGTAGGGGAGTGGAAACTTGTCACATGCTTTTCCTATTATACCCCAACAGGCTGCAAGCCTAGCTGGTGAGTATCAGGACAAAATGAAGCCACACATTTCTCAAAATGTTATTTAATTTTTTGTTCAATAAATATGTTTAGGCAATATGCAATTTTATAAGTTCTAGTTTAATGTTTAACAAATAAAATTAAAAAAGTAATAAGCAAGACAATTCAGTCGGGCCTGCATTGTTTTTTGCAAAATCTTAGTGTTTGTGGTGATTTGAAGTATAGGAATATAAGAATAGGGTTTAATTAAATTAATAGGGTTAAATTTTAATTCTCAAAATTCTCTCTCAGATTCTCAAAAAGACAGGTCATTTTGTTGGATCTTTCTACCAGCCAGGTGATCTAATGAAGTGAGGGATTAATTTTGCCCCGCTACTCACTAGCCAGGTCTGCACCTCCGTGTTGGGGATAGTAGGAGAGCTGTGTGACAAGCTTTCAGCTTACCTCGAGCTCCTACCCAAAATTTGCTACCAGCTCTCAGAATATAATAAAGCAAACATTGTACAGTGGGAGCGAGAAAGCTGATTTAATCCTAGTAATATTACAATTGTTTGGATGTTTGTTGCTCAATCACACTGGAATAGATAAATATAATACAACTGATTAAAAGCTTAAAATAAAATTATAATAAATATGATGATACAACCAATTAAATGCTAAAAATGAAAACAAAAGAAGACTTTATCAGCTGACTATTATTAACATTGTATAAATTCAAACCAATAGAAATTGTGTTGCTAGACATATTGCATGCCTCTAGAAGAGGCCAGTTTGTATGGGTCAAAACTTTTAAAATGTTTTGTATCACCTTTTTTACCTGCAAACTGCAATAAATATTTTTGTATTTGTAAGTAGAAATTTGAAACATAACTGATTAGTCTGGAATAACAAATAGGTTACTTTTATTGGTAGAAAACTTATGGAAACTGTAAAACCGTGGATTGCTGCTAGTATTTCTAAATAATACTCACATTCTTCAGATCTTCTTTGCAATAACATGTAGAGGATTGACCGCCATTTCTTCAGCTGTTGTTGGTAGCCCTGATGGTATGTCCGGAAGGCTGCAGGGTCATTTTGGAAGAGCTCCTTAGCATCCCCACCTGATGAGGTGTACAGCTTCTCGTTCAAGTAGCGGAACTGGGCCGCTGTAAACAATACATTGTTTAAAACTCTTTATTTAATTGATTTTATCTGACCTGTGATAAGTTCACTGAACGATTTATATTCAAATAGCTATACTGTGCTAAGAGAGACAAGGACTGAAAATTGGTCAATTTAAAACTCCAAATCTAGGTTTTGAGCGGATATGCCACTCATAAGGTAGATTAAACACGGTGGGGCCTATTGCTGGCATGCAATGGTCTGTAGCTCCAGGCCCCTGCTTCCTGCAAAGCTCGCATCGGGCAACACTAACAGCCACACTTCCCTCGATGTATTGGGATTGTTATGGGCCAGTTTGTGCATCACACACATTTCATGCTGATCTCATCACTGTCATGAATATTAACAAAATAATATAAGGTTTATTTTAGAAGCAAATTTGGGTCGGGTCTTGAATCGAGCCGCCTGAATTTGAGGATTCTGCTACTGTAGAATGGTCAAAGGGATTTGTCTTGACCCTCCCAATTGGATTTTAGCTGCCGGAGTTACGCGAAAATATTTTAAATTAATATTTAATGTTTCTGTAAATTCGCACGAAAAAACATGCAAATGCGTGAAATGGAACGCAATATCAGGAAATATTGCATAAGTTTGAACGTCTTCGATGTTTATATTCGTGAAACGAAACGTTTTCATGATGTTATATTGGTGGAGGCGATGCCTTTAAGCCAAAAAAAGATTTTTTTTTAGAAATGATTAAAACGATAAATTATGTCTATAAATTATATAAATCATTTTGTGAACGAAATATAGTAATTACATCATTTTCCTGCCTTCAATATTTAATAAAATAGCCATACCCAGAGATCAACTCAGACCGGTTAGGTCGAAATTGGTCACAAAACCGACACAGAGCACCCCGACTCCACCTAGTCTTGTGGCCCCTACCCCTAGAGTGTTTCTAAATAATGCGGGAGCCAGAAGCTCAAGGGAGGTCCTGAACGTTGCTTTGCCGCATGAAGCCAAGTTGAGTACCTCCGTAGACCTCCGTAGCGAAACGAAGGCTGAGTGTGGCGGAGCAAAGTTCAGGGCGACCGCTAGAGCTTCTAGCGGGAGCCCACCCGGAGTCCAACTCAGACCGGTGAGGTCGAAATGAGTGACAGATACAACTAGCCCCAATCCCTACCCCCTTCCCCCTCCCTAAATTTAGGTATAAAAGTTATTTAGTAGAGTAGCAAAAATGATCTTTGATATTTAATTTTTAAAAAACTATGCGGTTCCGGCAGGAAAAAATGGTAGGGGGTAGTTCCCTCACCCTTCCTCCCCTCCACCAACTCCCCTAAATTCAGGCGGCTCGATTCAAGACCTTACCCGCAAATTTCTTTACCTTTTAATCGGTCCAGCATTCTGTCTCTTAGTTTATTGCTGGATACAGTAATTGAGTTTCTAGTCGGGTTGTTTTGCGCCAGCATTGCCCTTATCCTTTCTTTCTTTTTCTCAGCAACAGACAGAACTTGTTTTGCTTGTCCACCGAATAACACATCCTCTTCGTCGTCCCGTTTAATTGGTGCATAGAACTTCTTTTTCTTCGCCTCCAGTATTAACTCATCAGCTTTGTCTGTGTCAAGGTTTGGTATGTTTCCTAGCTTTTTGTTTTTCTTTTTTTTCTTATCTACAATTTGCTCATTCAGTTTTCTTTTTTTGGGCAAGCTCTTAATTTCTTCTACTTTTGCAACATGTTTTTGTGGTGGTGTCTTTTGTTGGATTTTTTTCATGTTCTTTTTTGGCTTTAACAATTTTTTTGGGGATGGAGTCGTGTCATTTTTCCACTGCTTCTTACTCTGAAAAATAATTAATGCATTGTATGCAAGTCTGCTCGAAAGCATAAGCGCACTAAAGATGTTATTTTGAAAGAAAAAATATCTCTAATTGTTTTGTTTTCCTCACTTTTCCTTTTTTTCTTTATGGATGTGTTATCTTCGTCCCAATCTGGTACTTTAAACATTTTACTGTTCTACTTATCCTAAATAAATATAAAAATTAATGATCTAAACGTTTTCTTAGTTTGTTTACTTTTTAGGTTAGATTTAAGTTTTTTTTTCGATTTGTGTAGTCTGTAGCTCTGTGGTGGGTTGCAGTGTTTCCACTTTAATATTTTCCATTCCCCTCGCCTCAATTAAGATTTCCCCTTTTTGCCCCTCAAAAATTATTCTGGTATAGTTTTGGCAACCCCTCCTCAGGAGAAATTCAAACTTTAAAATTGCAATCAATCTCAAATGCCTCATCGAAAACCATATTATAAGATGCATCGCCATATGGAAACTGATATCTGTATGGACTAATTATAGGATTTTTTTTCTCAATATGATAAAGTTTTTGTATTTGTTTGATTAGGCATGATTTCCCCTTTACATCTCTTTCCCCTTTATATTCTCCTCTGGACTCTAATTTCCCCTCAAAAGGGGAAGTTCCCTCATTGTGGAAACACTGGTGGATGGTTCCGAATCATACCATCAACACAACAAAATTGTTCACACCGAAAGAAAAACAGATTTACAGACAAAGAAAAACAATAATAGCTAGTGCTACAACAGCCGGCATTATCGCTGAAAGTGATTTCTTCAAGGCAACCTTTTATTATTTAACCCTAGATTTTAGATAGTTGGATTGTAAATTGATAGTGATCTGTGGGAAACTGCCAATGCATAACTGCCATTTTTTAGAGTTCCCAAGTGGGATGGTGTTATAAGATTATTAAAAAAAATAAGGAAAATGTACCTATGTCATAGAATCCATACTAATATTATAAATGCGAAAGTAACTCTGTCTGTCTGTCTGTCTGTCTGTCCGTCTTTACCGCCTAAACCAACCAACAGATTTTGATGAAATTTGATACATAGATAGAATAGATCCCGAGAAAGGACATAGGCTACTTTTTGTTCCGAAAAAAGGGTTGCAAGGGTTAAAATAAGGGATGAAAGTTTATATGAAAAACTTCGTCATTGTTGAAGAACTATGAAACTTTACGTCTAGATATTTAACACGAAACCATAAAATGTATATTTTAGCAGTTTTGTAGTTTCGAACTGTACCTACGGGGGTGGAATTGGGGGTGAAAGTCTGGAAGTTCAATATTATTGAAGATAAAACCATGAAACTTTGTATCTAGACACTTGAAATGGAGTCGATAAACGTTTGTTCCAGCAATTTTATAATTTCTAACTATACGGGGATACTTATATAACCGCTTGATACACTGGCCGCTTTTCGCGTTTTACAAATTTGGCGGGAAAACTGGTGTCAGGTTCCATAAGTGCGGTGTTTATGTTTCGGCATATGAAGTGCCGCCTTACTTTTATCCGTTTGAGCCATTTACTCTCAAGAACATTTCAAGACGCTTCTAGCGGTATCATTTATTTATAATTAATGTACTTAAATAAATTCAAGATGGCCGCCGCTACAAAATGGCGGATAATTTATGTTTTATTAATCCCATCAATATGGATATCAAATGAAAGGGCTCAACAAGCAGAATACAATATACTATAAAAAAAAATTAAATCCAAGATGGCGGCCGCTACAATATGGCGGATAACGTAGGTTTTATCAATCCCATCCACATGGGTATCAAATGAAAGGGCTTAACAAGCAGAATACAATATACTAAAAAAAAATTGAAATCCAAGATGGCGGCCTCTACAAAATGGCGGATAACGTAGGTTTTATCAATCCCATCAATATTGGTATCAAATGAAAGTGCTCAACCAGTATAATAGAATGTACTATATAAAATTAAAATCCAAGATGGCCGCCTCTACACAATGGCGGATAACTTAGGTTTTATCAATCCCATCAACATGGGTATCAAAAAGGGCTTGACAAGAAGAATACAGTGCACTATACAACCTCAATATTTAAGATGGGCGCAGCCACTAAATGGCGTATCAGACAGAATTTTTGATAGTCGACGAGATTTCTATGGTGTCTTATCAAATGTTATGCATGATGGACGCTCGATTAAGGCAAATTAAGAACTGCGAAAATGAGTTTTTTTTGGAGGAGTAAACGTATTACTTTTCGGTAATCTTTTACAACTGCCCCTATAAAATGATCAGGAACACCTGTTTTCAATTCTAATATGAAATTATATATGTATATATATGAAAGTAACTCTCTCTGTCCGTTACCGTCTAACGCCTAAGCCACTTAAAGAGTTTGTTACAATTTGGTGCACAGATAGACTAGACTTAGAAAAGGACAACGGCGACTTTTTATCACAGAAAAAGAGTTGAAAAGAGTGGAAATGAGGAGTAAAAGTGTGCATGGAAGGATTTTTGCACTCTTTGTATGTTATTTTCAACCGACTTCAAAAAAAGGAGGAGGTTATCAATCCAGTTGTATTTCCAATTGATAATCAATTTAGATGGTCATTTTTTTTGGTTGGTAGATTATAGTTCAGAGGTGGTCTTATAAATTTTATCGAAATCAGTGCGGCGGTTTTTGACAAACAAACTAAAATTTGCGTTCATGTAATCAGACGATATATCTACTAATATCTACTAATAGACTCTAATAAAATTTGGTGAACCGTCCAAATATGATTTAAATTAAAGTCTGTTTTTGATAATTTTTTTGAGAACATAGTTTTTTTTGTAATTTGTCGTGTAAATTGTACATTTATTAATAAATATAAAACTTTGAGTTAGACCGATTTTGATTAGGAAACGTGAATTTGATGGTAGTAGACATACGAGTAGGTACTGCCTCAATTACTTTAATAAATATGTGGCGCGGACGAAGTCGCGGGTAAAAGCTAGTAGATAATATAGATAGAACGGACACCCCACCCCCGCCAATTTCAAGCTTCCTCGCCCTCAGGCCGTTTCGGATACGTTAGGAGCACTCAACGAAGGGCTGGTATCGAACATCTAATTCCTAACGAAATATCATCATGGTGGGTTGCTGTGCTGTTTACGGCTGTCCGTCAAATAAACGGGACAAGAATAAAAGCTTTATTTAATTTCCTAAGGATAAAGTAACGTAAGATTAGAAACTTTTAAATAACGTTGCTTTATAATAACGTAGTAATGTTTAACTCAAAGTTCGTAACTTACACACATTGAGATAATATTATTTACGTAGTAATAATTTCTCAAAGCTTACACAGCCAGTTTTGGGCACGGATTGGTAATGCCTGGAGGAATAATTATAGTGACAGAATAAAGTTTCCTTCTTGGGTAAGTGTAAAATAATATGCGAATGTGTACCTACTAACAAAAATAGATATCTAGGTACCTATCGATCATCAGTTTCGTTTGATAAAATCAAATATAATATCATCGCGGCAATACATACACACTTTTAATTAGAATAGTATAATTTGGCACCATTCTATTTTTGTAACTCAACATTACAGGAAGTTTATAAACTACTTTACGTCACCAAGTGATATCAAGGGGCACAACTATTCAATAAAATAATTCAGTAGCCCTAGCTCTAACGCACACATTCACGCGTGTGTACGAACAACATCTGCGTAGTTGTCTGAAGAGTAGGTAGCTCCACAGCAGCGCTTGTATGGAGTTTTAGTGGAGTGTCCGGGGTGTGCCTATGTACACCTAGTGATTTTATGTTCTAAAGTTGTATATGATTTAACAAATATGAAAAAATGCATTGTATAGCATAAATTGGATTTTTTTAAAACGCTTTTAAGCTTGGCACTTTTTTTTTCGCCAAAAATATGTACCTATTTTGTTTTTTTAATTTTACGATGTTTCTATGTAAATTAACTTAGTTTATGTCAAAACAAAGACTGGTTCAAGGAGATGCCATCAAACCAGTCTTGCCAGAAGGTTACTTTTGTAACTTTTAGGGGAATTTTGAACTGCTTTGGTTACTCAAATGAATGAAAAGGCTACTTTTAGGTATACGACAACTGCATAAATATCAATTCCCAATGCATCAATTTATATAGGATCAATATAAAGAAATCACAAAATGATCAAATACTCATCGATGTTTCTATAAGTCAAAACAACCAATATTCAATTCTGTCAACTTTTAGTTACTTTCCAGTAAAAAATATATGAAAGGTTACTTATCATATAAAAAAAAAGGTTACATTTTTTATATTTCAGGTAATTTTTGACAAGATCTGACTGGCAGCACTGCATCAAACAAAAAAATATGGGTATACCTTCCCGAACGAAAATACAAAAATTTTATTTCGCGCCTAAAACCCAACTGTAACAGATAAGCTTGTTTGGTTTGATTTAGTGGTCCCCAAAGTAGCCACTGGCCAGGGGGTTTAGTCATGCAAATACCTAGGCATGTCCAAGGAATAATAAGTTTAATTATTCCCCCCTATCCTTATCCCCTATTTGCTATAGGCAGAATTTTGAGAAATAGGTAGACAGCTAGTAAAGTAGGTATACTTCCTTAGTGGACGTAGTCATCGTCATAAGAAAAATACACGTGCGAAAATTAATGTTTGCCCGAAGGATTTGGCCTGTGCGTTTATTAAAAATTTTCACCTCTTATTTTGCGTGTTTTAGGGTTAAATTTTGAAAAACGCTGTACTTAACTCATTATTTTGACCAAACCGAATCGAAATCTTCCTTAGTGGAAGTTTGAACTAGGTACTTAATCCTAGTTCTTAAAATGTAAAAAGAGCCTTAATACTCGATACCAAAATCAATTCAGTCTTTAATTTGAATAAGATAGCGTTTACTTAAAAACGTATTGCAAGACTACGAGTTGTGTTAGTGTTCAGAATAATTATCACCATGAGTCTAATGCAGAAAATCCGTTACTTACCTCAGTTACCTATTCACAAGTCACAAGCGTCGCGTCCCAACTTTCTCTATTTTAAGGCTTTGCGGACAGTTTTCAGAGGATAAAAAATGTGAAAAAGTAGGATGTGCCATAAATTGGTAAAATCCAAAGCTTCATCTTTAGCAAAATATGTTCCCAGAAGGAAAATATTCCTGTAAAAGATAATGCCGTGGTAATACCCAATTTATAAAGATAGTGCGAATGTTTTATTTTTTAGATACCTATATTTTCTAAAATGATAAATTGGAGCAAACTTTACTATAATTTAAAACTATCTTCGACAGGAAAACTGTATTCTCAATGTACTTTACTCATCTGATTGATCTATATTGTATATTATTAATTTAATAAATGAAAATCCTAAAACTGATAACCATCCTATTCGAAAGGTGGCGGTTGGAGACATAAACCAAGAATCGGGCTGAGTGGCGTATTATGGGAGAGGGCTATGTCCAGCATTGGACGAATACAAGCTGATGATGGTGATAACTTTCTTCTGTTGTGATACTTATGCCACAGAAGGTATATAATTATGTGTTTCATAAAAGTTTGTTATTCCAGTGTAATTTACGTATTTTTACTTTAAATTAAATAAATGAATGTTGGTACTGAGAACATGGTAATAAGAATCCACTATCTACATTGTGAATTTTTGGAACTTTTTCTTCCGAAAAAAAACGGGTCATTCTACATATTATCCTTTCACGCAACATCCACGCCAAAATCATGGAACTTATCTATTTTTACATAAAAGACATTTTTTACTTATTACTAAACAGTGGCGGCGGCTTTGTTCTACTAGTAACCCCACTGTGATGTGGCTACTAAGCCCACGAGAAGCCCACTATCGCTGTCTACACGAGGTTTGGCGGTTTTTTCTTTCAGAAAATGGCTTAACCTTCTTATCCGTTTGTGCTTACTTGATGGATGAATGTTGACATTAGGGAATACGTTATTTGTGTCAATATTTACAAAATATTGCCTTCATCAAACCAGTGTACTACTTAGTCTCAGATCAAACCAAAAACTCATTAAAATTGTGAATGATTTTTTTCTGGAATAGGTGCAACAGTTCCTGCAGGTACCTACTTGAAAGTTGAACCGGATCGTCGTGGTCGTAAAGTGACTAATTCGATGTATAATAGTATGTCAGATTCCTTACGAGTGATTGAACATGGTAAGTGTATGGAATACTTTCAGCTATAGTGGCCGGCAAACAAGTTGACCAAAAGTGACGTGGAAGGGGAAAGATCACGCATGTGCACTTCCACCAAAGAGACCTTAAATACGTTTCTGCGCAACCATACGCAGCTAACTTCAACTTGGGTCAACTTGTTTGCCGGCTCTATGCTGTGTATGCTTTTAGGTATGCTCTACGCATGCATGAAGCAATTGTGCGAAAGTAGAGTAACTGGTAACACAATATAAAGAAATACGTAGTAATTTTAAAATAATAGGACCCTGTGTCTACTGTCCATCCCAGAAACGGTAGGCAGTACTTAGTAGGTAACCTATTAGCGTAGTAGCAGCCATGTGAAGCTAACTGTCATAGGATAGGTCCTTTCTAAAAGCTGGTGGCTGATCTTATCTGTATCACAGTTTAAAGTACTTATCTATTAAATTTAGCAAGTGAAGAATTATATTTTAAATGGACCATTGTTTTACCTACCTAATCCTACTAATATTGTAATATTATAAATACGAAAGTAACTCTGTCTGTTTGTCTGTCTGTCTGTCTGTCTGTCTGTCCGTCTTTACCGCCTAAACCAACCAACAGATTTTGATGAAATTTGATACATAGATAGAATAGATCCCGAGAAAGGACATAGGCTACTTTTTGTTCCGAAAAAAGGGTTGAAAGGGTTAAAATAAGGGATGAAAGTTTATATGGAAAACTTCGTCATTGTTGAAGAACTATGAAACTTTACGTCTAGATATTTAACACGAAACCATAAAATGTATGTTTTAGCAGTTTTGTAGTTTCGAACTGTACCTTGGTGGAATAGTGGTGAAAGTCTGGAAGTTCAATATTATTGAAGATAAAACCATGAAACTTTGTATCTAGACACTTGAAATGGAGTCGATAAACGTTTGTTCCAGCAATTTTATAATTTCTAACTATACGGGGATACTTATATAACCGCTTGATACACTGGCCGCTTTTCGCGTTTTACAAATTTGGCGGGAAAACGGGTGTCAGGTTACATAAGTGTGGTGTTTATGTTTCGGCATATGAAGTGCCGCCTTACTTTTACCCGTTTGAGCCATTTACTCTCAAGAACGTTTCAAGACACTTCTAGCAGTATCATTTATTTATAATTAATGTACTTAAATAAATTCAAGATGGCCGCCGCTACAAAATGGCTGATAATTTATGTTTTATTAATCCCATCAATATGGGTATCAAATGAAAGGGCTCAACAAGCAGAATACAATATACTATAAAAAATTGAAATCCAAGATGGCGGCCGCTACAAAATGGCGGATAACGTAGGTTTTATCAATCCCATCAACATGGGTATCAAATGAAAGGGCTCAACAAGCAGAATACAATATACTATAAAAATTGAAATCCAAGATGGTGGCCGCTACAAAATGGCGGATAACGTAGGTTTTATCAATCCCATCAATATGGGTATCAAATGAAAGTCCTTGGCAAGAAGAATACAGTGCACTATACAACCTCAATATTTAAGATGGGTGCAGCCACTAAATGGCGTATCAGACAGAATTTTGATAGTCGACGAGATTTCCATGGTGTCTTATCAAATGTTATGCATGATGGACGCTCGATTAAGGCAAATTAAGAACTGCGAAAATGAGTTTTTTGGAGGAGTAAACGTATTACTTTTCGGTAATCTTTTACAACTGCCTCCTATAAAATGATCAGGAACACCTGTTTTCAATTCTCACATGAAATTATATATATGAAAGTAACTCTCTCTGTCCGTTACCGTCTAACGCCTAAGCCACTTAAAGAGTTTGTTACAATTTGGTGCACAGATAGACTAGACTTAGGAAAGGACAACGGCGACTTTTTATCACAGAAAAAGAGTTGAAAAGAGTGGAAATGAGGAGTAAAAGTGTGCATGGAAGGCTCTTTGCACTCTTTGTATGCTATTTTTAACCGACTTCTAAAAACGAGGAGGTTATCAATCCAGTTGTATTTCCAATTGTGAATCAATTTAGATGGTTATTTTTTTGGTTGGTAGATTATAGTTCAGAGGTGGTCATATAAATTTTATCGAAATCAGTGCGGCTATTTTTGAAGAATGAAACTAAAATTTGCGTTCATGTAATCAGACGATATATCTACTAATATCTACTAATAGACTCCAATAAAATTTGGTGGACCGTCCCAATTTGATTTTAAATTAAAGTCTGTTTTTGATTAATTTTTTAAATATAAAACTTTGACTTAGACCGATTTTGATTAGGAAACGTGAATTTGTATGGTAGTAGACATACGAGTAGGTACTGCCTTAATTACTTTAGTAAATATGTGGCGCGGACGAAGTCGCGGGTTAAAGCTAGTAATATATAAAAACTGTACAATGTGGAATTCTCGTAATGGGATACTGTTAAAATGTAATCTTAATATATATAAATCTCCTGTCACGATGTTTGTCCTCGATGGACTCCTAAACTACTTAGCCGATTTTAATCAAATTTGGACACCGTGTGTAGATTGATCCAACTTAAAAGATAGGATAGTTTTTATTTCGATTAATGGGCTTTATGTGACCATATCCGAGCGAAGCCGGAACGGGCCGCTAGTTGTATAATAACTTCATGTACCATAATTTCCATAATTTCCACACTAAAAATATTTTGTGCGATTCTACAGTTGTGACGACATAAACGTACATACAAAACAAGCGGTTTCTGTATTACGGTATTATTAGATATAGATTAGGTAGTGGGTAAAAGTAGGTAGGTATCAGCTACCAGTAGTGTGCATGCGGGCTACTTGTTCATCAGTTTGTTTTATTTTGTGTCTGTGAACTTTTAGTGTATTTCTGGTATATTTTCAAGTACATTTTACCAATTGGTACGTTTTTTATTTGTCGATTACTTAGTAATAAGCGAATCGGTAAACGTAGTGTAGGATGCCCGGAGACTAGATGGAGTGACGATGTACAAAACGCTGGTGGCGGTTGGAGACATAAGCCCGAGGATCGGGCTTAGTGGCGTATAATAAGAGAGGGCTATGCCCAGCAGAGGGCGACTACAGGCTGATGATGATGAATGAATATTTGAGTGATACACTGCATAATTTTAAACAATGACGCGGTCAACGATTGAAGTAGGCGTATCTAGAAGAAATCGATTCACTATAGACTTGAAGCCACCGGTTTTGTATCCATCAGGGAAAACCCACTCAAACAACGTATTCCGTAGTTTAGATATTCTTATTACAAAATTAGGAGTCAAATCTCCTCGTTCCAGTTTTTGCAACATCAATTATATTAGTTATCCGGCGGCCATAGTACCTATAAGCTTTGCTTATTGCTTAGTTTCGTGTTAGATGTTGTGTGTGAAATGTCCACCAATATTTATTATTTACGATGTCGTTTTTCGAGTTACGAGCAATTCGATAGAAGAAAGGCCAAGGTTGCATTACATCATACACACAAGCTGTACAACCTCATGAAAACATGCGTTGTAAATTCTTACAAGTAATACCTCTAGAGGTATAAGTTGTAAACTGAAATTCAACTATCGCTGCTTATGGACGTATAAAAAGTCGGACGTAGTCTCGCTAAAACAAAAACCAAAAACTGTGTCCATCGATTCGGCCATATAATATGCACGTGTGTGCTGTCACATGCAGGTTGACACGCACACATCAGTGAGGCATTACACGCGTTACTTGTGTATATGTGTGCGTGTCTATCAGTGACAACCTGACAACGCATACGTGCAAATGTGGCCGACTCTTTTGGTAGACTCTTTTCTTTCAAAACTCACGAGACCGCTGATTTTCACGGTTTCGCAACCGCCGCGGCTGAGATTATCCCCCGCGAACGTGGCGGGTGAACAAGTCTACGGCTTTGCAGGCAGACTTGTTACCAACTAAGCCCCGAGTTAGGCTGGTTTTTGGGCTCCTTCTATTGTAATAATAGGAAAAAAATAGTTTGGAACATGATACTATCCACCTACACAAAACGTTAATAGATACTAGAAGCGCATCACGGTTGGCCCAGTATAATCCACTATCCCAAAAAATTGGTTGCCTGTAAAGTCGGTATACGGGCGAAAGTTTTACGTGACAACGACTTTGAGTGGTAAAATAATTTTACGGAAGGGACGCGTGCCTTTCACTTTTATGTCTGTCTCTCTCGCTCTTAGGCGGGCTAACCATGCCCGAGTGGAAGGGACGCGTGCCTCTCACTCGCTCTCGTTGTGAGCACATAACGTGAGCGGAGCGTAACGCAGTTTCTTGAAGTGTCACCCGGCAAACCAATTTATAAGACGTTGTCACGTCAAAAGTATGCTAAGTATGACTATATTTAATCTAGGCTTATAGAATAAGCTATCGCAGTAGTAGGTAAGTACTAAATTTCATCTAGATCCATTCAGTAGTTTTGCATGATCGAGTATCAAACATCTATTCAAACAGATAAACTTTAGTAACTTGACGGCTTGATGTTAAGCGCCGATGCGGTCCACGATGGAACATGCTTACTTAGAAGAAACTGATTTAATTTTAAGATTTTAAGACAGCCACATTATATTTATCAAGCAATATCCACACTGGCAATACATTACAAAGTTTAGATATTCTAATTATGAACATCAAAATATTTATGTAACCACCGGGGAACCTTACTTAGACAACGCATTCCACACCTTAGACCATTAGATATATAAATCAATGGATGTGCCCTCCCAAACCCAGGCGCACGGAATTATGTTATCGTTGGGAAGAGTGAGCTCACTCTTTTCGTTTCGTTTTAGTCGATTGTAGGAAGTGGTGAACGCTGAACGTTATACTTATCGCTATTCGTTTTCAATAACCAAAATAAGTAGAACCGCAACATACCTCGCCGTTAGCGATTCTAGGGGTCAAGTAGATAGATAGTTGTGAACCACAGACGCTACACCCAGAGACGCAATTTATTAACCACTTCAAGGAGCTCAGGGCACATCCATTGATTTTTATCGAGGCTTAGACGTTCATATCACAACAGAGGTGCCAAACCTCCTTTTTCTTCTTTTTTGGAACATACCAACAAGACCTACAAACCTACATACATTCGCAATTTTACAATATTAAAAGAAAAACGCGAGAAAGCCATCATTTATTCATGAAAAAATATATTTAGTCCGACCAGCTCATTGACGAATCTATTTTGGTCAGGCACCTATTTAAAGAAACATATTTATTTAGTTCACTTACTTCACGATGCCACTGTTGTATTTTCTACGACCAGCAAGTAATTCGTAAATTTGTTTCAGTTCGAGTATTTACTCAAATGTTAGAGTATGTTGGTCTGTAGGCGCAGACACGTTTTTCGGGATATTAAGGTCAGTTCACATTTGCTGCGACATAGATTTGATTTTTACTTACTATCGGGTTAAGTTCAACGGGAATTAAACTAAGCATTACTTCCAAATAATCTATACTATCTATACTAATATTATAAAGCTGAAGAGTTTGTTTGTTTGAACGCTAGGATCTCGGGAAGTACAGGTCCGAATTGAAAGATTCTTTTTCTATTGGATAGTCCATTTATCGACGAAGGCTTATAGGCTATAGAACATAACGCTACTATCAATAGAAGCGGAGCATGAATCAAGAATGTAACAAAGACGGGAAAACCCTTTTTGAGTTTTCGTACCGTGCTTTGACATGACAGCATGTGTCTAAGATTGCGTCATTGAACCTTTGCTTATCAAATTTGTTTCTAAATCTGAGTAGGTACGACCAATTTCCGACAGATGACGTAGCAGGTACCTGAAGCGGTTTTTTGTTTGAAAGCGATATTCTCAGGAATTACTCAACCGATTTCAAAAATTATTTCACCGTTGGACATGTCCGGGATCCCGATGAGCGCTATATATGTACCACGGGCGAAGCCGAGGCAGACATCTAGTAATTAATATAAAAATATAATTTTCTGAACAGTTGGAAATGCAATGTCAAGCAGAGATTCGCTCTTATGTGGAATAGGTACGAGTATTATCGTACCTTTAGGATGGTTCGGCTAAATACCAGCTGAGGGTTTTGGAATCGAGCAAGAAACGAGCCAAAAAGCTCTTAGGCAGTAAATCTATAACATCGCCGACAAATTTCTAACATATTAGTTTATTAAAGTTAAAGACAAAGTACTTTATTCATAAATGTACAATTTACACGTCAATTATTAAAATATAAAAACAAAAGAAAGAAAAGTAAAGTAAAGTAAAGTATACAAATTGTATGCATTTTCAAAGTATGAAATGACTACTTTACTGTATTACAATGGTTATCGTACAGAAAACTGTCAAGCATTATAGCAGTCTAATATTTCTTTATTTCAATTGCAATTGCAACTTTGCTATCACTCTCTAAAAATTCGCTGTAGGAAAGTATAAAAGTTTGATCGATAAGCCAGCACTTTAATCTGTTTTTGAAGTAGCCGAAACTTGGGGCCGATATAACTATTTTGGGAAGAGTGTTATAAACTTGCGGTCCCATAATTTGGGATATATCGGATATTATCGGATCATATTATGATCATATTATCGGATACATTTCGGAGAGTGTGGAACTGATCTGCGCAATCGAATACTTACCATCTTGCCTTTTCTATAGTACTATTTATAATTCAAAAAAAAGCGACGCGGTTGATGTACGCTTGTTACTTTTGTGATAAGAACGTCTAGGCTGTGGAATGGGTTGCCTGAATGGGGTTTTCCTATGGATGATCTTAGTGTCTTCAAATCGAGAGGAATCGGTTTCTGGGCAAATACGCCCCATCGAAAACCGCATCGTCGCTTAACATCAGGCTAGGTGGTCAAGTGTAAATCTATAATAAGTGATAATCCATTTTTTTCATGTGATAACGTCTTATAAATCGAAGAAAGCCGGCTGCAAGCCTGAAAAAAATGTAGCGGTCCCCTGATACGAGCGTGCAAGCGAGGGCGCGGAAAAATGATAGAGATACACGATCGGCCTAAGCGTTCGACTTGTGACGCATCTACGTTTTTACGTACATACGTGAAATTATCTTTCATACACCAACTTGACATCCATTTTTTAAAATCATTATTTATCATTTTGGCGATAACAAGTTAGTTATCTCATTCTATTTTATTCAGCAAGTTACCACTTATCTTCTGATAAAAAAATTAAATCAATTAAAAAAATAACGAAGTTTCTAATTACATATTAGTGCTTTAGCATTTTGTAATTAAAAAGTCTTGTATTGCACGCTGAGAAAAGCGGTTTTCGCACGTTTGAACCCAGCAGATTAAGTACTTTTTTAATAATCTGAGTACACAGAACAGATATTGTTCTGTGTATACCTACTTGGACGGTAGAACTAAAGAGTCGCTTACTTGGAACTAGGCGGAACGGAAAGGTATCTTAAAACTAAGCAAAATCTGAATTAAAGGGAGGTGGGCCGTGATTATGCATTTTTAAAACAATTTTGAGATCTTTAAAATAGTGTAATACTCTGAAACCGCTGCTAGGACTCGGGACCTTCTCAAGTCAAGGCATTATTCACCACGTTGGCCTAGTATGGGTTTGGTAGATGATACATGACCTCGAAAGATTCAAGGCACATCACGGTTTCCTCACGATGTTTTCTTTCACCGTTTTAAGTTAGCGGTATTATGCACACGACTTCGAAAAGACAGTGGTGCGCGTGGGATTTGGACCCAGGTTTTCCGGGCCGCGGTTACCTGTCTAGACCAGCCGTAACTAGGGACTCAGTTACCATAATTTTTTTTCATCTACTATCTACAGTGTATCTAACCCCCAAGGGTGAGTGTGAGCCGCATAAATACAAGGGTGAAACGAGGTCGTAATGCGCATGTCTCGAACTCTACCATGCGCAGATCAGTACTTCCCCGTCTGTCAGTCCCATGGTACATCATCAAGTTATTTACACGTTTTTAGTACAAATGATACAATAATAACAGATAATAAACAGTAAAGTGAACAGTTGCATTTCACAGCCGCCAAAGAGATAATACGTAATGTCACGGCACCGCCAGTTCCCGTGATCACCGGGGTTAACCTAGAAATAACTGATACTTTTAATACTTAAATCATAAATTATGTACAATTAGAAAAAAACGATATTTGGACAGGTTAGTACTTAATTTTATTATTTAGATAACGTATGTTCTGTATGTATCTCTTTCAAATATCCAATATTATGTTTGATTGAATTACTAAGTGTTGAATTTCCATATACGAGTAAATACATGGAAACTGAGGCGTTTAATGTATGTATTACCTCACTGTCTTGTTATGACGTTAATATAAAATTAATATTGCACGCCCGACATGGGCGAACCTTTTAATCAGTTTAATATCATGTTGAACACAGTTATAGCAAAGAAATGATTTTGCTTCCAAACTGTGGGTCGCGTTATCAATAACTGTACGTCATGGTACATTTTATTACCTACTATAACGTCCTACAATGAAGTTTAATTTAGTGATGAATCATATTTACTGTTTCCTACTGATATTAAAATTATGCCTATTAGATAGATAGATAGAAACTCTTTATTGCGACACAAACAAATTAAAATATTACAAATAAACACTTATGAACTAGTGCCACAAATGGCGGCCTTATTGCTAAGAGCAATCTCTTCCAGGCAACCTGCAAAAAGGAAAATAGCCCACATATACGTAGGCGGGGGACACATAATTTAATAACTACTACATAATGATACTACTACATCTTAATATATATAAATCTCCTGTCACGATGTTTGTCCGCGATGGACTCCTAAACTACTTAACCGATTTTAATAAAATTTGGATACCGTGTGTACATTGATCCAACTTAAAAGATAGGATAGTTTTTATTTCGATGAATGGGCTTTATGTGACAATATCCGCGCGAAGCCGGTACGGGCCGCTAGTATCTATAAAAAATAATGTATACCTGAAAACATTAGACTAAAATTTAACTAAATACTAAAATAAACAATTACCAACAAAAATGCGGACATGATGAACAATAAAACAAGAGATCAATCAGCGGATTACAGTTTCAACCAGCAGATTGTATATTATGTAACCTATTGTATATTTGAAAACAACAAAACAGTACACGAACACTGATTTTTAAAACAGTATTGTTTTTTTACCGACTTCCAAAAAGGAGGAGGTTATCAATTCGATTACCATTTTTATGTACTTATGTTACCTGATTTCATGACAATACCCGAACCGATTTGTTTTTTATTTAATTTTTTTTTGTTTGAAAGGGTATGCTTTTCGAATGCTCCCTTATAAATTGTATCGACTGAGGTGTGGTGGAAAATAAATTAATATAATTAATTATTCACCTTTGAGTGCCCATTTGTGGTTTGAAGTCGGTTTATTTTTTTGTGTAAAAATAATTTATAACAATGCCTTATTTATAAACCTGACTGTTATTAAGTAACAAGAATACGTAATATGTAGTTCCAAGTATATAAAACTTAAACACTTTTAGTTTAAAGTGAGATCCAACAATAACTCAATGCGCATTCCACAAAAATCTGTGTGTGGTGCGCCAAAGGGCGTTTACACTTAAAATATATGTTTTCAGATTGAAGGTGCGACACGCGAGCACAGCATGGCGGCTGAAGGCAGGTAGTGTGGGCTGGCGGGTGGGAAGCAGATGGGTTACCGGGCCTCGCTCAGACGCCTCTATCCCATGGCTAAGAGGAGAGAGAAACTGGTACTACATCATATAAATTTTATTCGATACCCATACAATAAAAAAGCGACCATGGTGACCCCGCACCAAGTGGCGCCCAGGCGCCGCGCTGTTCAGTTTGACTTAAGACCTTCAGAAAACTACAACCTACTTTAGCACGAATATCAACCAATAAGTCACATGGAACCCGTAGTCACACAGAGGCGCCCGGGGACCGCTTGGCGTGGTCGGAAAGGTGCCCATGTGAGCCCTTGACGCCTTACAATAGGTTTTCATTGACTGTCATCTTGCCAATCGACGTAACCTACCAGTAGTTTGTGCTGCAGACTGACCTCGAATCTAACCTCTAGGGAAACTCTTAAGATGTTGGTTGAGAAGTTTCCCTATAAGATTGTTCACCTACTTTAATTTTTGTAGTGGTTGACCGTATTGCAGAGTCCGCTTGGGGAAGAATTATACCTTAGCCAGTTATTCTACAGCCAGCCAGCTATTGTTTATACTGTGTTGTGATTTAAAGGGCAATGTTTCCAGTGAAATTATAAGGCATAGAGATAAAACATCTTATTTCTCTAGATGATGAGCGGCGTGCAGTAATATGCAATAATTTGGACTGTTTGTTTTTAAATTGATTCATCGAAATTCTTTTTTCTGATAGATGATTATAATTTAGATGTTATCAACCCAAGAGTAAATTGGTTTTATCAAGGTAATCTAGAGCTCATCGTCGCTTAACATCAGGAGAGATGGTGGTCAAGGTTTCAAACCTTTAAAAGTTAAAAAAAGTATTAGTTACTCAATCAGTTATAACATTTCCCAACCTTAATCTTGAAATGTGGTAGCATGTTGGTGACGTGCGGTGTGTGGTGCTTCCAGTGGAACTGGCGCTGCCAGTGGAGTGTGGTGACGGGCGCGGCGGCCGCGCTGGTGGTGTACAACGCGGCCGCCAACCTGTGGCTGCTGCGGCCGGCGCCGTGCGCGCCCGCGCCGCCGCCGCCGCCGCCCGCGCCGCCGTGCGAGCCCGCGCCGCGCCCGCCGCCCGACCCGCGCGACGACCCGCTGGCCAGCCTCGACCTGCGTCTGGGGCGATGGGACGCTGCTAGGGCCTACAGGTACTAGACTACCTTCACATTTCCTTCCCTTCTTATCTTTCTTACGTTGTTCTAGATCAACGGACCCACAAAAATCTATAAGAGACAACCCTACTAACATAATTAATTACGTGCAAGAAATTCTGATTAAAATGTTGGGCCAGGGGTTTTCAGTAGGATTAAAGTACTTTAGATATGTCATAAGCCTGTGACAGAGTCTCACATGATAAATACGTATATAGCGACGATCCAGTCAGACTCTACCTGCGTCTGATGGACGCTGCAAGGGCCTACAAACAGGCATCGTCTCGCTTTTACTATACTATCGAACTAAAAAAATAAACAAGTCTAACTTCCTTACTAATATTAAATAACTGTCAATATTTGTTGTCCAGTCACGTCGGTATTTGTTGCCGGTAATTGGAACTCAGGTAGAAAATAATCTGAAAGAGACATAGGCTACTTTTTTCCGGGCAAGTAACAGGAACGGGAACTACGTGGAACCGTGGGACGTTGTTTGTATATTGATAATAACTAGATCCTATGTATACCCAGAAATTCACCTCATAACCTCAAAACATAACATAGCTACTGAGTTCAAACTGTTGATCTCTTGTCAGGCGCGCTGTAAGTGTGTCATGTGCCGTGTCGTCAGGACGTTCGACAACGCGGCGACGGGCGAGCTGTTCCCGGAGAGCGGCTCGCGGCGCGTGTGTCTCGCCACGCAGAGCTCCATCGAGCGCCTGCACGAGCTGCTCCGCGTGGCGGCGCACTGGTCGGGCCCGCTCTCCGTCGCCGTGTTCGTGGCCGGCGATGAGATGCGGCTGCTAAGAGCTTTCGCCACCTGGCTGTTCCGCTGCCAGCCGGATGTCTACTCCAGGTACATATAGCACCTGACTTGTGATGAGATGCGGCTGCTGCAAACCTTCGCTACTTGGCTGTTCTGCTGCCAGCCTTACGTCTACTCCAGGTAACTACTGCGCGAGCCAAGTGATGAGATGCAGCTGCCATGCGCTTTCGCCACATGGCTCTTCCACTGTCGGTCTGACATCTATTACAGGTACCTACTGCGTGGGGTTGCCGACGATATGCGGCCGTTACGGGCCTTCGTCCGCTGGCTATACCGCTGCCAGCCTTACGTCTACTCCAGGTAACTACTGCGCGTGGCTAGTGCCAAGACCCGCCTGCTATAGACATTCGCCTCCTGGATGTTTCGCTGTCAGCCTAATGTCTACTCCAGGTACCTACAGCACACGTGGCTAGTGAGAGAGAAGAGATGCGCCTGCTGCGAATCACCGCTACTTGGCTCTCCCGTTGCCAGCCTGAGATCTGCTCCAGGTACCTACAACACATGGCGTAGCATGTACTTACGGAATGCCGCAGCGTAGCGGATCTACGGCCATTTTTTTTCTAATAGCCATCGTCTATCCTGGAGGTCTATCACAACCTGAATAGGATGTTGGCATTCTGGGAGAGCCATGGCTGGTTGGAGTAGAAAAGGAAGCATGAGTCACGCACAATGACCCAATTAAGAGGTTAAGTGCGGAAAAAGCCCCGTAAAACTAACTAACTACAGCGCGTAGTGAGTGACGAGATGCGGCTGCTGTGCACCAGCGCCACCTGGCTCTTCTGCTGCCAATCTGACGTACTCCAGGTCCTTTCACTTCTACTAACCCATGGACACCTTCAAAAACTGACCACTTCTTTAACGACAACTCTGCGATTTCGAAGGGTACCCAGGTGGTCTTCTTCTAAGTTCTTCGTGGCAGTCTTCAAAGGAGATTCCTCATCTTCCAATAAGACGACCCGAAATTTATTTACCTCCTAGTTGGAAATTTATACAATAGGCGCTTGCAATATAGCCTCGATAAATGTTGACTTCGGGTGCATGCGAAAGTGCAGGTGGCTTCATGGCGAACAATCGATATCTAATCCTTGAGATTATACCTCTACATAATACGGCCAGGGTCATATAAATCTAATCGGAAATCCACTATTCCCGAAACTGGTGTTTCAAAATCAAGTGATTTTGTTTGCAAGCTGATTTCGCAAACTATGCAATTTAATAAATAGTTTTTTTTTAATTAAATTTAGCAACTCCACAGACTCCGGGGTCGGTGACCTTTGTCATTTGTTTTCTTTTTTACATGAATCTTGGATTAGGAGCAGAAAAGGAAATAGGGGGGAGTAGGGAACATTTTCATTCTAATTCTCTGCTTTGGGGGTTTTTGACGTCAAAAGGGTTGATGAAGGGGATGAGATTCGGAGTACGCTCCTTGCTGCTGCGTTGAAGGCAGTCACGAAGGCCGTGATAGTGCCTCGGCTGCCGCTTTGATTGGCTGCGGCTTTCTCCGCGGCTGCCCTCTGTTGTGCTCTTTCGGCGCCGGTTTGGATGGTCGAATTAGGAACAGGATGTCCCCAGCTGTCAGTTGCATTTATTTGGTCGTGCAAAGGGACTCAGAGGAAGCTCAGATTTTCTCCCCTATCTTCGTATACGATAACCTCATGATGCTTAGAGGCCTCAATGCAGCCCAGCCGGTCTGCGACTTAGGGCGACGGAGGTCTTAATAAATAGTACTAAATACGAGTACGTTCTAGTCCAAATAACCGCAACAAACATAAAGAAGTGGCAGAAATTTTTGAAGAAATAAAGTGATAAATCATTTTGAATAGATTAATTTCTCCGGCTGCTCGGTAAGGCCGCTCTTCCCTCCTTTCAATAAGCCGTAAGGCTTTGGTGATCCAGTTTTTGGTGTGCAGTTTTAGTTCGTTTCGTCTTACGACCACTTTAGTCTAGGACGACTCCAAGTTCGTTTAAATGTTGGACCCCAATCATGCTGCTTTCCTCACGATGGTTTCCTGCACCGTTTTTAAGCTATCGGTATTACGCACATGACTTACGTTACGTTACTCTTACGTTAGTTATGTACATACAACCTTATAATTAATGTTGTAAATATCAATGTTTGGATATTTGTTGCTACTGGAACATACAGTTTAAATTAATTATAGCTTAGAAGTACAAATAAATACAAACAAATACAAAAATCTTTATTGCTGTTTGTAGGTAAGATAAGATGATACAAAACATTTTAAAAGTTGCCCCATACAAACTGGCTTCTGCGAGAGGCATGCAATATGTCTGGCAAGACAATTTGTTAGTAATTTATAAATAAAAAAAAAATTAAATAATAGTCAGCTGATTAAAGTCTTCTTCTTCCTCATCTTCTATTAATTTCTGGTTTTTATTTATGTCATCTGATTCTTCATCTTAGATTAATTTCTGGCTTCTATTTGGTTGTGATATATATTTGTGTGAGATAAATGTTTGGCACAATTTCGCCAACGCGAAACGCGCAACAAGCGCAACGCGCAGAAGCGCTAACTACTTTTTATCTCATGAAACGGAAACAAGAATATTGCGGGCAAAAAAACCAGCCAAGTGCGAGTGGGACTCGCGCACGAAGATTTCCGTCGTAGCAAATAAACGGCGAAAACCTCTTTTATTGTATGGGAGCCCCTTTTATTATTAATTTTATTATAAAACTAAATATTCTGTTAATAGTTAAAACCTGTCACCGTTATATGTATCGAGCAAGATACGGTAAAAAATCAAGTTTGTGGTATGGGAGTATGATGATCCCCTTAAATATTTATTTTATTTTTAGTATTTGTATAGTGCCAATAGAAACACATCATCTGTGAAAATTTCAATTGTCTAGCTATCACTGTACTTGAGATACAGCGTGGTGATAGACGGACGGATGATCGGAAAGCGAATTCTCAGTAATAGAGTCCCGTTTTTACCTATGGGTACGGAACCCTAAACGTGAGGCACTGCTAGTAAGTGATATTTTTGTTTGTTTCCAGGATGGCGCTGCACGTGGCGACCCCGGCGGAGCGGCCGGCGCAGTTCGGCAGCATGCCGGGCTGGGCGCGCGACTGCAGCGCGCAGCCGCTGCCGGCGGGCGAGCGCCGCGCCGACACGGTGGCGTGGCGCGCGCGGCACCCCTACCCGCAGAACCACCTGCGCAACCTGGCGCGGAAGAACTGCCACACGCCCTACGTCTTCCTCGTGGACGTCGATATAGTGCCCTCGAAGGGCATGGCCGAGTCTCTCGATAAGGTGAAATATTCTGACTTTGTTCCTACGTTTGTAAATTCATTGTGAAATTGAAAAGTTGTGACGTATGTTGCCGCTGGAATAAAAACCATGTCATGGCAAAGCTAAAAATAGTAGCTGGACGTTTTCAAGCTTCAGATTAAAGACTTGCGAGACTTGACCACCATCTTGTCTACTATGGAGGAGCATGTTTATCTAGAAAAAACCGATTCACTCTCAATTTGAAGACACCAAGATTGTAGCCATCGGGAAAAATAGACTCGGGCAATAATATTTTCCACAGCCTAGAAGTTTTTATAATCTAAATAGAATCAAACCTCTTCGTTCAAGTCTATTGTATGTCAACCACGAAACGATGTCGCTTTTTACAGCTACGAACTACAGTTAGATGTGTCGCACTATGGCTTGAGGCTTGCGACAGCAGACTCTTTCTCTGCTGATCCAGTGTGGCTGTTCCGATGCGTGATTGTGTTGATTTCCCTCCAGTTCCTGGCCACGGCGCCCCGCTGCCCGCTGTGCGCGTACGTGGTGCCCACGTACGAGCTGGACCGGCGCGTGGCCAGCTTCCCCGCCAACAAGTCCGAGCTGGTGCGGCTCTCGCGCAACAAGCTTGCCATCCCCTTCCACAGGAAGGTGTTCATCTACAACCAGTTCGCTTCCAACTTCTCCAGGTCAGTTCGAACTACACCAGAAACGTTCAATGGACTCTTTGAAAAGCAAGTAGCTCTCTATAGTAGAAGGATTGTAGCCTTGACTCTCACCCTGTAAGAGATGGGGCTGAAAACCACACACACACACTGCTTACTAACTGAACACTACTGTACTGTCAAGGTCAAAAGTGAGGGAAATCTATTAATAATTAACTAATAATTGCCCACGCTGTCCAAGAGTAAGTTGGCACACATGCCCTCGAAGATATTATTTTTGGAACATGCCGGCCGGTTTACTCACCATGCTTTTCTTCACCCTTAAAGCTAGTGGTGGTGCAGGTGGGATATGAACCTATGACCTCGCCATTATAAAACCGAATATTCCAGCCATAAAATTGCTGAAAACTGACAACTTTAGACAATAAAGACTACATCATATTTATGAGAAATTGTTAAAACTTTTAGGCTTATATCAGCCTATGTTAGTATCGAGCCGATTTTAATAGGGTAAACGCAGACAATTCGAAATCGGAGGAAATCGCATTGCGTCAACAAACTAACAGTGGGATTCTAAAAGTATCTGATATCGTTCCCTTAATCGATATTGTGTAGTTGCCGTTATCGTCCAAAGTGCAAACGCCCTGGACGTCTACTCTTTTTCTACAAAAACGTCATTTCGAAATAACTCGCAACTTTCCTACTCAGGTTCTACTTCGATCCGTCGTTTCGTCGTTTCTAAGTCTACTCTAATTAGATTAGGCTAAGAACATTTAAATGTCAAACAATGTTCGATCGGACAAAACGAAGTACTCGTACCTACCTACAACTGAAGTTTCGAAATTAAGTTTTTCGTAGAAAGAGACTAGACGTCCTGTATCGCCTGTATCAGCCCGCCTACCTACAGCTACCAGCCCAACGATATCGTGCAGATGTCGTGTAGCCGTCGTTACCGTCACGTGACACGTCCATTGCCGCGCAGGTGGGAGGCGAGCGGCGGCAACGAGTCGACGGAGGCACACGTGAGCCACAACGTGACCAACTTCGAGCTGCTGTACGAGCCCTTCTACGTGGCGGCCGACACCGCGCCGCCGCACGACGAGCGCTTCCTGGGCTACGGGTTCACGAGGAACACGCAGGTACCCTTTATTCACATCATACACTTATAACGAAACTACCCTCATAAAAACAAAAAAACGGAACACGCAGGTACCCTTCAGTAACCCCATTCACTTGAAACAAAACTACCCACAATGACAAAAAAAAAGAAATTGCGTCTTGGGACGCTTTGCAGAAGGTGTAAATTAAACTAATCTAAGTTGAACTATTTAATATTGAAATTGTTTAATTTGAGAAAGGATTAGGTTTTTACTTAAATTCTTACTCATAGTAAACTGACCATGTGAATGAAAAACCATACTCAAGTAGAGGATATGGTGGACTTTTCTTGTGAAAAGGATGAAACGCCGGACGCTGGCGAAATTGCGGTGATATAACCAAACGGGAGCCATTACAAAAAGAAGTGTAATACATGTCACAGAAGTGATAATTATCTAGGTAACATATATTAATCCTATTTCATAATGAAATATTATGTAGTTTAATTTGAGATAAGTATAGCTTATTACTTTTATATTATGGGTTAAATAAAAACTTAAAGTACGTATACGAGGGAGGAAGCGTCTGTCCGAAATACGGCTAACTGTGTGAACTCGAATGAGAGGCAACGAGTCTACCTATCGTTGCCGTATGTGAGAGAGAAAATAAGCCCCACAGACTGGCGCCGTAACGTGTTACGTTACGAAGCGGTTTACCCTCACATAAGCAGTTATCACTTTAAAAATAGTTAAATTGTCCCGTAACGTTGTATAAGGTATACTTACGTGAACCAATAAACGCCGCAGCTGGGAATCATAGCAGCCGTAACACAGGTCCCCAATCTAGCACGGCTGCTAATGGACTACCTACATAAATTAAGTTATTATTTATTTTAAGGTAACTAAGAATTTAAGAATAAATAAATGTTCATTCATTCATTCATAATTTAAGAGCGACGCTCTTGTCGGTGGAGTTCTTTCCATGTACTTCTACACTCCGCCTTCTCCTTGACTTCCTGATACGACACTACATTTATCTTCTCCTTCACTTGGTTCATGTAACTTCTCCTAAGTCTACCTCTCTTCTTCCTCCCTTCTAATTTACCTTCCATTATTGTTCTAATGAAGTTGTCGTGTCGTATCAGATGTCCCAACATCTTCCCATCATCATCAATAAATGTATTTCGTCGAAATTTGTTTTGTAGGTAAACTATCCCATACTCGTGCATTAGTACTTACTTGGTAAAATTAGAACGGATGGTTGTTATATTTTGTTATATGTATATGTGTATGTATTTATATAAGTCAATAGTCAATAAAACGAATGTGCAATTTTGACTATCTTTTACGACAGTTTATAACAATACAAAAACTATAAAAATACATTTTATAGAATCAGAAAGGATGGCCATCAGGGACAGAAATGCGGCCGTTGTGGAGGCTCTGGGCCGGGAGGAGGCAGCTTAGGCAAATGACAAGGCAAACACTCGATGTCGAGTCGATTACTAGCGGAATCCCAACCGGTAGTGATCGGCTCTACAGACGAGCACTAGAATTAGATTTTAAATGTACCCAACTCCCTCCTATTTTCCTCTTCTTCTCCTTATCCAAGATATGTGTAAAAAACGATAATTGTAATGACAAAGATCACGGACCCCGGAGTCTGTGGAGTGGCTAATTTAAAAAAAAAAAAAAAAAAAGAATCAGAAAGGATTCCTGGCGTCTATAACTGGACTTCGGTTACTCTAAAAATGGGTCGGGAACTTTACCGACAGGTGACAATAATACGCAAAAATTAAATTAATAAAATCAATAAATAAAATCGAATAAGAACTAAAACTGCTGTAAAAGCTGCATCTCATTGACGTGGCTTTGTCATAGTCAAAACGACAAATGATATTAATCAAAGTAATGAATACGAGGGTCAAACTGAAAGTTCTTAGAAAATCAAAAAATGATTACATTAGCCAGTTATTAGTTTTATTATATCTTTCAAAATATTGTCCATTCACGTCAATACACCGCTGCATGCGATGGAACCACTGGGAACAGCACTTTGCCCACTCGTCCTTAGGGGTCTCTTCAATGGCATCGCGATACGCAGCCACCGCTTCTTCAGCATTCATAAACCGCTTTCCTTTAAGTTTTTCTTTAATTTTTGAAAATAAATAAAAATCACAAGGCGCGAGGTCGGGGCTATACGGCGGGTGACCCAGTAATTCAACGTTTGATGTCGCCAAATAGTCGATCGTTCGCTTGGCGGTGTGCGATGAGGCGTTGTCGTGGTGAAGGAGGATCCTACTGCGAGGTCGTTTCTCTCGAACTTTCCAAGACAAGTGGCAAACAATTGGTAGTGTACCATTCTGCAGAAACTGTTTTTGATCCTCTAACACAATTGTTGCGAAATGACCTATCCTTCCAAAGAACGAGGCCACCATTTTTTCCCCGCACTTCGATCTCTCTTCACTTTAGTTGGCAACTCCTCGAAAGGAAACACCCACTGAGCAGATTGTCTTTTGGTTTCAGGATCATAACAGTAAATCCAGCTTTCGTCACCTGTTAGTATGTCGAACACAGCATTTGAGTCACCTCCGTTAAATCTTTCAATCATTTTACGGCACCAATCCACACGATGGAGTTTTTGAGCCTCAGTCAAATTATGAGGTATCCACCGGGCGCAAAGCTTCCTGACCGCTAAATGTTCGTGTAGGATTTTGTGCACTTGACTCATACCGATGCCTAAGTTTGTGCGAATCTGCTGATAGGTCACTCTTTTGTCAGTCTCTATCATACGCCGCACAACACAGATGTTATCTTCAGTTGTCGCCGTAGAAGGCCGTCCCTCACGTAAATCATCAGTGAGATTAGTGCGACCACGTTTAAACTCATTAAACCAGTTGTAAACAGTCGCACGAGATGGGGCTTCATCGTGAAAGGCCAATAGTAGTCTATCATAACTTTCTTGTTGACTTAAATGACATCGAAAGTCATAAAAAATCATTGCACGAAAATTTTCTCGTGTTAAATTCATGTTGACGTGACACAGACAATTTTCAATTTGCCGCCAAATCGTAAAACAAATGACAAATGAATGAAGTATATACTCAGTAATATTGGCAAAGAGTTCTATTTTCAAATTATAGAATTATTTTTTTATTATATTGTTTATAAGTGGCCAGTTCTAAGAACTTTCAGTTTGACCCTCGTACAAATAGATAGTATCAAGATTTATATGAATGTGTAGCATCTTCAATAATTCTAATTTCAGCATTTCTTTTTGGACACATTATTGTTTGTAATAAAACCATCAAAGGTATATATAATCAAAGGTATAAAATATGCTTAGCCAATTAGTTGGCTTCGTATTTAATTACAAACCTGATATCATTTAAACCTAAAGGTAGCGGTTCGCCCGGAGACCGCGACAGGCGACCGCGACCGCGACCACATGTCTCGCGACATCTGTCTCGGTCTCCTGTCGCGGTCTCGGCGCGAACTGGCGCCCATACAATTCCATAGAGTCAAGTGCCTGTCGCGGTTTCCGGTCGTGGTCTCCTGTCGCGGTCTCGTGTCGCGGTCTCCGGGCGAACCGCTACCTTTACAGTTGTGCAGGATGCAAGTATTGCATCTGGGATAGAAACGAACAATACGAGTAGGTACTACGTTTCAAAGAGTTACTTGTTTTGTATTCAAAACTAATAACATTAAGACGAAATTAATTAATTATCAATTTCCAGTCAAATAGTGTTTTATATTATTTAAAAAGCCCTCATTCTTTTTTTACATTTCGTCTCGATTAGTTCCGTGAAATTGTTAATTTAGTTCGCTGCTTGTGCGCAGGTCATAAGGCCAAGGTTGGGTAACTTTTTATGATTGACCTTCATTTCTCATAATCGCGCCTTTGAATATTTTTACTAGCGAAAACCTATGTGCAAGAATACTATAGATATGCCGTTTTTAGAATAATAAGTGTGTGTGTGTGTGTGTATTTGAGTACGCAATAAGTTTTATACTTCTTTGAAATTTTAACAAGAATGAATTCCTCTAAAAGGTGCGAAGGTATTTCAAGTCTGACCAGTTGCTGTCATTATATCAAGCACAAATTTATCGTGTATGGAGTACTGTTTGCACCTTTAAGATAAATCGGCTAAGCACCAGCTGAAGGTTCTGAAATCGATCAAGAGACGTACCAAAAGGCTCATAGGCAATGACACTCTTGTGCAAAACTTCAGTCTTGAACGTCGTCGAAAAAATTGCTAGCTTATCGGGTTTTTGTCGGATACACTTCGGAGAGTGTGCAACTGATCTGCGTAATATATTATCACCTTGCCCATTTTTCTATCGGAATGCTCATGGCTCCAAAATGCGACATCGTTTCATGGTTGAGGTTCAAAGGACACGAACGAAGAGGTTTGACTGTACTTTTGTGATAAGAACACCTAGGCTGTGGAATGCGCTGCCAGAAGGGGTTTTCCCCGATGGTTACAATCTTTGTGTCTTCAAATCGAGATTGAATCGGTTTCTTCAAGGTAAACACGCTCCATAGTAGACTGCATCGTCGTTTAACATCAGGCGAGGTGGCGGTCAAGTGTAAACCTATAAAAGTAAAAATAAAGTATTGCTGACTAGCATCGCCCCGCGATTTTATCCGCATAGTACTCGTTGTTTTCAGGGATAAAATAGCTTACGTGATCTTTCAGACTATTATCTAACTGTGTTCTAAATTTCAGCCCGATCCGTTCATACGTTACGACGTGATTGAGCAATAATCATCCAAACATGGACGTTAGTAATATTAATAGGATGTTAGCGCGCCACTGACGCTCCATCTGCGATTGCTTCAAGTTGGCTAATCCGCCACGCCATGGCAACTAGCATAGGTCTCAAAAAAAAAACAACGGAACTTATGTGTCTCGAATTTAGCTCAAAAATTGAATTTTGAAGTGAAAAATTGGCTCGCTACGGACTATTCGTGATTTTTCGTGGACTGTGAAATGAATTCTAGCGTCACGCTCGGGAATGATAAGAAATCTTCGGGTAAACTCGGGATCAAGGGCTTTGTCCATCTAAGAATGTGTCAGCATTTCTCATTGGCCATTCCCATTTGGATACGCTGACGCATTTCTCATTGGCTATATAAATAAATAAAAAAATAATACAAATACAAATACAAAAATCTTTATTGCTGTTTGCAGGTAAGATAAGATGATACAAAACATTTAAATAGTTGACCCATACAAACTGGCCTCTTCTTCTAGAGGCATGCAATATGTCTGGCAACGCAGTTTCCATTGGTCTGAATTTATACAATGATAATAATAGTCAGCTGATAAAGTCTTCTTCTTCTTTTTTCATTTTTTAACTTTTAATCGGTTGTATCATATATGTCATCTGATTCATCATGTATTAATTTCTGGCTTCTTATTCAATTAAATTTATTTCAATAAAGCAACTGTACAATATTTTGGCTATTTATGTAGATAGATGGCCATGCTCATGGCCACGCCGTCCGGTTTCACCCGCATAATTTCTAAAGTAAGCTATCAAATTCTGAGTTATAAGTTTTCCCTTCTATCTGCAGTTCCTATGACTGTAATTTTTTTTTATATAGTTTGAGTGGCAAACATACGGTCCGCCTAATATTAAGTGGTAATCGTTGCTCATTAACGTCGAACCATCTGCCACTTCAGAGATGCTGTCAACGTTTCGCCCAGACAGGTGTTTATAGATACCCTTTTTAAATTTTTCCTTATCGAAGTTCTTCAGGAATACTTTCAGAGAAAGAAAATTCCATTTCGTTGCCTATAGGTCCGCGATAGACATGATCGGGAAAACCGGACTGTTTAACATTTCCAGGGTTTGCGGGTTTTATCTTGGCGTCCGGCTGTGCGGCAGTGAAATTCAAAGTCAACGTTTTTTATTAATAGAGGTACAATATACGAGTCAATTAATTTAAAAAAAAGAAGTGTGGCACTCGGGGACTGCCGCGGTAAAACTATTGCATGTTGCATGCATTTTTATCAACTTAAGCAATAGGGATGTTAACAATTATTCGGAATTGCTTTTATTTTGAAGAGTGACATTTGTTTACTATAAAAAAAATGCAGAGAAGTATACAATCTAGTCAGTCTTCGACAGCTAAGAGCATTTAGTCTGTAAAGCTAATACAAATAAGATTCAAAGTCGAATGACCGAGTGGGGAGGACAGCGTTACGGTCCTCCACCCCTCTTTCTTGTGAACATAAGAAAGAGATGCACAATCACTAAAATTCGGTCCCCAGGCCCGCGATAAAAGCTATGCAATAGCTTAAAAACAACAAACAGCATACAAATAATATACATTTTCAAAGTTTAAAAGTTAAATTTCCCCAAAATAAATAGTGCCGGTAGAAGAGAAATAGTGAACCCACATCAACTCTACGGGGAAAAGGTGGGTCTAAATCCACTAGAGTCCGTACAAATGATGCTATATAAATTAAGCCGTTCAGCTGTTTCAGCGTGATTGAGCATTGAACATCCAAATTTTCGAATTTGTAATAATAGTAGGATATAGCGCAATAAATATAAATACTGGTGGACAATTCACACTCAACACCATCTGACGCCAAACTAAGCAAAGCTTGTAGTATGGCGGCCAGATAGCTGATATCTCTATACCTACATAAAAATGTTATGTTGGTTTGTCTACGCTTCAAAAAATCAAAAAGTTCTGCACCAATCGAGCTGAAATTTTACAATGATATATAATTCGCATCAAGGATTGTTTTTATCTAATTTTTGCATCACAATGTGCTCCAGCGAAGCGTGGCAGGGTACAGCTAGTAATACTAATATAGTTGTAAATACATACTTATTATACATAGAATATTTTAATATTGAGACTGAGAAGTGATCGGGCGCTCGTACTATGTTCTCATTCACTGTTTTTGGCGCGCCACCAACGCCGCGGGTGTTGTTTACATTCCTCTCTCGAATGACAGCGGCCCACTCAGAAACTAAACAATGTCTCTCGTATTTACCTAGCTGGCAATTGATTACAACTTTCCTGGCTCGATTGCTATAAAACTATGCGGGTGAAAATTCATCCATGAGTAAGTAGTTCTTCCATGAAAATCCATCCTAGTATTTAGAGTAAGTGTTTATTTTTCTATCGATATCAGATTTTTACTTGAACCTGGGGTACCATACTTTTGCCAGCTATTTTACCGGTAAGCTTGTTTAACCGTGTTTGAAGGCCAATGCTTCCAGAGAAATTGAAGGGCAAAGATATAAATTATCTCATACTATGGGTGGCGAGTGCAAAGACAGGGATGTGTTCTCTTTATGTTCAAACTAGCGACCCGCCCCGGCTTCGCACGGGTGCAATGCTGATACTAAATATAAATACCTACTAATAAAATTCCGGTCCGGCTGCAAGACATATACAGATACATACAGATTTTTTCAAAAAAAAAGAAGAGGAACTTGAAAAAATATAGACGGCCGGCTGGATTCGAACCCGAATCTACAATAATACTATGACCGCCCAACTTCCCGACTGAGCTAATATACTGTCGCGCGACGTCGCGAAATTTACTGTTGCTGTTCTAATGTTTTTGTAACAGTTTTTCATTGTCTAAAAACGCGCATAAAACGGTTTTTACTAAAAATAAAACCTGGCTAGCTCGATTTATCGTCCCCTAAACCTTCTGTATACATAATTTCATGAAAATCGTTCGAGCCGTTTCCGAGATTCAGATTCTACATATATACGTACCTACAAGAATTGCTCGTTTAAAGGTATAAGATAAGATTGATTTAATTCACGCATGATTCATACTGAAAATTCCACAAACCGTAACACTATCTACCAACATCTGAAGCGTAATGTTTACTGGAGAATTTTGATTAGTATAACTGCGCCGGAGCCGACAGCGGCTCGTAAAGCTATTTCGATACGTTACACGAATCAGCCGCGACCTCCACGGGTACCCTTCAATCTGTTCTGCATTAACGGCTAATTATGATTAAATTTAGACGAAGTAATTGATTCATTAATGCTTTGATACTCGGTGAGCGCGGGAGTCGTGAGGCTCGTTTGATTTCTGTTTTCTATGACAAGAGATCAGGGATGCTGAACCATGCTGAGGCCATGATATGATTTTAATAATCGAACTAATAGTTGGTATACATGTGAAAGTATCGATGTTAAAATGTTTGTATGTTGTTGTGTAATAACTAGCTTTCCGCCCCGGCTTCCCCCGTAATACATATATAGCCTTTATCACTCAGGGTTCGTGTCACATATCTGACGATGAAATAATTTTTGAAATCGGTACAGTAGTTCCTGTGATTAGCGCGTTCAAACGAAAACTTCTTCAGCTTTATAATATTAGTTAGTATAGATACTGTCGGCTCCCGTGAAAGTCATAAGACTGGTTTGATTTCTGTCTTTCAATGAATAGAGATTCGGCGTAATCGCCTAGAAATGGTTTTGATTTTAACGATTATACTAATACTAGCGACCCGCCTCGGCTTCCCACGGATGCAATACTGATACTAAAAAATATAAGTACTTACCTACTAATAATATTCCGGTCCGGCGGCAAGACGTTTCGTTTTACGTAGTCACATAAGTCACAGTTTTTTGTGATGGATACTTTTTTGGCGCGACGGACGCACGCAGTGTGTTGATTGATAGATTGAAATGTGCTTCACACCAAAGATGGCGACAGCGCGGTTTGTTTGTCAGTGCCATCTGAAAAAATCAAGAAATTCTCCATACTCCGAATTTTGTTGACATGAATATGTTGTCGACTCAAAATCAATATTTTTTATGTTTTGTTATTCTTGACGAAATTATTAATATAGATTATAAGCTAGCAGCGCTTTCACCCGCCATATCTTGTTATTTTCTCGGGATAAAAATAACCTATGTGTTATTTGAGACCATTCTCTATACATTTACGTAATTTTTTATCGGATACACTTCGGAGAGTGGGAAACTGATCTGCATGATCTAATACCAGCTTACCAGCATACCAGCAGATACGAAAAGTTCGATAGAAGAAAGGGCACTTTCTAAACCGTCATCGTTTCATGGTTGATGTTCCAAAAACACGAACGAAGAGATTTGACTCCACGTTTGTGATAGGAACGTCTAGGTTGTGGAATGCGTTGCCTGAGTGGATTTTCTCCGATAGTTACAATCTTGGTATCTTCAAATTGAGAGTGAATCGGTTTCTTCTAGGTAGGCACGCTCCATCGTAGATCAGCTCTAACATCAGGCGAGATGGTGGTCAAGTGCGAACCTATTACAGTAAAAAATAATAATAATTATAGGTTACTACTACTCTTGGTTGGTAGATTTGTAGCACTATTTAATCAAATGGTGTTGAAGAGAATAGTTTATTTGTTTTGAATAAACGGCAGATTGTAGTGTTGTATTGTTGTAAATCGTGCTAACATATTACGGAATCCGCAGTCATGAATTACTTCTGACGTCGGCGTACGCGCATCTGACGTCAATAGACAGGAAATTAGGAATTGACTAGATTGTCTTTGTAAATTTCTAGTTCAATTTCTGAGTGGTAAAAGGCTTGTTTTGTCATGGAAAATTGCAATGGGTTTTTCGAATAAGTAATAATAATTATTTTTGTAGCAATATTTATTCATTTTAAAATTAGGAGTTTTCTTGAAACGTATTTGTATTAAATTTTATTTCTTTCTTGATTTCACGTATCTGTGTCACATAATTATGAACATTTTGACAGCAGATCGCAGATAAAAAAATCCTATAAAGTTTTGTCTCCTTTAATCTTTATTTTCATAGAACAGTTAAAGACAGGGTTTGTATCTACCTATGCAACAAGTTATATCGGCTCCTAGTTTCGGCAGCTTCAAAAACATATTAACGTGCTGGCTTATCGATCAAACTTTTTATATTTTAGAGAGTGATGGCAAAGTTCCCATAAAAATGTAATGAAGTTTTGACATGGGACAGTACACAGAACTGACAGTTTTCTGCACAATGATTATTGTAGTACAGTAAAGTAGACATTTCAAATTTTGAAAATAAATACAATTTGTATGCTCTTTCTTTTGTTTTTATTTTTTATTAATTGACGTGTCAATAAAGTACTTTGACTTTGAGGACCCTCATCTGGAAGACAACGGTGAAAACATCACTGCACCCCATGCCCACAATAAAATGATTTTTTGGGTGTTGAAAATAATTATTTGATACATCAATCAATTATTATTCACTAGCAGTGCCCCACGCCCCACGGTGTTACCGGCACAGTTCCTGTTTCCTCTAGCTTCCCAGGGTAGTAGCTCATGTCCTATTCCAGTCTCTATTCTAAATTACAACCTGATTTTTTCAGCCGCGTCGACTTCATTGATCAACAAACATTCAAACTTTAACATTCTACTTATGTTATAAATGATTATGTTATGGGCAATGTTTCCAGAGATATTACAGGGATTAGGGATATAACATCTTAGATCTTTAGGTGATGAGCGCAGTACAGTGCTAGGTAATGATTTGGCCTCTTCATGTTCCAATAGCTGCTTGTCACTGTGCTGTTATGTGGCAGGCATGTTACTTACCATCACACACATGTCCTGTTCGTCTCCTCACTCTTTATTAAAAAAAAATACAAAGTTCGGATGCTCAATCGTATCGAAACCCCTGTACAGATGGAGTTGAAATTTTGAACGCAGATAGATTACAGTCTGCTTAACTTTATTTATGTATATTTATATATAATCAGTCAGAACGGCACATCGCCAATTACACTAACGAGATTTAAACAAATTAGATTTGTAACAGAACATTTTAAATAAAAATTAAATTGGAACAGTTTATGTCACGCTAATTACACATCTTAAATAGTAGATGAATAGTCAAATCAAAATTAATTAAACTAAATTATAAATACAAAAAAGATGTCCTAAATTGAATGTAAATTTCAAAAACAAAATCAATAGCGATACATACAAATACAATACAATACTCTTTAAATTAATAAACAAAACCAGAAATTCGAATTTAATATTACAGGAAGGTAAGAGTCCAAACTAGTCATTTGTTCTCATTGTATTCTTTCACAGAACAATAAACATTCTGACATCAGTTCCCTCCAGTCATCGTTAAATACATCGCATTTTGATTTCGCATCTAGCATAGCATTGAGCGCACCAAGAGATCGCGGCACCGGTGACGTAGCATGCGCTACCGTTCTGCACTTAGGAACGGCAAGTAGCTCGTGCTTTCTGGAATAACACATAGGTTTATTTTCTTCTGGGAAAAATAGCGGAGATGGCAACTACGTAGGTAAAGTAAAGTTTATAATATAAATTAAAGTAGGATTAAAAAATACATGTTTGACACGCCAGTGTATTCGTGCCTACTTTGTGCACGGCACGTTGCACGCCGCTGATAGATTCGTCACGAGCTCTGCCAAATGGTGCGCTTTGGCAGCACGCCATCCCGGCCGGGCGGCGCGCTGTTTATCATAACTTATACTGCTGTTCTCTACTTCACTGTGTCGAGATAATACTAACAATGTCTTTACACGATCACTAATTTCTTTAAGTATCCGTTGTATGTTGTAAAGCTATTCTTATAGTATCTAGCATTCAAGTGTCGCTATGGAACTTATTTTGTTAGTTTGAACATTTCAGCTGACAGCCCTAACATTGGTAGATCTACTAATATTAGGGCTGTCGATAACGATTTCTCACCTAAATTACTGAATGGATATAAATGACATTTGGCACAGGGATATTCTTGAGCCTCAGAAAAGACTTGAGCTAATTCAAAGTCAAATAAATAAAAATAATTTATGGAACACATATTATTATGGAATTACAACAAAATAAGTATTAAAATATTTGCAACTTTGTAATGTCAACAATTAAAACAAAAGACTTCCAAATAAAATTGATAATGTCTTAAAAAGAGATTTTCAGTTTTAATTAATCGTGATTGTAAACGCAAGCAATATTTTTTTCAAACTACAAAAAATATGTGTCAATAGCAGTTTTTTATTCCGGCATAGGCTGCGTTAATATTTTATTTTGCTAGAGATATTTGGTAAGCACACGCTAATGTCAATAATTTAACAAATTTTTACACTCATTTCTTGTTCATCACACCTGTAAGTTATTTAGAAAACAAATTATTACTAAACACGAGGAATTATAAAAAAATAAGTACGTCTTCCCCGCGTCCCATACATCACGAGTTTTTCAGCTTACGGGTATAAAATACGACATCGAAGCGTTCAACAGACGAGCTATGGTGCCCAACGGCCAGCGTCCACTTGTTCCGGATCAAACTCATTAATCCGATGTTGTTTCAATAGCGCCATCGCTTCCATCTATAAATTTGGCCGCTGGCAATTACGGTCCTGTCCGATGCTAGCAAAAAACACGATTATTTATTACAATGACATAGCCCAGGCTGGGAAATCGAAGCACCAAAAATGGACGACGCTCCAAATTACCCTGAAATTCTTTGTGAATTGCAGCGAAAGAATGCAATTTTGTTTTTCAACAGCAAAAGATTTATTAAGATGTATCGATTCGGAACTTTCTTTGTTTTGTCTATAGAAATAGAGGCTTGATAAATCTAATCTGTCAGCCCTAATCTCAATGTATCTATCTATGACATTATCAAATCCAAAATCGGGAACAAATTTCGACGAATATTTGGTTTGACAGCCCTGCTGTGGTGTTTGTTGTTGTTACCTTTAGCAAATGCTTTTTCAGAAAAACAGAAGTGGGTGATAATCATCATGAGTCTGTATTCGTCCACTGCTTGACGTAGGCTTTTCCTATAATACGTCAATCAGCCCAGTCCTCGTCATTATGCTTCAAATTACCACCAGCTACATTTCGAATTTCGTCACTCCATCTCTTCTCAGGGCTTTCCCCTACGTCTTCTACGTTTCCAGCTTCGCGGTCTCCACTTACTCCGACGGTTATAAATTAATAAAAATATCATTATTTACATTGACTTATAAAATTCCTCAAACATTTAAAAAATTGGCGTCTTTGATGAAATTAAGATCTTATCTTTGACTAACCACTAAACTTTCGAAAGAGTTCAATGATTTTGCCGATTATACAATAATAAATCCTCTGGCTAACTGTTTCACTTGTAAACCACTCTGTTGCTGAGGATGTGATGTGCAGTGTTTGTCAGTGATGGTGCGTGGGACAACTGGGACTTATGACGCCGACTGTTTCTATTATGCTCTAAGGAGCATAATAGATCTGTCTCTACACGCTCCTTATATGAGGGAGATTATAAAATCCATTACACATCGTAAAAATTCACTCTGGAAAGACAGGTGTAAACCAACTTCCTCATGTTGTTTTTCGGGTTGTCGGTATGCGCGCGTATCGCTAAAAGTTTACACTCATATTTTTTTCGAGTTCACCAAATGAAATATTGCTTATTGTTCCAGCTGTGTCTCAATAATAGATAAGATCAAAGTAGTAATATTATATACATAGGGATGTGAACAAGCCACGTTATCTTCTCTTAACTGAGGCACAAGTTTAGTGTTTCTTTCTTATAGAAAGAGGCCATCTACTACGATGACTAAAGGCGGATTTAAAAATAACATAGTATATGGAATACATACGTCCCTTCCCCTTACGATGATTTCTTTCGCTGTCAACGTGATAATTTTACGTCTATACAAATAAATAAAGTTTATGTGTCTGTTTAATATTAAAATAACCGAATTTTACTACATAATTATGTTTATTGCAGCCGAAGGTCGCAAAAAAAACCAATTTACTTTTAAACTAATTTAATAAAAATGAAATTACAATTATAACTAAAACTAAAATGAAGTGATTCGATCGAAGTTGGATCTAAGAATGCGCTTCGCGGCGGGCCGGCCGCGCAGGCAGCTTCGGGTGTCGCGGCGTGGTCACGTTCCCACGGCACGTTGCGCTGACGCCGCGATTCCTGCTGTTGCTCGGAATTGAGGTTGATGCCGACGTAGCTATTCCTATACATTAGGGTGGCGTAACACCTCCCCCCGTAGAACAGCGACTGTTGAAGACCTTTGTTGTAAACGGAGCTGAGGGTTGATTCGGGGTTGGCTCAACCATCGTTGTAGTCGGTGTGGCGTAGACATCTTGTAGCTGGAGTTGTCCTTGGTAACTGGACTGGCTCGGCGAATTATCTAATTTCCTTTGACGGTGTCTGCGATAGTAAAGGCCACATATTATTAATATTACACCTATCAATACCACATAAAGTGGGATAGTGGTGTGATAGAAGCCATAATCGACATCTTCAATTAGTTTCACCGGCGACTGCTTGGAGATTCTTGTGTTCAGTTCATGAAGGCTTTTCAGGCTGATGGAGTTCAAAGTGATTTCAGGTGCGGCCACTGAAGTGATGATGGTGTTATTCGGCAGGTCCATTAGCTTTAGTGCTTGTCCTTTCAGACGATCCTTACTGTTGGAGATCGTAAACTGAGGTGTCTCTAGGTAGCACTGCTGCGGAATAATGGCTAGGTAGCTACCTTGTACAGTCTCGTATACATGTCGGTCGCATGAGAGATGAATCTTAGTTGGATGGGGAAAGCTGATAGTGTAATGCTTTTCGTCTAACTCTTCATATGCGGGATTCTCGAAGGCCACGGTGACTGGGTTGCAGAGGGGACTCCGCTGCTGCGTCTCGATGAGGTGGTGTATGCAGTCTCCAGATGTTCGGCTTTGCGGGTTCTTGTTCGCGTCGCATAAGTACCACTTGCTGGTCTTCGGGCATTCTGCCTCTATGTACCTGAATTGTTTCTCATGGATAGCCAGGAAGGGATATGGGGGAAATAATATTTGATTATACATATTGGGGACTATAGATAGTTTATAAAGATCATAAATGGATGACATGACGATAGGAAATTTAAAACTATAACTATAGTATTACCTACATAATATGAACCTATTTTAACTATATCGAAATACTCTCTATAATCTAACTCTAACACCTTATCTCTGCCATATAATATGCTCAACTTGCTAATTACAGCTCGTAGTGCATATAAATCTAAAACCGAATGATGTAAAGTGGAAGTCCTGATGAACGCTAGAATATTTTGTAATTTAATTATTTCAAACGAAATTGCTTCAACATTGTCACTCAATATCATTAAAATTTGAGCAAAGTGTGCGTTTTAACTAGATCGTCTTCATTTGTTGCTTCACTATTGCGAATTTTGCTAATTAGGCCAACCATTTTGTTTTGGTTGTCGATTATACTGTTAATAATTTTTGAATATTGTAAAGTCCAGTTTTTAGAAATACTTATATGGTTGTTGAATTCATTTGCCAAATGATTTTGATTTTCCTGAAGGATTTTAGAGCCTGATTATAATGCTCTGCATCTGTGTAGTCAAGATTCCTGTAACACTTTTTATTACCGAACCGAGACCATCTATCAGACCTCTTTTACACGTTTTGACTCAAATGTCTCTAGTTGTTCTAACACACTGTTAAGTAGATTTTTAAGGTATGTAATATGAGGCTCGTACAGAGACCTAGTTTTATTATTAAAGTCAGGGCTAATAGAGTCTAGTTGTTCTTTAACGGAACTAATTCGGTCTCTCAAATCCTCTAGATTTATATGTTGTAGAAAGGAATGGTAGTGGGTTATGATCCTAGCAGGACCTAACTTGAAGGGTAAGATACCGGGGCCATCATTGAGGCTTTCAAGTTTTATGTCCTGCGTTAGAGCTGGTTGCAGGATCAGATGGAGAATCAGGATCAGTCTGGAACAATTGGTTAGATTTAGGGACTCTCTTTAACCTATTTTTGGCTATAGGACCTCTCTTCTTCTTTGTGTAGATGTGAATAGGAGGTTAGCCATTACTACGTCATGAGTATATCTAGGAGCTAACTTCTGTCGTGATGCGACTGGATTTTTAACAAAAATCTGTTGCTCTGGGAATAGTCAGTTTCTGGTTCCCGGTTTTGTTTCGGTTCTCAGTCAAGTCTTGACGCGAGGCGTTAGAGAGTTCGTGAATTTCTTTATACGCTATGGTCATTTTGTCTTTGTGGCTTGTAATGTATTGCTGTAATAGTTGCGAGGATATGTCAATGTCAAACGGGTCTCTAGGGTCAAAATGTCCAGTTATGACCTCAATTGGTTTACATTTAGTGAGGCTATGTATACTACTGTTATATGCAAGTAAGGCATAGGGCATTAGGTTTATAACTGATTCAGATTTATGGTTGATTTTAAGTATGCGAAGGTGTTCCAATATCGTTGAATGGAATCTCTCCACTATACCGTTTTCGTTTGGTGCATGCGGAGCAACCCTGTGGTGGTGAATTTTATGGATACGCAAAAACTCTGCCATTAGTTGGTTGGTGAACTCGGTACCATTGTCTGTGACTATAGTCAATGGTAGTGAGTGATGTGTGCTAAAGCTAAGAAGGGCTTGTACTACGCTAACTGCGGTCCCGTCTCTTAGGTAATAGGCTTGGGCGTATTTAGAAAATGCGTCAACAATTGTAAGGAACTTTTCACTCTCTATTGTCAAAAGGTCTAAGTGAACTAGTTCAAAGGGCTTAGTAGCTGGTGGCACTATTTTAAATTGTTGTTTTATAGGATTACGGTCGTATTTGGCTCGACCGCACACTGTACACTCATTTATAAATTTAGTAATATTTTCTCTCATATTTGGCCAAAAGTACTTATGTGAAAGGGCTAAGTAGCATTCGTTAATACCGCGGTGGTTGGTCTTACCATCGTGGTACTTGTTAATAATTTCCTGTTGACGGAGGTACTCCTTAACATTTTCTAGTTCCCTTTTAGTGAGTGTCAGGCTCATGGATGAGCTTTTGAATGCGCTTTGGATAACAGGTATAATTTTGTATAACGCTAAAGGCGGATTTATTAGCAACCCAGTTTTGACTTTAGGTGGACGTACTCTTTGATAGCATTAATTACATCCTCCTCAAGGTTAGACTCAGATATTTGAACGGATGTGCGTGTGTGAGTTGCAAATGGTTTTGAGACGATTGGTCTGCCTTTTATGTCACCTACGACATTTAGAATTAGTTGCCTAGTAAACCTATTCAAGGGGTCGTCTGAGATAGGGACTTCAAAATAGGGTTTTCAGCGCTAGAGTGAATGGTTTCGGTAGATGAACCAGACACTGATCTATTTGACGGAGGGACTTCGTCAGAACTGTGAGCTGTTATAGTGGTAGATCCTGATCTAGATAAGGGTTGTTCAGAAGGGTTTGCAATAATAGAGCTGACATCTTCGTTGATGTTAATTTCTACTCTCGACAAAGCATCGGCATTTGTATTAGCCTTGCCTTGCTTGTATACTGTGGTGAAATTATATTCACTTAGCTTAAGTCTCCAGCGTGTTAAGCGAGACCCTGGCTCTTTTAGGTTCATAACCCATTGCAATGGTTTATGGTCTGTAACAATTTTAAACTGTCTTCCAAACAGATAAGGGCGGAAATATTTAGTTGCCCATACGATAGCTAAAAGCTCCTTTTCTATTGTACTGTAATTTATTTCACTAGAGTTCAAAGTTCTTGATGCGTAAGCTATGGGTTTATCGCTGCCTATCGTTCCTTGTGATAAAACAGCCTACGGCGAAGTTCGATGCATCCGTGGTTAGTACAAAGTCCTTAGTGAAATCAGGGTATTGTAGTATGGGGTCATTCGTCAAAAGTAATTTGCATTTCTCAAAGCACTCTACATATTTCTGGTCTAACGAAATTTTACTTCCCTTTTGAGACATTGGGTTAGAGGTTTAGTCACACGTGCAAAATCTGGGATGAATTTTCGATAATAGCCAAGTAGTCCGAGAAAACGTTTGATTTCAGTGGTTGTTTTTGGCAGGGGATACCTTTGTATTGCCTGTATTTTATTAGGGTTTGGTTTGACACCCTCGTTTGAAATGACATGGCCTAAAAACTCAGTCTCTAGCTTCAAAAATTCGGATTTGTCCATTTGAATTTTGAAGTTAGATTCTCGCAGATTTTTTGAACACTTTCTCCAGATTTAGGATGTGTTCCTGGAGTGACGTGCTAAATACAATGATGTCATCGAGATAGACAAGGCATATCTCATTCTGCAGGTTGGTCTTTGAGAACATTGTCCATCACCCGTTGGAATGTGGATGGAGAGTTCTTTAACCCCATGGGCATTCTTAAGAATTCATAGTGCCCGTTTTCTACGTTAAATGCAGTTTTATGTATGTCTTCTAAATCCATTTCCACCTGGTAGAACCCACTTGCTAAATCAAGCGTGGTGAAATACTGACATTTGCCAAGTTTGTCAAGTACGTCAGTTATGTTGGGAATTGGGTACTTGTCATCAACCGTTTTCTCATTAACTTTTCTAAAGTCCACAACAAGACGCCATTTAACCTTGCCTGAAGCGTCGGCCTTTTTGGGTACAATCCAAATTGGAGAGCTCCATGCAGAGTCGGAAGGTCTTATAATATTTTGTTCCAACATTTTATTAATTTGGTCTCTAACTTCTTGTCGGTGGACATAGGGGTATCTATAAGTTTTTGTATGTACTGGGATTTCATCGGTGGTTCTTATTTTATGTTTTATTTTGTTGGTGAATGTTAAAGATTCTCCCTCAAGATAAAACACATCAGCATAGGCCGCGCATAAGCGTTCTAAGTTAACGCGTTCTTCCACATTTAGATGTTTAGTGCGGAGGCGGGAAACAACTTCACTAACGCGATTCGGTAAAATTCCAGTACGTTCACTTTCGATGTTAAATACCTCGGCTTCTACCGGTCTATCCATAGCAAAAATAATGTCGTTAGATGTGGGGTTAGTAACTTCTACCCAATCGCGGTTATTTTCAACTGTGGTTAAGCAATCGGAAATGAGGCAATTACAAATAGTCTGAGTTTCAACTACCACGTCTCCGTCTAGTGAATTTACTGGTAGCCTAATTAATTTGGAAGAGTTGGCTGGAATAATTTCCTCATAAAGATTAGCGTTACGAGAGTCATACATCCGAATAGGTATCTCAGCATTACGAGTAACCAGAACTTTACTACTAAGGTCTATTTTAGAACCCCACACGTCAAGTAAATCAAAGCCAATTAGTCCATCAAAGTAATTATGGAACTTGTACACGAATAACGTAATGTCATCTTGCTCACAGAATTCCGGGAAACAAGGTAATGTTATCGAGTAATCGTTCTTACTCGTGGCGTGTACATTTGTCACCTCAAAAGGGTCGTAGTTCAGAGGGACATCACTGAAATATTTTTCGATAGCGTCTGGGCTTATAAAAGACTGATTAGCGCCCGTATCAATTAAAGTTTTAATGGTGGGTTAGATATTTGAATGTAACCCAGCTGTCTTTGGATGAAAGTTCAATTCTATTTTGGCTTTTCGCACTTCGACTCCTGTTGAAAATTTGTATCATTTACAGGAGGGATTGTTCTACTTCCTCTAAAATTACCGATTCAGCATAGGGCTGAGGCTCTGGGTAATACCCATAGTCGGTATAGTCATAGTAGGGGTAATAGTACTGTTCTTCATAATCGGTACAATATGTGTCGTGGTCAGGGTAGTTAAAGTCGCACTCGTTATGGTTCATTTCGCGAGTTTTAAAGTAATTAGTCGGGGCGGATTCCCGAATTTCCGCCAATCGTGTCCCTGCATAGTGGGTGGTAAAGCTCTAGGAACAAAATGACTGACCCCGCTCATCGGACGAGTTTGGTTGCCGAATCTATATTGCTGTTGAGGCCTATTATTCATAGAAAAGTTATTTTGTTGGTTATTGTAATTTGGTGGTGGAGCACGCATCATCTGCTGTGTCCTGGTTAGGCCTCGAGGCTGTTGCACTTGGTTTGGGTAGCTAGGTCTCCAACCTTGAGGAGGTTGGGTCAACATTGGCATTTGCCGCGACGGACCGGGCATGTTAAAATTCGGCTGTCTAACAGGCATACCGAATGTCATGGGCTTTGGAACAAAAGTGTTTAAGGGTAAATTTTGTGCAAATTGTGACGGTTGATGGTATTCCTTTTAGGACCACTACCATCATTGCGCTGTTGCAAATACAGCGTATTTAACTCCTCTTGGACAAATTCCAACGCCTTCTCCATAGATTCAGGTCGCATACAGCGTATCCTGCATCCTAGGGGATCCTTTAGACCTCTCAAATATGCCTGAAGGGTTAGTTTTTGGTACAGTGTACGTTTAGCCTCAATAGTAGATGGAATATGCTCGTGTAGAGTCACATACGTCATAACTGTGCTAAAAGATTTTGACAGCGCTCGTAAAATTCCTGAGGTGTACTAGACCCTTGGGTCTGTAGGGAAAGGTCACTATACAGAGCAGTTTCATCGCGATGGTCTGCGAAATTGTTAATAAGGGCACTCGAATACCCTGCCAGGTTTCCGGTATGCCATTGGCGTTTATCAATCTAGACGCGGGTCCCGTGATTTTATTTAGTATTCCGTTAGTGAGGGCTAAGTTGGATAGTTCGTGCCCAGGCTGCGGATCCACGTGAGCTATAATTATTTGATCACACAAATTAATGAACCGCGTAAGGATATGCGGGTCCCGTCGAACTCGGGTAACAGTCTAAGTGACTTGTAAATGACATCTATATTGTCATGCGCGGATGGAGCTAGGGCCTGAGGCTGAGGTTGAGCTTGGGGCTGCTCCATTTCTTCTAGATTTCTACTCGCGTCAACTAAATTAAACCTATTATACGACCTACTTCTACCTACTCTAATGTCCTTAATTTTCCTCGGATGGAAAATTTTGGAAAACTTTAAATTAATCTAACACAATATATGAGCCTGGAAAATCACACAGTACACATATAGCACACACAAAATTACACAGAAATAAATGACACAGTATAAAAAGAAATTACACACAAAAAATTTAAATGAAAGAAAATAAAATAAAATATGGGTTCAATAAAATTAGGATGGAATAAGGCTAAAGGAATAAGGACTGAGAAAAATTCAAAGCACTTACAACATGGTCTCCTTTTTGCCGAATCAATGTCTGGATTCCCTTCGACTACAACCGTAAGTTCTTTTATTGTAAAAAGCCGCGATTTTAGTGACTTTACTTTACAATCCTACCGACTGCGCCAATTATGTTTATTGCAGCCGAAGGTCGCAAAAAAAACCAATTTACTTTTAAACTAATTTAATAAAAATGAAATTACAATTATAACTAAAACTAAAATGAAGTGATTCGATCGAAGTTGGATCTAAGAATGCGCTTCGCGGCGGGCCGGCCGCGCAGGCAGCTTCGGGTGTCGCGGCGTGGTCACGTTCCCACGGCACGTTGCGCTGACGCCGCGATTCCTGCTGTTGCTTGGAATTGAGGTTGATGCCGACGTAGCTATTCCTATACATTAGGGTGGCGTAACAACATTCATAATGTTTATATTATACGGGGCTTAATCACGATATAAATCATTGTTTATAAATCATAGGTACCTACAAACATATACCAAAATAACATTTTTAACAAAAAAAAAACAGTCTGTTGTTCCGGCTAATTATAACGAGGCTTTCACGTAGGTAGCTAATGTTCTAATCCATAACTTATTTAGGTTTTCTTATTTAAGGAAAATAGACAGGGTTCCGCAAAAAAAAACAACCTTAAAACTACGTGGAACTAAAGCACAGCTAGTAGGTACATAATATAAATCATTGGCAATTTAGCAACTATTCTAAAATGTTACAGTTAAGTTGAAACGTGAGTTTCATTTATTGCAAATGGATTCGATTTCACTAACTAAAAATATTTTGCTAAACTTTTTATTTGTGTTGTCATAGCACGATTGCTGTAAGCAAAATATTAAATTTCACAAAACACCGATTTTAAAATACCTAAGTTTTGTCTATGTCGTCGTTAATTCTTCAAGTCAATCACTAATGTTTTTTTCTATTTTAAATCCCCATAAAAGTGTACTGCATTATAGTCCAAGATCCCAGAGCCGCCAGACGTCACGTATTTTCTGATGGATGAAATGTGAACGATTGAGTAGAACTAGTAGGTACGTACTAAGAACACATGCTTACCCGCTAACTTGCTTAGACGGCCAATTTTGAGATATGGGGTCCAGAAGATACATTACTTACTTCATGTATTTTCTGATAACTGATTTTCACGTATGTTTTAGGCAATATCTTTAAAAATAAGGTCCCAATACTCCCAGACACATTCCGTCGGCCGTCTTGCTTAACAGACGCTTCAAAACTCTATTATTCTACTCAATCGTCCACATGTCATCCATCAGAAAATACGTGACGTCTGGCGGCCCTGGGATCTTACTCTATTATCTCTATATATAAAAATGTTATGTTGGTTTGTGTACGCTTCAAAAACTCAAAAAGTTCTTCACCGATCGAGCTGAAATTTTAGAATGATATATAATCCGCATCAAGGATTGTTTTTATCTAATTTTTGCATCACAGTATGCCACAGCGAAGCGTGGCAGGGTTACAGCTAGTACAATATAGATTTCGACAGGCCTTTTTTACCCGACTGAATTTTTCGCGCGTAATTTGTGTTCTTGTAAATTTCTTTATTCCCACGTATCTTCCAAATGGCAGGATGGATTTTGACATATTAAGATTTCATTAGTTTCGTCTCAATCACCCAAGTGTCCATATATCGTATATTGTATTTCCTACATTATGATTGTTTATCTGTTTTTTTTTTCTGTTGGGTTTTTAAAATTAAAGTTACTGTCAATTCTTTTTTGGAGCACGCTGATTCTCGAACGTTGAAAGTCCACAATTTATCGGAGAAGTCGGTGTAAATCTACAAGAAAATTCCTGAATTTCGAAGTCTCTGCTTCGATAAAGATGTTGATTTGTAAACAGTATAACAAGCCACCAAACTACTGTTGCTCTAAATGATTTTAGATAAAAGTAAACGTTACGCATGACTAGACTAAAAAAAAGACGTTTTCTTGTGGACTTAAATATAGAATGAGTTCTACAATCTCTATAACACAAGGACTCCTTATATTTTGAGAGAAAATACTCGATAATATCGACCTCTTAAGTCCTTATTGTGTCGTGCACCATTACAGACATAGGCGTCACATCTTTAACCACAAAACTGTAATAGATAGATAGATAGATACTCTTTATTGTTCACACCAAAAGAAAAAACAGATTTACAGACAAAGAAAATATTAACAGCTAGTGCTACAACAGGCGGCCTTATTTGAAAGCGATTTCTTCCAGGCAACCTTTGGGTGGAAATGGTTTTTGATATCTTTAATAGGTTGTTTATTCGGAAAATAAGTTGTATCCAAAGAGTTTACATAAATAATACTACGTATAGAGTTTGATTTTTCGCACGGTTCCTTTGTGTCAATCGTAAGCAGATGACGTGCATACTTTCTATGGCAACAGAGTGATGTGCCGTGACAAAAGTACGACACTTCCACAAGAGCAACAAGAAAGTCAAGAAAGATGCTACCCGTGCTTACGGTGTAAAGCATTTGTGGCCACTCTATACGCAGTATATGTAAACTCTTTGGTTGAATCCTTCTAATATAAATGTGAAAGTTAGCATGTTTGATGTTTTTTGCTGAATTACGTCGTAACGTCTGAATGCATCCGGTTGAATTGTGAACCCCTAAGTTATGTTAAGACCATAGTTAAATTATAGTCTGAAAACACACTTAGGTTACTATCCAGGGGAAATAACGGGAACCGATGTGGTCTAGGATGGAGAGTGCTTACCGCAAAGAAATCCGATTCAGTCTCGATTTGAAGATACCAAGATTATAAACATCGGGAAAAACCCACTCTAATCGTTATTAGATTTTCACTTGACTGTCTTCTCGCCTGATGTTAACGATTCGAAATCAATAAAAAGTATCGATTTTAGTTAAAAAGGAATTATTGTTGCAAAGGCAAAATTTAGCAATTGAAAGCGAAAGTGTCGGAATCGAATGATTTCGGTAATTAGTGTCGCCAATTACACTTGTTTTTGTTACTGATTTCACATTACTCTATTAATTATATTAATAACTATTTCATTCGTAAAAAATATGCGTTTGTAATAAATAAATGTCGGAACGCCTGAACAGATACGGCTGGCTGGCCTGGTAGCTTAGTTGGTAGTAGGTCTGCCTGCGAAGCCGTGGGTCGTGGGTTCGATCCCCACCCAGTGAAAATATTTGTACTGTGCTTGAGCGTTTTCTTTGTATAATAAGTATGTATTTAAAAATATATAAGTATAAATCAACTATCTGGCTTCCATATTACAAGCTTTGCTTAGTTTGGGGTCTGATGGTATTGTGTGTGGAATGTCCACCCAAATTTATTTATGTAAAGATAGGGCTAGAATTTGGAGTACAGTAGTTATTTTATAGTCTGGAATCAAAGACAATATAGCCATTTGACTGATCGTATTACTGCCTCTCAGCGTTGTAAGCATAATTGCACTATACTTGTTGCAAGTTCGGTCAGTCAGGCTTTTGATTTCGACCGAAATAATGATAGCCAAAAACCGTAAAAAATATAAAATATGGATTTCTGCTCACTGAAATGGTGCGGAAAGAATAGCAGGACATCCAGCTTTACAAAAGATGGTATATCATTTCACAAGTAAGTAATTTAATGCAGTAATTAGTAAATGAAAACATCAACAATCTACAAAATTATAACCTTTCTTTGCATCCTGCTCTGTCGTTAGAAGTTTGCACAACTCTATCTCGTTTTGCCCGATAATTGGTTTACCTCGTCCTGCGCCCCCGCTGGTGACTTGTGAGTCTAAGCGAGGTTCGTTTCGTTGCCGATCAACAGGCTATTTAATCTGTGTCTGGAATAGACATAACTTACTTTTCATCAAGGAAAAATTAAGGAAATGGTGCCTACGGAGGTAAAGGCGTGGGTGTGGCTAGTTTTATACAGCGTTTAGTTATTGCTCTGTGCTTGGAAGCGTCGCGTCACCGGACGATATAAATAAAATACATTGCAAACAATGGCGAAAATAGCGCGTGTCGTAACGTACTATGTCTGATCCGCTAGTCGGCACTCGGAAATGTACCGACTTACATTTTACATTCTACGGGCAGTAAGGTTGTCTGACTTTTAAGAAGTGACAAGAACAAAATTAAAAAATTTTGGTTAACCCCCGACTACCTCGGATCTCGGATTTGTAATCTGTACAACATTCTGCTAGTCAAGCCCTTTCATTTGATACCCATATTGTGGTAGTAGTGAAAAAAATAATGTAATTCGCCATTTTGTGGTGGCGGCCATCTTGGATTTGAAATTTATTATTATGTATTGTATTCTACTAGTCAAGCCCTTTCATTTGATACCCATATTGAGATAAGTTGTGAAGAAATATTTTGTCCGCCATTTTGTGGAGGCGGCCATCTTGAATCGATATTAACCAAACATAGCTAAGAACATCCGCACGGATATCAACCTTCGAATAAAAAAAATCGCATTGAAATCGGTCCATCCCTTTGAGCTCTACGGTGCCACAGACAGACACACACACAGACAGACAGACAGACAGACAGACAGACCGACAGACCGACAGACAGACAGACAGACAGACAGACAGACAGACAGACAGACATCGACGTCAAACTTATAACACCCCTTTTTTTGGTCGGGGGTTAAAAACTTATTTTGGCGCGATACATATGGCGCGAGATTTTTAAAGGGCTGTCAAATACATTTTTGCTTCACAAATGATAAGAAATCTTAGGGTAAACACGGGACCATGGCCATTGGTCTACTAGAAATACTGATTTCTAGATGGCCATGGTCATGGCCACATACATAAAGTAATGAAAAACTTTAAAACTACAGCGGTAAGTTGGCGGCTTTTACGCTAAAAACGAAATCTACCAGGCATTCATAAAAATAAGGAAATCTTATTATTTTATACTCATCTGTCATCCTACATAGGTCTCCTGGTGGTTCACTTGACCCATAAATGTTGTTCACGGGCTTGTATTATGTGTGTATTATAGACATAAATGTCAATTACCGCTTACTATCAGACGGACAGTTTTTTTACTATAATAGGTTCGCGCTTGACCTCCATCTTGCCTGATTTTAAGCGACGATTTGATCTATGATAGAGCGTGCTTACCTAGAAGGAACCGATTCTCTCTCGATTTGGAGACACCAACGATTGTAACTATCGGGGAAAACCCACTCAGGCAACGCATTCCTCAACCTATACGTTCTTTTCACTAACGTAGAGTCAAACTTCATTATCCGTGTCTTTGAAACATCGACCATGAAACGATGTCACTTTTTCGGGCTACGAGAAATACGTTAATGGCCGCTCATTGTTTAAAAAACTGATTCGCGGTATTTCTTCGACTCCATTTCAGCACCTGTCTAACCCATATTTGTTATCGGTTCTAACGGTACACGAGTTTGACGTACCGCCATGCGCCAGGTGGAATCTACTTGTATTGCTACAACAATAACACTAAACCAAATACAATAAAACACACTAATGACGCCATAGTTTATATTTGTTACTGTTCCTTACTAATAAACCATCTGTTCTAAGCATAATATTCTTGCATGTTATATGTTACATTCATATATATGCCTATTATATGTTCCCAATTTTGAGACTCACGTTAGGGTCGCACAATGAGAGTCAGGCGAAAATCTAATCTACTACGCTGACCAAGTGTGGATTGGCGGATGACGCATGATCTCGAAAGATTTTATTTTAGCTGGTTTTCTCACGACGTTTTCCTTCGCCGTTGTTTTTTTAAAGTTAGCGGGATTATGCACATGACTTCGACAAGACAGTGGTGGTGCATGTGGAACCAGGGGCCGGATCAGCAGTCGCCATTCTCGCGACTAGACTCGCCGGAACGCAATTTGTTCTATGAAATGAGGTGTTTACAGGATACAAAAAGACCTGTGAAAGATAGTTCTCGATTTCATCAAATGAGGCACTAATGTATCATTTTGCAAAATTGCCGTTGAGCACTTATTGGTAGGCGAAAACCTAATAAAATCTGCTTTTTAAAATCTATTGCTGTCGCTGTCATTTCAATAGAAAAAAAAGAGAGGGCAATAATATCGAAGGTAAGGTAAAGGTACCACCTAGGTACTGGACCTAGCCCAGAGGAGAGTCACCCCATGACCCCCCCTCTTGGCTAAAAAAATATTATTAAAAATTTTCTGTAAAGGTGGTACACTCCGCGAGGCATAAGCTGAGCTTTGCATTTCGTGAGTGTACATGGATAGTGTAGGTGTGACAACCGGCCTTAGGCGCGGCGCCATCCTGTCTCGCCGCGCTCCTGCCTGATTGGTGATCACTCACACTAATGCAAAGCTCAGCCTATACCTCGCGGACAAAATTTCAAGCTCTTGCCTGATTGGTGATCACTCACATTAATGCAAAGCTCAGCCTATACCTCGCGGACAAAATTTCAAGCTCCGGCCTGATTGGTGATCACTCACACTAATGCAAAGCTCAGCCTATACCTCGCGGATAAAATTTCAAGTTCCTGCCTGATTGGTGATCACTCACACTAATGCAAAGCTCAGCTTATACCTCGCGGAGTGTACCTTTACCTTACCTTTGAAATGGCTCTCTCTCTTTTTTTTTCTATTAAAATGACAGTGAGCAATAGCAAAGCCAAAGCAGATTTAATTAGGCGGTAGACCCGCCGACCCCATACGGTTTTCGCCTACCAATAAGTGCTCAACGATATTGCTCTTCTGGATCCGCCCTTGTGCGTAGCGGGGTATATCTATAGCTACATAGCACAGATGTACCCTGGCAACATTAGCATTGTTCGGTACTAAAATTCTAAGTTATGAGTGTTTTCATGTCCATCGATAGAAACTGAGAAATGAAAATACACGCTACGCATTTTTTTTGGAACGAAACTCGATCCCGCGGGATCACTTCCGATCCCTTTGTATAACTAACGTTTTGTGATACTACGGTATTACTGTGCTCGAGTCAGGGACGACCTTCTCGAGTTCCCCGAAACATGCGGGAATGTTACTACTGTAGGCGATGTGGGCTGTACTACTCTGTAAATTAATTAAGAACAAATCGTTTGTGTGTGTAAGAGAAAGAAACAATAATAACTTGCTTTTTTATAGCAAAGGTATATGCTTGACTGCTGTATTGTCTCGTAAAACATAATTTGTTTAATTACTGTTTTCTTACGTTACCTATCATGTTTGTTTTTTCCTACGGATGATGATTAAAATTATCAATAAAATAAAAAATAAACTTAATACTTTTAAGCTTGGTACTTTTACTTCGTCATTGGAAGACTCGACTCGCCGTATGCGGCAAAGGTGGAACCTCGTCTGTCCGTGGTGTCGAGTTTCCTTGGCCCGCTGATCGCATAGTCACATTTATTTACAACCTATATTTATGTAGGCGTCTAACTAACGAGTTTATTCTATTGAAGCTTAACGAAATCACGTTTTTTCTAGAAATTAGTTAGAGTTCGGTCTAGGTTTATCACAAAAAGTGTCCCCATTTTTTTGTTGTAAATCTTTTGCCGCTGATCAGTTCATTGTCCGTGCCGATAGCCTAATAATTTGTGATTCAACACAATCAGACTGTGTTCCAGACTATTGTTGACGTTGTGACAGGCAATAGGTAATTACAAGAACTATTGGATAATGTCGATACAGTTTGGACATTGTACGAATACCATTTCTAATACTCTGATGATACACTTTTACAGGCAGCGGCTCCCAAAGTTTTCTGGTTTCAAAACAGAAGCGGTTAAATACATCCATATATTTTTTAAACTTTGTCCCGCGGTCTACCCGCGGATTGAACGGTATAAAAGTGGCTTGTTTATATGTTTTTTCAAAGTTTTTATCGCTGTTGGTCTGATGGTAATATCTGAAAATATTCCACATACTTACAAACTCTCTTCGTAGCTTAAATGGGTAATATACTTACATACTACGTATTTTATTTAATTAAAATCCATTAAGCCGTTACAGAGATACCTACGTGGGAACAAACATACAATACTTGCGTACTTACAATACACAAACTTTCCCATTTGTAATGTTAGTGTGATGTGTAAGTTTAATGGTTGTTGTTTTTATCACGACGGGACGATGTCAGTACCTCACTATTACTATATCCTTACTTTACTTTATCCGTATAATCAAATTATTTTTGACTTTAATATTGCACTCCTTTTATTTTAGCAATACAAAAACTACAATCGTTTTAATTAGACGGTCGAACGTTGGGTTTGTGGAATTCTGTGGGGTCCTTTGAGAACCACTGGTCTACAGTACAATGATTAAGCATTCACAAAGAAGTACATAATTGGAGTAGCGCAGGAAAAAAATACAATGGAAGCCATTTCATCGATATTATCTCGCCTCTTCTGTCTGGTTAAAGCGGAAAATAAACTAGTATACCTTTAGAAAATAATTATGATAGTCAACAATGCTAACATTGATGACACCTGACTGGCTTTTTTTTAGAAAAAAGATTTTATTTGACGATAACTGAATTAAAAAAAAAAGCCTACTTAGATTCTATTCCCCAGGAATTTTTAATTTTTTCGGAATAAAATGTAACCCATGTACTATTCTACACTGTAAAATATTCAAACTGAGTTCCGAATTTCAACCCGATCTGATGAAACGTTCCGACGTGATTGAGCAACAAACATCCAAACTTTTTCAATTATATTACTAAGTAGTATCACAAAAGTAGAGTCAAATCTCTTCGTCCGTGTCTTTGTAATATCTACCATGAAACGGTGCCGCTTCTTCAAGTTACGAGAAGTACGATAGATAGAAGTCCGTTGGATATGTGCGTAGCGTAATCTCTGAGTGCTTTAGGCTATGTACCATGGGACACGGGAGAAGCCGGGGCGGAACGTTGTAGAAAACCAACCTAAGCATTTTGAAACTTAACTACTACAAAATAAATGCTTTAAAAAATTAAAACATTTTTTTATTGACGTGGGAAAGTCACTTTGATGAAATGACAGGTGACAAACTGAAATGTCACGTGTCTTTCAAAATTATATTTTTTATTCTTCAATGTAATTTCGAAAGTCATACGACTTCACAATATTTTTCGAAGCTGATGATGATGTTTGATATTTGGATTCCAATCTGCTTCACTTATTTTAATTAATTTTTGTATACTGGCCGCTGTCACAGTAATAATTATTAAAATATAAGTTTTATATAATATTCATATTTTTATATTTATTGTAAAAAACTTAGAAATGAAGAGAAATAAATGAATGACTGGATTATAATATTACCGTGCCGCTGCTCTCTTAAAATGTAGGCTTACAACAAAAACTCATATTTTTTTAATGTAAGTGAAAACCAATTTAGGTGTGTTGGACATTGTGTTTGAAAACTTGCGACACTGTTATCGTTGTCGTTACGGAGACCTCTTCATACAAGTACTAGCAGTTTTCCGCGGTTTCACCTGAGCAACAAGGATCTTATTTTACACATTTATAGGTAATAGGCATTAAGATCGAAATTTTAAATTATTTATTGTGACATGAACAAATGCAAATATTACCGTAAAATACTAATAATCTAGCGCCACAAGTGTAAGTCATATTGTTTACAGCTATCTCTTCCAGACCTACTTTGACTTTGACCAGTGTGCTAGCCAGCAAGCCAGCAACCAATACCTATTGTTAGGATAATTATAAAGATTTTACTTAGGTCAAGGTTACTTAGGTTTAAGCTGGTTGCCCGGAATAGACTGAGTTTAGCAATAAAGCAGCTACTTGAAGCGTTAGCTTATAAGTATTTTACTGTAATATATCTGTTTGTGTTTGTCACAAAAGAGTTTACAATTTGCATATCTATCGAAGATAAGGTTTACGATCGAACAAGAGCCTCATAAGTAATATGTTTTTACCATTACCTTTGAACAAGCAATTCTATATTTATATAGTACATAGAATCTGTACCTTGAAAACGGCTCCGACGATTTTCATGAAATCTATCTAGCTATGGTTTCATTTTAGTACACATTTTTTATCCATGTTCAACCAATGAAAACCGGAGCAACGCTCGGTCATCCAGGTACTGTTTATCAGCACGAGTGCACGTAATTTAAAATATCAAGTGGGCGTATTAACCGCCGCATTGATAACATGTAGTAGCTAGGTCAGCCGTAGGTGAGGGAACCCGCCAGCATCCCAGGAATCCGGCCGAGGGTGTGGGGACCGAACCACGGTATATTTAGACGACGCGGGACGCTCGCTCTATACGTAGACCAAGAATAGCCACCGGCATGCCAACCGCCAGATTATACAACGCAGAAGCTCAACTCGAACCAAATCGTTAAGACTACTCACTGCGATAAGTCAGTGTTCAACTTTGACTACTAATTTACAAGCAGTCTACCTTCTGTTCCCACTTCTTGGTCTCGAAGCCTCTGTTAGGGAGAGTAGAGTGTTAAGGTCATAATCCATCACCCTGGCCATAATCAATATTTATGTGTGAATACGCGGTTGATGTCCTAAATAATTTATTTCTCGGACCATAGATAAAGCGAGATGCAATTAATTTAATTTGCTGTTAATTTATAAAAAAAGAAGAGAAATAAAATAAGTAGAGTTTTTAACACATAGTGATGCTTAGTTTAATAGCGGTTCTAAACACCATAGCCTTGTGCAACTTAAATGGCGCTGGGCAGGACTCGAATGTGGTGATAACCCAATAGCCACCGTTCGAGACAGAATTACCAACCGTTGGTGAAACAAAAAACAGATGTTTCAATGACATCACAGGATAGAACGTAATTATGTGGAGAAATGGTGGTAGGACTACTATAACAACACTATACAAGAAGTACCACAAATTTGCCAGTTATAACTGGTAAATTTGTGTAGAAAACAATAATATCCTGTCACCAAGAAGTCATGTGTTAATTGTACCCTGTTCTGGTTTGAAGGGCAGTGTTTCTAGAGAAACTACAGAGCACAAAGATACAACATGTTATTCGAGTATTTGTGTCACAGGCGCAGATTCTTTATGTTCCAATAGTTGCGGGACATTGTGCAGTTACAAGTAGGCCGAAGCCGAAGTTGGCCGATTGTCTCTTTCCAGGTGTCGATATGCAATATTTATCGCCGGGTACTGTATGTGCTTAGTGATTACCATCACATACATGTTTTGATCATCCCTTCACGATGTATGTCAAGTAAAGTTCAGAATTGATATCATGATACAATGATAATAAAGGCAGTCGTTTCTTTGTTATGTTCTACTCTGTGTCAAATAGTCCGTATCGCGCGCAAATCCTAATAAATGTTTTTGTTATTAGGTATTGAAACATACCTATAGTACCGTTGATGACAACTAATGTGAACCAACATTTAATGAAACATTTTAAGAAGAAAAAAATAGTAACCTAACCGTGTATTAGACAGCGGTAACTGATAGCTTTTTGCTACTGTATTGCTGCCACCGATTTTTTTCATGATTCATTTTATTTACCTACAAATACAAGTAGGTAGATAAATTTCGACGTGGACAGCAGAATTTCCCATGACGTTGACGTGTTTGAGTGTGATGATCCATATAATTAAAGAGAGTATCAAAGACAAAGCTCGCTATAACATAGCTGGAATGTGAATCTCAGGTATGTAGTAATTCCTACTAATATTATAAATGGCAGATTTTGAGTGGATGTTTGCTACTTCATCACGACTACTACTTTGGAACACAGATTCATCAAGTGTCTTCCTTCCTTAATATTGGGGAGGTTAGCTATCGGCGTGGAGACGAACAACCCCCTTACCGGGGCTGGACGTCTGGCGACACTACCCCAGGGGAAGTGAGGCGCGAGTGTCACGAGTGAGCGACAAGTATAGTGCGGCGTCAGTAGTCATGTGACCATGTGAGTGCTGATGCTTGCCCTCTTTGAATCTGGCTGCTGATGTTTCGCGGCCTTGTTGGCCGCGTCAAGGCTTAGGGATAAGACGTAGGCCATCCGAGCTACCTAAGGTACCTAAGGGGCCTTACATTGGCTTGGTCGTTCTTTGGCCTAAATGGCTTCAACTTGGGCCGTCGCTGTTGTCCTTTTGCCTTCTTCCTGTCGAAACGGGAAATACGAGGGAAATCGCGGGACGAATCTAATGTTTAATATAAAAAATAACTTTATGAATTTTTGAGGCAATTAAAATTACGACCACGAGTTTTAAAAAGCCTTAAGGACCATAATACTAAAAAGCACCATTTACTTAAATCGTAAAATCGTAAACAAAACACATCTCGTTGGTAACAATTATTAAAAATAATAAAAAAACGTCGATTAAAATAATCTCACCTCTCTGGAACCTTCATAAAAAGTCCAAAAATTGAGCTCGCAAAATATAATAAACATGAATTTCATTGCGTCCAGGAGCACACTCATAAAATAATTTTACTACCTGTCCAAATTGTTTGTGGCTTCGTCCGGTCAAATTATTTATTTTATACGTGGCCCCGTAATGGACCCGCGCTCCTATCTAAGGGAAGTCTTAAAGTACAGAGAGTACTACGAGAATTTCTGTTGAGTTTGTTTTGTCGACTGCATTTATTTTAATTATTTTTATGTGGAGGAATATTCTTAACTAGATGACCGCCCCGGCTTTGCCCGTGGTACATATATACCACTCAGTGGGATCCCGTACATATCCAACGTGAAAGAATGACTGAAATCGGTTCAGTCATTCCTGAGAATATCGTTTTCAAACAAAAAACCTCGTCAGCTACCTGCTACGCCACCTGTCGGAAATTGGACGTACCAACTCAGATTTAGAAACAAATTTGATTAGAAATGACGCCATCTTAAACACATGCTGTCATGTCAAAGCACAGTACGAAAACTCTCAAAAAGGAATATTTTTTCCCGTTTTTGTTTCATTCTTGATTCATGCTCCGCTTCTATTGATAAATGGACTATCCAATAGAAAAATAATCATTCAATTCGGATCAGTACTTCCCGAGATCCTAGGGTTCAAACAAACAAACAAACTCTTCAGCTTTATAATATTAGTGTAGATAATTAATTGATGAAAAAATGAGTTTGTGTTTTTTACCGTGTATTGTAATGGTAGAGTAAAACATGTGGTTGATGTTAAGCAACACTCCTGCTGCTAACAGCAGAGTCACGTACCTATGTAGCTTTTAGAACATGAAGAGTCCATCATTAAATAATCAGTACCTACCTATGCAGTGCGGTCGTCAGCCGGTGATGTTAGTAAGATGATTTATCCGTATGACCTGTAAATTATCTGGAAACATAGTCCTTTTAACTGGAATACGGAAACTATGGATGCACAAGTACAATAGCGCTTTTGTTTATAATTAAAACCTGTGGTCAAAAGAGGCGGCGAGGTTTTGGAGTAAACGAAAATATTATCAACAAATGCAAAGTTTAGATTTTAGATTTTTCAAAAATCGCTGAATGGAATTAGAATTTAGATAAAATGTGTGTAACCTTTGAAGTATGATCTGCCAAAAGAAAATAAATAATAATTGGCTATTGATTCACCAACTTTGACGGAGCTATCGCTCTACATACATACAAGAAAATACAAACAGCCGAATTGAGAACATCCTCCTTATTTGAAGTCGGTAAAAATAATGAAATATCAATTGAAATTAAGATTGAAATCGGTTAGTTTGTTGTCAAACTATCAAGGTACGTAAAAGGTCGCGACCGTGATTGTCCGTGCGAAATCGTCTCATTGTGAAACCTCAGATCGAGGACATCTGAACTGTTCTGACCCGCGGTAGACGCCAGTTGACACTCTTGAAGCGAGTTGCTTGACCACTGCAGAGTTGTAGGCGGCTGTTGATAGCATATACCTAGTAGACGACACAGGAGCGTAGAACTGTTGTCTAATGCACAGATGATTTTGATCACGCATGCGTTCATACGGTTTAAAAGATTTGCGTGATACTGTCTAAAAACCTTATTATTTTGATCGGATTTATACAGTTAAGGCTTAATACATTAACAGTGTACTTTTGGGTGGTTCGCGATGTGGTGGCACACTTTGATTCTGTGCTATCTCCTCGCCATAGTGGGTGAGTACTTGTTAATATTATCCATCTATTCTGCCTATCTGATGTCAATTTTGTCCCATTTTTTGCTTAAAAAATGTTTTCTTAAGGAACATTTAGCCCAAATTAAAGTATTTCCATGCTTAAACTTTTAAGCTTTTATCCAATATCTAGGATAAGTAGATTTAAGAGAACTTGTACAGAAGTAAAAGTTATAAAGTTGGTATTTGTTCGTTGGTTTCCATTGTTTGAATGAACAATTTGTAGGCGCTTTATTATGTAAATTTATTTTTATATGGTTGCGTAAATAACTGTTAAGTTATTAACATTGTTCTATACCTACATTTGTTTAAGCAATTAGAATAAAATAACGACTAGAAATTAATGAAGTTTTCATAGGCTATAGTCGTTGGCAACCGATGCACGGTTCTGGAGCCGATGGATTTTAATACTTTTTAAATTCTATACCTTTGGGTGACGAGCATAGTGCAGTGCTAGATCATGATTTGGACTCGATTTCCAATAGCTGCGTGTCACTGTGTTGTTATGCAAACCATCACACACATGTCTAGCTCGTCCCGTCACTCTTTGCTGTAAAAAATACAAAAATGAAAAAAAAAATTGAACAAGGTGTTTTACTTTTTACTTGGTTAAAATATCTGTAATGTTTACATCAGTAGCATATAGATAGAGTCTTATTCTGTAGAGACCGCCGAGTGTTTTAGACCTGGTATTGTGAGTTTTGCTGTTTGTAGATCTGCAAGAGACAGACTGTGACTGCGCGGAGCCAGCAGAGCCTGATGAGAACGAGCTGCAAGACCTAGAGGAGCAGCAGCTAGGGCTGCTAGAGGCGTGTCCGGAGCTGAGCGGGCAGATCATCGGCGGGCGCGCGAGCTCCGTGGCGCGGCACCCCTACCAGGTCTCCATGGTGCTGAATGGGAACTCCTTCTGCGGCGGCTTCCTCATCAGCCGCGATTACGTCATGACCGCCGCGCACTGCGTGCAGAAGTAAGTAGGCTCACACTACTATTACCTACTACTAAAATTTACCCTCTTAGTTCCTATGCCCGTTATTTTACTTTGATTAAAAGTAGCCTGTGTGTTATTTCAGATTATAATCTGATTGTGTTCCAAATTTTAGCTCGATCTGTTCTGTCATTCCGATGTGACCAAATAACAAACATACATTTTTTTTAACTGGACCGGGCCTTTATTAACAAAACTAAAATACAATGAGAACTACAGTACACTACAAGCCTACCTAACTAATTACTTACACTAAGCACACCTGAATTATCTAGAGACCACTGTAGGTCTACAGATAATCAAGATGTTCAAGCCCATTACCAACGGAAGCGTACCCAGCATGCTGGCGGCATTACCACGCTGAATGGCAATGCTTATGCGTTGGGCCAAATAAACGCCAGCATTTTGGTCACGCGTCGCGCCGAACAAGCGCTCGGATAGACTTTTGAAGATGAGGTGAGCTCTCGGCCCCCACGGGCCCAATGTCTCAACCCCAAGGGGCTCAAATATGTAACCACTTCCGAGGGTTGCATATTTGCGCCGTTTGAGTCGCTCAGCTGAATTAGCCGCTGCACCGGCCCTACTATGTGCCTCTGGAAGATGTGATGGTGCTAGAGTATCGACGCAAGTTGCGTCCCACACTAGGGGCCGACCCAACTTCCAAGGCACAACAGTCATGCCGTCAGGTCTTTTGCCATCGTCACGCGCAAGACCACTCGGTTCGAGTATGGCTGGGACATTGGCGGTGGAAAAAGCCGTCGTATGATGTCGTTCAGGCAGGCGTGGCGGCCAATACGACCCGCGCTTTTCGAGCAAGAGAGACCGACATACATACTTTGACATTTACAATATTAAAGGATGTTTGGTGCTCAATCAATTGGGTTGGAATTTGAAACACAATAAAGCTTTACAGTCTGCAATTACTTTTTATAAACTTTCGCGGAAAAATAACGGGAACGGGAAATACGCAGGCAAAACAGCGGGCCACTCCTAGTACCCACTATCTACGGTTATAAGGTCGGTCAGTCTCACACCGACAACAGAACTGTGTCTCACTATTATATATAACTTGAAGTGGTAGAACTTGAGATGGACATCAAGCAGGCTCTGCAAAGAGTACCACACTTTTGCTAGTTATTCTACCGCCAAGAAACATTACTGTGTTCCGGATTGAAAGGCAATGTTTCCACAGAAACTACTGAGCATAGAGGTGAATCATCTTATTTGTTTGGGAGACGAGCGCAATGCTGTACTATGTAATGATTTGAACTCTTTATGTTCCAATAGCTGCGTGTCACTTTGCTGTTGCAGGGCTTAGCGTATTCTTGACCATCAGTCACATGTCCTACTTGTCCCAACTATTATATAACTATTTAAAAAAAGCTTAAAGTTAATTTTTATAGTAAATCCAACAACATTTCTTTGTTGCGATTCCAACACCATTAGGGTTGTCACATGTATTTCTAATCATATCGTGGACAAAAAAATATGCGATAAACACTATAAAAATGATCCACCATAAAATGTTAACGAGCGCGGGAAAGGCTATAGTTTTTCATTTTCTGGGTCTAAAGGACACTTCCAATAAAGATATAGATTTTATTACTAAACACATATCGTAGTTTTATTACGTTTCGTGATAAAAACGCGAAGTTATCCCGGTATTCCGGCGCGCGGCTGAGGACCTGCCACTCGTGACTCTGTGTTGCCAGCGTGCACCAACGAAAACTATGTAAAATAGTGTTTTTTTGTCAGCGTGTCAAACATGTCAGGGTCGCTCTATCACTCTTTAATATAAAAATGTATAGGGGTTGTTCTTAAAAATTATACCGTAACATCGTTTTATGGTTGATGTTTCCAAGACTCGAATAGTTTGACACCACTTTATAGTTTAATAAGAATAAGAAAAACTTTTCAACTGCGGAATACGTTGTCTAAGTGGGTATTTCTTTATGAATTTAATTTGTATATCTTTGTAGCCTAAAGGGAATTGGATTCTTTTTTAAATAATGAGTGATGAGACATACCTGCCACAAAACAGCACAGTGACACGCAGCTATTGGAACATGAAGAGTCCAAATCATTATGCGCTCGTCACCCAGAGATCTAAGAGCTTTATATTTGCGCGCTCCATTATGGACCGCATCATAGCTTAACATCAGGCGAGACGGCGGTTAAGTGACGACAAAGGTTATAAAATAACATATAATACAATATCACCGATAAAAAAGAATATAAAATAGAACTATAGAGCGCATCAATCACAAAATAATGAGTAAAATAAGTCAAGTTTGCTAACACATTCGTGTATTGTTTATTAGTACTGCCTTGAAGTTCCATCCGCGTAGTTCCAGTTGACTTAGTTAGTCAGGGTAAAAAGAAGCCTATGTGCTATTCCATACTTTAATCTAACTGTATTCCATATTTCAATTTGATCTGTTCAGCCTTTCCGACGTTATTACAATAACGTCATATATTTCCAGAATAATACGACCACATAAAAAAAATGGTTGTCTGTAAAGTCTGTTGGTTTACGGACGATAGCTTAACGTGACAACGTCATAACAAAACATTGGTAGATGCGGCGCAAGCGTACAATGAACGTAACGGGACATAACAGGACTTTTTCGTGCATGCAGCCGGCGTTCATCGTTTTATTAGACGTTGTCACGCCAATAAATTAAATAATGTCTTAGCTGGCTCCGCTTTTTATAAGGTCCCAAACTAGGCTGCGCCTTTGTTTTGGGCTAAGATTACAGTTTATTACAATATGTATACTTAGCAAATAAAACAAAGTACATTGAGCAACAAACATGTCAACTATAACATTTTTATTGTTAGTATATTATACGAGATAATTTTCAAAAAAAGGTAGATGTTCAGTTGAAACTGTAGAATAGGCCATAGCGGTCGTAACACTGCTTAACTTTACGGCTGTAGCGGCGGTAAAACCGAAGGAAAACTTACATTTTATGTTAGTTTTACGCCTTCCGTAGTTATCCTCGGCCTAGAAACCCGCGCTTGTTTTTTCTATCTCTACAATAGATGTACAATGAAAAAACTACGAATTGAGGCACAGATTTTTTCTTAGTCTTGTACTTCTACTAATATTAGCATAAGCAGTCCATTTCATGTGCCCAGTGCTGGGACTCGGAGCTTTCTCTCTTTAGGAGAGAGCCAGACCATAATCCCCTACGCTGCGTGCGTCGACGGGTGACGCATGACCTCGAAAGATTCCAGGAATATGTCGGTTTTCTGACGATGGAATCTTTTATCGTTTTTAACTTAGAGGCATTATACACATTAGGTGCTTCGAAAAGAAAATGGTGCGCGTGGGATTCGACTCAGGGACTCCGGCGTTCTCCCATCATGAACAGCCGTAACTTCAACCTAACATTACTTGACGTAAATATATGCCCAGTAAATTGTTTTTTACTACATAAATACTGATATATTATCTTATGTGAATGAATGGCTTCTTTGTAATTTTGACTTATGTTATAATTACAAATAAGCCGTTATTAATATCCAGAAACGCTTTAGGATGGGCTACTTCAGATGATAACATGATAATGAAATACAACAAAATAGAGAAAGCACTGTACTTTTTAAGTCAACTTCATCATAGAGTGTAAATAAATAACTAACAAAATAAAATAAAAAACTGCGGCAAAGGCGTGAGGAGTCTATGGAAATAACCCCACTGGAATACAAAGAAGTGTCGATAAAAAATCTTAAAACGTCTTAAATTCGAGAAGGTACTTCGTTCCATTAATATGAATACAAAGAAACTGAATAAAATGGGTCTTATTCCAATTAAAAAAATACTGTAGAGCTACACGTCCTCAAACAGATGAAAAACGTTAGGAGCTACATGCTACTATGCTCGATAAATGCAATAAATAGGGTTTAAAATCCACTCCACTTATTTTGAATAGCTACACATTTGCAGTACCTTATTAGTAGTGGTAGGACTCTCGGCAGAGTCCGCCTGGGGAAGTACCACACCTTTGCCAGTTATACTACCGCCAAGCAGTAAAGTGCAAACATTACTCTGTTCCGGTTTGAAGGGCAATGTTTCCAGAGAAATTACAGGGCTTAGAGATATAACATCTTAGATCTCTGGGTGACGAGCGCAGTGCAGTGCTAGGTAATGATTTGGACTCTTCATGTTCCAATAGCTGCGCGTCACTGTGCTGTTATGTGGCAGGCATGTTGCTTACCATCAGGCACCAATCCTGCTTGTCTCGTCACTTTTTATTTAAAAAAAAAACCTATTCATTTACTCATAAGACCTTTTCACTGTAGATATACCAATCTAAAATACATTATTATTGACACACTAAAAAATGGATATAGGTACCTAAAGAAAAAAATCAATCAATTTTAAACACGTGCCACAGTTAGCAGTCTTTTTTGCTGAAAGTGATCTCTCCCAGGCAACATTATGAGACAATAATATGAAAAGTCAGGGACTAAAGAAAACGGAGATCACATACATAATCTAAATAGGACAAATGAAAGCGGCCAAGTGCGAGTCGGACTCGCCCATGAAAGGTTCCGTAGCAGTGAGTAACATAATACATAAGTTTTTGTAGTTCGGTGGAACTGTGATCAATGTTTTAATTACTACTACTACTTACTTACTACTTACTACATCGTGAGTGGTTTTCATAGTTTCGGCAAAAAGTGGCTGTGATATACGGACGGACAGACAAACAGACAGACATAACGAATCTATAAGGGTTCCGTTTTTAAGTTTAAGGGAACCCTAAAAATGATACTGCTTTTATACCTTTTTGTATACGAAAATCTATACTACATACTTGTAGGTATTCTTTATGTACGGGGTAATACGTATACTCAAGCTATGGTTCGCGGAAACATTTTTGATCTCTAGTTATTTCTCGTCAGTATATTTATAAGATGGTCCTTAACTGTGGGCCTCATAACGAAGCTCAAAGTCACACAGCGAGCTATGGAGAGGGCTATGCTCGGAGTCTCTTTGCGCGACAGAATCCGTAATGAGGATATTTGCAAAAGCACGAAAGTGGCCGACATAGCTCAAAGAGTAAGCAAGCTGAAGTGGCAATGGGCAGGCCACATCGCTCCCAGAACTGACAACCGATGGGGAAGAAAGGTTCTTGAGTGGCGACCACGAACCGGAAGACGCAGTATTGGACGGCCTCCCACTAGATGGACAGATGACCTCACAAAGGTCGCTGGAAACCGCTGGTTGCAGGTTGCGCAGGACCGTTCGTTGTGGAAATCTAGGGGGGAGGCCTATGTTCAGCAGTGGACGTCTTGCGGCTGATGATGATGATGATGATGATGATATTTATAAGATCAGTATATTATCTAGTAATAGAACAGTTATATATAAAATTTTATCAAATTGTGCCGAAAGGTGTAGGCAACGAATAACATCCGCAATTATATGTACCTACGTTATTTAATAATTTGATTTAACGTACAGCAGTAAACATGCAGTGTAGACGTCGCAGTATGGACGCAGCTACCGACAACCTGTCGCTACTTCATATTTTTATCTAAAACTCAAACGATAAATTTAATTCATTTTAAAAATGAAACTCCGACGACCAACGGTGTTTTCTAAGGTTTGTGAAACCGAATCATAATATGTTTTCGTTTATCGAGGTTTCAGAGTAAGCGAAGATATTTTATAGATATATTATTTGTTTAGATTTTTGCTGACTTTTCAAAAATCACTCCAACAATTTTGATCCAGTTAACAATAATTGTAGATCGCTATTTCGAAAAAAAAAAATACATTAACGATGAACGAATCATACTCAAAAGAATAATAACAGAATAATCCTAATTCCATTTTTAAACCCCGACCCCTTTTTTTGGTCGGGGGTTAAAAATGGAATTAGGATTATTCTTTTGAGTATGATTGTGTGTTGTGGGTGTTATAAGTTTGACGTCGATGTCTGTCTGTCTGTCTATCTGTGTGTGTGTCTGTCTGTGGCACCGTAAAGCTCAAACGAATGGGCCGATTTTGATGCGTTTTTTTATTTGAAAGTTAATATCTGTGCAGATGTGCTTAGCTACGTTTGGTTAATATCGATTCAAGATGGCCGCCGCCACAAAATGGCGGACAAAATATTTCTTCACAACCTACCTTAATATGGGTTTCAAATGAAAGGACTTGCCTAGTCGAATACTATACACTATAAAAAATTCAAATCCAAGATGGCCGCCACCACAAAATGGCGAATTATATAATTTTTTTGCACTACTACCTCAATATGGGTATCCAACGAAAGGGCTTGATTAGTAGAATACATTGCACTACGACAAATTTCAAATCCAAGATGGCCGCTTCCACAAAATGGCGAAATACATGTCTTTTTTCACAACTCACTTAATATGGGTATCAAATGAAAGGGCTTGACTAGTAGAATGTTGTACAGATAATAAATCTGAGGTAGTCGGGGGTTAATCAAAATTTTTAATTTTGTTCTTGTTATAGCATTCGTTGCAAGCCCGTAGCTTATAATATTATCCTACTAATATTAAAAAGGGAACGTTTTTGGTGTTCGGATGTAGTTTGCTCGACCACGTCGGAACGTCGTAACGAATCGGGTTGCTACAAGTTGGAACACACACAATTTTGTCTGGCCTAGTGGCTTAGTTGGTAGTAGCTCTGCCTGCGAAGCCGAGGGTCGTGGGTTCGATCCCCACCCAGTGCAAATAATTCAAATGTTTGCACTGTGTTAATTAAATTTTCATCATAGCTGTAGAACGATCTCTCAGTGAGCCAGTGTTCGAGTCTAAGTTTGAAGCCACACGCGTTTATTTTGGGGCTTTAGAATGATAAAGGCCATTTGGTCAAAGTGAACAGGCAAATATTCCGTTCCAGGCCATATTTCAAAAACATTTTGCACGAATTCTGTGAAACAGCGTCCCCACATTGTGTCCATATCAACTATTACGTATTCATATAATGACGGTCGACAGTATACAGAGGGTCTCCCAGTGCCCTATCTACTTATTCCTAAATACAATGTTAGCTGGAGTCGCAGTCCTCTTGGCAGAGTCCGCCTGGGGAAGTACCACACCTTTGCTAGTTATCCTACCGCCAAGCAGTAATATGCATATATTACTGTGTTCCGGGTGGAAGGGCAATGTTTCCAGAGAAATTACAAGGCTTAGAGATATAACATCTTAAATCTCTGGGTGACGAGCGCAGTGCAGTGCAGTTCAAATCATTAGGTACCTAGGTAACGATTTGAACTCTTCATATTCCAATAGCTGCGCGTCACTGTGCTGTTATGTGGCAAGCATGTTGCTTACTATCAGACACAAGTCATGCTCGTCTCATCACTCTTTATTAAAAAAAAAAATAGCGCCTTCACTGAAATGTTCCGGAAAAAATATTTAAGGGCGTGTAGGCCGTAATTTTGAATTTTTAAAACAACTTTAAGACCTTTAAAATAGTGTATTAAACTTTGAAAAAAATATATGTATTAGTTAAGGATCTAATCTAGTGCAATTCGCAGTCAATAACACGATTTAATGAATTTTACTTGATAGAAAAAAATCCCAAAGTTACCCCTTTTCAAAAAGTTTTTTCAAGTTTATGACTAAACTAATGATCTTTTTTACTAAATTTTTGTACTCAACGAAAGCCACTAAAAAGTTATAGATGCTTTCGCAGAGTTTGACTTGATAAAAAGTATCAGTTATTCACTATGTTTTAATATCTACCATATATATAGCGCGCCGTTCGGCAGGCCTGATCAGTCGCGTTTCGGCGCTCACGGACGACGGGCCTGTGCTTGATTTTTGCAATTTTGACAACCAATAAATTTTAAATATTACGATCATAGTGCCACAGTATAACAATATCAGTAGGTATTACAAGTGAAGCACGCTATGATCTTGATTTTTGATACCGTTTTCATTGGAATTGCAAATAGACGCTGATACTAATTAGTACGCTGTTTACTTTATGTTGTAGACCAATAGGGGAGTCTCAAAAAACTGACGTCGATAACACATCAGTAAAAAATTCAATGCAGATGCAATGGAAAATAGATTAGTATCGGTAAAATATTCGTCCGTCAAATCAGAGATCGGGACAAGGAAATAATGAGAGGGGAGAAATCCCTGCGTAAATCCCCTAATATAAATGCAAGTTAGGGATCATAAATGATACCTAACTTGCATTTATATGCCATTTAGGTAAATTCTTTGGTAGTAAGGTACTTAGTACTTGGAAGAAAAGTCCTCACATACGGATTTTACCACTTTGGAAGAGATTCTTGCGCAAACTATTCAGTTTAGAAAAAAAATGTTGGGAACTTCAATACAATTTTTGAACACCTATCCATAGATACACGTATGGTTTTGATAGATTTTTTTTAAATTAATTTTCCAAGTTTGTGACACCACCAAAATTTGTTGTTTTTCGTTTTTGTATGAAACTGTTAATATTGTTCATAGAATACATGTACTTACCAAGTTTTAATAGTATACTTCTTATAGTTTCGGAGAAAATGGCTGTCACATACGGATGAACAGACATAACGTATGTTTTAAAATTTGTCTACGAATCCCTAAAAACCCAACTTCGTTCATTTAAAACTTATTTAAAATGAAATTTAGACACTCGACCAAATTAGATAAGAAGGCAGTAAAATTACTCGTAGAATTTAACTCTGTACTAAATTTCCGATTCGTATTTTTTCGGTTTAGAATCATTTCCTGAACATAAAATTACAAAATAATAACAAATCCAGGTGGAGCTTCAAGCGCCAGCTCGAAAAAACGTTTTTGGCCAATATTCCGAAAAAGTTATAAAGCCTATTATTATTGTAGAAAATAAAATATCCCATCTTTTGTTGCCAGTAAACTTTTTTTCGAACTTACCGATTACGATCCAATTTAATGATAACAATGTAAAAAAATAAGATGTGAATTCCGTTCCCAGTAGCATAAACATGTCTCTTTTTACCGGAATGGAAGAAGGGTTATGTTTTTCGCGCGTATCTTTATGTTTGTAAAACTTTTATTTCCACATATCTTCCAAACGGCTGGATGGATTTTGGTAACTAAGATATTCTAAGACTGGTCTCATTCGCCAAAGTGTCCATAGACTCCTTAGATAGTAGGTAATATTTTTTGCGTCTAGATTTTTTTGTAGTCGGTTTTTAAATTAAAGTAATTCTATCATATTGCTCGTTGCTCGAATGAACAGCACCGTTCATCATCATGATTGAAGAGTTGAACGAAGAGTTTGGTCTCCACTTTTGTAATAAGAACAACTAAGCTGTGAAACGCATTGCCGGAGTGGGTTTTGTCGAAGGTTCGATCCTTGGGGTTACGAGGTACACTGTGTTTGTTTCTATTAGAGAAGCAAGTTCCATCGTAGACCACATCATTTTCATCCACTATTTTCGGCATCATCACAACCGTATCATCAAATGGCCTATAAATCGTAAACGGTAAGTTTTACAAAAAAAGTTTACAAGCAACAAAAGATGCAAAATTTTATTTTCTACAATTGTTGTCAAAATATATAGTTTCCAAAATATCGGCTAAAACAGTTTTTTCAATTGGCGTTTGAAACTCTACCTGAATCTGTGAGCATTTTGTAATTTTATGCTCAGTAAGTGATCTTTACCTCATAGAAAAAATTGGATTAGAAATTTAGTGCAAACTTGGCCAAAAACCGTCTATATTTACTGGCCTTGCATTACGTTTCACCACATTTTTAAATTTTTGACGAACTTGTGAATTATTAGGAAACATTTTAAAAGATGCATGAAATTTTAAAAGCCGTTCTCAACTTATAGTGTGACCAAAAAGAAAAGGTTGAGTTTTGTATACCTACGAGTATAGATAAATTTAATATTTATTCGTTTATATAGCAACAAAACTCTTATCATAAACAAACAAACGTAAACAAATCTTGAACAAAAAATGAGTTTAAATTACATAGTCCAATATTTTAATGTTATTTCTGCACTGTGGCACCGATTCCGCGGTCGGTGACGGTCGCGAGAACAAGACAGCGTTAAATGCCTACTTTGACAGAATTACCTGGCCTTAAGCAGAAAAAATCTGATTTTCAACCGCAAAGGGTGCGGTTGAAAATCGCTCCATGAGTAATAACCCTAAGGCAGGGCGCAAACGTTGACACATTTTGTACCCGTGTCAGATAAATACTACCGATGAATATTTATTTTCTGTAGAACAGTGGTATGAAATCATTTTCTATGTAAATGTAAACACTTTTTGTGTTCGTAACTATATACAAAACACGATCAAAAATGTTCAGTGTCGGTAATTGGAAACATAAAATGTCTACATTTGCGCAGCGCCTAAGAGTATTATTTAGAGGGGAGTGCCGCCACGGGTATCCGTGACTGCCGCGTCAACGTAAATTCGCAGTGTCTTTCTTATTCATTACTTGTGAAGCAGTTCAGGTTAGCATCGACTTCACATACATCTTTAGTTTGCTGATAATCACTACATAGTACGAATATAAAACAAAGTCGCTTTCTCTGTCCCTATATCCCTATGTATGCATAGATCTTTAAAACTACTTAACAGATTTTGATACGGGTTTTTTTTAATAGATAGCGTGATTCCAGAGGAAGGTTTATAAGTATAACTAGCTGTACCCTGTACCCTGCCACGCTTCGCTGTAGCACACTGTGATGCAAAAATTAACTATAAACAATCCTTGATGCGGATTATATAATTATCATTGTAAAATTTCAGCTTGATCGGTGCAGAACTTTTTGAGTTTTTGAAGCGTACACAAACCAACATAACCAACAACCCGCGTAGTTTTCGTAATTTATCCTGCGACGAAAAACGAGCTTAATGTGATATTCCTCTCTATAAACTATTTGTGTTAGCTTCAACACTATCCGTACAACGTACTTTGACGTGAATGAGCAACAAACATCCGAATTGTTGGCATGTATAATATTAGGAGAATTAAGTATTACGTAATTAAATTAGAGAACTGTCGATCAACTCTTCTAATATATTTTGTCTAGTATTTTATTTACCAGTTTCGGGTTAAAATACCGGCTCTGTGTGGAACAGTATTCATCAAGCCCGACCAACATGCGGCCCGCACTAATAATACCCCAGGTATTATTAGTGCGCCTAGTTAGTACCTAACTAACTAATTAATTAACTAATTTAACTAACTAATTTAAATTTTGTAACTGTACCTTTAGATTTAATTAATAACTATCCCGAAAGCGTTCTTTAAAAATATTCGATAATTAAAAAAAATGAGTTTTACCAAAATAAACATATATTTGTCGAAAAACCATATTATAAACCTGAAGAGGTTTTTTGTGTGAGCGTTCTAATTCAGGAACTACTGGGCCAATTAAAGAAAAACCTATCACTGTTAGATGTATACGTGATACCTGAGTGCGAGACTATATATTTACTATGTAGTGAAGCCGAGGGGGACTGCTATATATATATCATAAATGAGAAGATAAAAAAATACAACTACTACATCTTCACAACTGATTGTAAAAACTATCCTGAAGGACGACATAAGTATTTCGTGTGGAGGTAGATAAGCAATTATGGCACTTTATTTATTTAGAAATTGAACTTACATACGTTTGTTGGCATCTAAAATCAGAGAACAAAAATAAGGTTCGAGTAGACCCTGCGTAATGGGCGCCACAATAACAGTAATTTGGTCGCTGACCAAGCCTTAACGTTATAACAAGACAGCATGATTACAATTTTGCCCGTAACGGTTAAATGTACAAATGTGCGGTTCTCCACAAAATTAAGTTGGGCGCCGCTGGTATAGGGGATAAGAGATAAGTGAAGCCATCGACGATTAGTGAAGGTAGTAAGCGAGGGAACAGTACGACCAACTTATCTGTAGAATATAGCGATAGCGCCACTATCGAAAAGTTTTGACACCTATTACAAAACTAGACAACTTATATGTGTTGTTTAATAAGCGTAACTTTTGGCCGTTGTACAGATATGTTGGTGGCAATGTACGGTGTCGGTGAGGGTAGGCCTGTATCCGGGAATAAATAGCAATAGCCTTAGCTGATCGTTGGATCCTCCCGACGAGACATAATTAGATCTGTGTGACGAAATGTCCGTACCTAATATTTACTTCTAAAATTGACGATTGTTTTTTAATTTTTAAATGCTCTATTCTTGGGAACTACTAATAGAATATTTGCTCAATCATTCAATATTTTTAAGACTAGACCGATTTGATTTGAATCAGATTTCACTAACATTTGTAACTCGGATAGGTTTACAGTTTCATGATATTCATAAATAACAAGTATTCGTATCAGAAAAAAGGCTTTTTTAAATTTCACTTAGATGAAGTCGCGGGAATGTGTACCTACATAAATAGAATGCTACAAATGCATTTAAATGTTTAAAACATGTATTTTTTTCCCTTTTAAAGTTTCATCTTTTCGTGCGGCGTAAACATTAAGGTACAAGTTCGCGCTGACTCTATAGAATTGTATCGGGCGCCAGTTCGCGCCGAGACCGCGACACATGTCTCGCGACACGTGTCTCGGTCTCCTGTCGCGGTCTCGGCGCGAACTGGCGCCCATACAATTCTATAGAGTCAAGTGCCTGTCGCGGTCTCCGGTCGCGGTCTCGCGTCGCGGTCTCGTGTTGCGGTCTCCGGGCGAACCGCTACATTTACACAAGACTTAATCGCGATCAAAATAAAATTAATATTATTTTTATCATCATCCATAGCCTACTTTATCCTACTGCTGGTATAGGCCTTTCTTTTATCATGCTATCTTCCTCGGGTCTGTACCAATCGAGTCCAAGCTCGACCCACGACAAAGACGATATCGTCAACCCGTCTGTCAGCTGGACGTCCTTCACGCCGCTTACTTTGGCTCGCCCATCACTCGGTCACGATTCTACTCCTCCTGTTATCATCGTCTTGCAACACGTCCAGCCTAACTCTACTTCAGCTGCCTACGCCGTAGTTTTGACGTCTTATTATTAATTTTATTGTGACGTTTCGGTCGCATTCCAACCGCCGTGGTCACGAGCTCACGAAACTACTGATATCATAGGTCGCGATTAGCGTAAGCAGCCCACTAAATGTTCCCACTGCTGGGACTCGGGGCCTTCTCTCGCTAGGAGAGAGTTAAGACCATAATCCACCACGCTGGCCAAGTGCGGGTTGGTGGATGACACATGACCTCGAAAGATTCTAGGTACATGTCGGTTTCGTCGCGATGTTTTCCTTCACCGTTTTTAAGTTAGCGGCATTACGCACATGACTTCGATTGGTGGGATGTGGTGGGATTCGAACCCAAGGGCTCCGGATCGGCAGTCGCCGTTCTCCCGACTAGACCAGCCGTAACTTCGTCGTCGATTCAGGTCGATCAAGGTCGTGATTAAGTTATAGCACCTGGTTGACCGAGCTTTGCTCGGTTCAAATGCGTTTATAAAGGGCTCTAAGCAAAATATTTTCTCAGAAAAAAAAGAACAAAACGAAAAAACCCGAATGTAACCATTAGGATTTGAAGCAGGGCCTGCCAACTCCGAGGGCGAGCATATTCCGTCTAAGCCATTTAGACTTAAAGAACACTGGCGAAATAAGTTATCGTATTCTAATGACATTGTAGGAGTTTTTCATTGTCTAAAAACGCACATAAATTGATGTTTTTAAAAATAAAACCTAGCTAGTTCGATTTATCGTCTCCAAAACCCCCTGTATACATAATTTCACTAAAATCTTTCGAGCCGTTTCCGAGATTTAGATTCTATCTAATATATAAAATTCTCGTGTCACAGTTTTTGTTGCCATACTCCTCCGAAACGGCTTGACCGATTTTGATGATTTTTTTTGTACTTATCTGGTATCTATGAGAATCGGCCAACATCTATTTTACATCCCCCTAAATGTTAGGGGTAGTCCACCCCTAATTTTTTTATTTTATTTTTTAGACAAAATTTTTAATTTATATTATTTTATGATACAACATACAAAAATACATACAATGCTCAATTTTCACCCTTCTACGATCAACCCTTATTTTTTAATAGCCATTTTAGTAATTTAATCGAAAACTGATCAATCGTCATTTAATTAGTTATCCCCCCTCGCCAGATCTCTACAGGTGTCAATTCTGACCCAGTAAACAGCACGATAATTTGGGGATCAAAAGTAGCCTATAGCATATATTATATAGTTTGAACACGCTAATCTCGGGAACTACTGGACCGATTTAAAAAAATCGTTCACCGTTCTTTCATATGTTCGTAATCCTTGAACGCTGTAGGTTATATATATATACCACGGGCGAAGCCGGGGCGGGCCGCTAGTATATATATATACCTACAAGAATTGCTCGTTTAAAGGTATAAGATTTAATATTTTCAGACCCTAAGTCTCGAAAGTTTACAAGCTATAATAATAATCAGTTCACGTCTTGTGATATTACCCAACGTTGTACCAAGTAATCGTGACCGGCTAACCCTGACTCACAGAGACCAGCTGGTTTTTCCGACAATGAATATTTTATGTGCGCTATTACATTACTAGGGTTTCATGGCCGGCGTCTACTGAAGAATAGATGAAAATGTGTACCATTACTGGGATCTAAAACTGGAGGTTTATACCTGCGGAGACGATAACAACACTCATAGTTTAAAGGCGCAAGTTAGTGTGTTTGTATGTGTATAACAATCTAATGTCATAAAAGCAAAAAAATAATATACAAAGTAGCACTTTCCATAAAATAATTAATTATTATAACTTCTCCACTAGGCTATGTCTGTATCGCGGAAGCAGTAAACTTTGATTTATATAATGTTAGTATACCAATATTTTAAGATGTCAACTACAGTTCCCTAGAATACCTCAAACAACTTCACTTTCTCGAGCGAAATTAACTAAAAACATAAAGGCCTTTGAACCGCTCCTCAGAGGGTCTACCCCTAACAGAATTGCTTATTGCATTACTATATCCCTCTCTTTAAGTTGGAGCCAAATGAAAGGGAAAGCAATAGACCCCGCAGGGATCTAACGTTTTACTAAATTGCTTATCCTTGCTATTGCTTTCCGTAATTAAGCGACACCGTTTCATGGTTGACGTTCTAAAGACTCAAACAAAGAAGTTTAACTCGAATTGCCTAATAAGATTAATGCTTTAAGAATTTGTACTTGAATATCTGAGTGTCCTCAGATTGAGAAAGAATTAATTTGTTCTACGTAAACTCCATGGTAGTCCGTATCATGGCACAAAAGTGTTGCTCAATCACATAGGAACACCTGAACGGTTCAGGTTGTAACCTGGAATACCAATTATAGCCTGAAAAGCACGTATGTAGCTTACACACAATTACGGAAACAGGAACTATGCGGGTAAAGACGTGCGTAATACTTGACTTCCCTCATTATAGTTTGGAATAGCATTGGAATAGCACATAGTTTAAACTAAAACTATACCCTGGAACATTAAATAGTCCTGACTAAAATGATAACCTGGAATAGCACATAGTCTACACTAAAATTATAGCCTGGAATAGCAAACAGCCTGCAATATAATTATATCCTGGAATATATCACAGTCAACACTAAAACTATAGCCTGAAATAGCACACAGTCTACTCTAAAATGACAGCCTCGAATATCATATTTTATAGTCTACACTAAAATTATAGTCTAGAAAAACATATACTTTACACCAAAACTATAGCCTGGAATATCAATTAGTCAAAACTAAAATTATTGTCTGGAATAGCACATAGCGTAGACAAAATTTCGCGAACAGGAGCTATGTACGCTACTTGACTGATAGCCGCGCCGTAATACATGAGCGTTCAATGTTTGTGTGGTAGCGTCTCTCCAAGTGGCATCCGTCTGCGCGTGGGGAGCACGCGGCGGGACTCCGGCGGGCGCGTGGCGCGAGTGGCCAACGTGACCGTGCACCCGCGGTACGGCCGGCCGCGGTTCGACAACGACATCGCCGTGCTGCGCCTGGCGCGCCCGGTGGCCCTCTCCGCGGCCGTGCGGCCCGCGCGCCTGCCCGCGCCCGGGCAGGCCGTGCCGCTCGTGCGGCTCACCGTCACCGGCTGGGGACTCACCGCTGTAAGTTTTTTTTTAAATAAACAGTGATGAGACGAGCGTGACATGTGCCCGATGATAAGCAACATAACACCACAGTGACACGCAGCTAGCTATTCGCATTAAGAGTCCAAATCATTACCTAGCACTGCACTGCGCTCACCCAGAGATCTAAGATGTTATTTCTCTAAGCCCTGTAATTTCTCTGGAAACATTGCCCTTTAAACCGGAACACAGTAATGTTTGCACATTACTGCTTGGCGGTAGAATAACTGGCAAAGGTGTGGTGCTTCTCCAGGCGGACTCTGTCAAGAGTCCTACCACTACAAAAAAGAAAAAGCAGGAAAGACTAACCTGCGGCTACCATTCTAACTGGCCGATGGTCGGATTCAGTGAACCACTAGGTTCACTGTAAGGTACTCGATATAGATACGTACCTACTCGACTGTAAAATGAGACTCCATTCCAATAGTCTTCGCTGCGGATGCTTGGATTTTCTGAACCACTGGGTTCTTTGCTGTCAGGTACTTCACATAGATGTTTGGTATAGGTCCTTGATTGTAGCCTGCGGCTCTATTCTAAGAGTCTCCGCTGGCGATGCTACCGGTTTGCAGACCAACATTTCCAGTGACATTACAGGGCATTGAGATAAAACATCTTTGATCTCTGGGTGATGAGCGCAGTGCAGTGATAAGTAATGATTTATATTCTTCATGTTGCAATAGCTGCGTGTCACCGTGGGAAGGGAGTAGCTTTAGCTAAAAAATATTATTCAAATCTTTCTGTCATTTCTTGCGGTAGAAGAAAGTTGTACACTAGCGCAAAGCCGCACTATTACATACAAAACATACCTGTACCGATTCATTGCCGATCATACTCACACAGCCAAATCACTAACACATAAAAAATAAAGCACCATTCACAAATCTAGCCCCGCCCTCAGCCACAGTATATTATCAAACTCCATGGTCCACGCGGACTTGTACTTTGACAGAGGGGAAACGCTGTGAATGTCTACTCCCTTCCGTGTTGCTTGCTGGGTGTTATAGGCAGGCGAGCATGCCGCTTATCATTATGCATATGTCCTGGTCGTTTCATCATGCTTAACAATGAAAAACTCGAACTAAGTTGTAGGTTTAAAATGTACAGGTACCATTTACCAAAGACAGTTTATTTCTCGTTTACCGCCTTGAAATAGGAGGAGGTACTCAAATCAGTTACATGTTTTTTTTTTGTATTTATGCTACGCGATAGCACTGCCAATTAATTGTGTATCGATGTCGATAGTTCTTTTTTTTGTTAATAAGATAGTTCACTGGTGATCCCGTATACATTTTATCGAAATTGGCGTGGTGGTTTTGAAATATCAACAAAAAACTAAAATTTGCTATCTTTTCTTTGGTTAGGGTCTTCTGGTAGGGTGTCTGAATTTAATTTAAAAATGGAAGTCGATTTTTTTTTGGAGAAAATGAATTCTTTTCTGTAATGTCAAACAGATTTTGTATGAGGCTTGAAGGTATTTCGGCGCTGAATGTGGTTTGTCCCCAGCCCCGCGGGCGCCGCATCCCGCGCACCATGATGGAGGCGCAGGTGCCGGTGGTGCCGCACTGGCTGTGCCAGCTCTCCTACGGGGACGCGCTCACCAACAACATGTTCTGCGGGGGACACTTCCTCATCGGGGGCGTCTCCTCGTGTCAGGTAACTCCACATCTCAAGGACGAATCCAGCTTTGTAGGCCAGTAAAAAGTAATAACTTTGCACTAAATTTCCGATTCGATTTTTTATTTGGTTTAGAACCACTTATTGAGTATAAAAACACAATAAACTGTCAAATCCAGGTGGAGCTTCAAGCGCCATCTTGAAAGCACGCTATTGTCCGATATCTCGGAAACTGCACTTTAGGCAACAGTCATAGTTAGATACCATTATCATAAAATTTTGCATCTTTTGTTGCCATAACTTTTATTTTTGTAAAACTTACCGTTTGCTATTTATTTATGGTCCATTTAATGTCGTGATCAAGTAACAAGACCGTGTGATAAGTGCGTGCGTGCGTTTAATTAGTGGTCCATAATTGTTCTAGACACAGTCCAAGAGAGGGTTATGACCCCCATATCCCTTTTTAAATCGCCTTTGATCTCAAATAGCTCACTTAATTAAGACTTTGGACCTGATCTCACGAGTATAGAGTCAAGGCATACTGGCCCTTTGACCATTTACCTTCCCTCAAATATCTACCCGAAATTTGCTGCCAGCTCTCGGAATAATAGATCGTATCGTCGCTTAATATCAGGCGAGATGGCGGTCAAGTGCAAACTAATGATTGTTAAAAAAAGACGTGTGCCAGTCGTGTGGCCGCGGTAAAGCTATTGCATGCATTTTTTTATCGAGAGGCGTGCTAAACTTAAGTTAGCAACACTGCTATGAGCATGATTTCTAACTTATACTATATCTATAAGAACGTATGTAGCACAGCTGTATACAAATATAGTCTGTAAGTCGTAGTAACAATAAGATTTAAAGTCGAATGGCCTGGTGGGTGGCAGGTTTTTCCCGCGCTCAAGGCTCCCGATAAAAGCTATGCAATAGCTTAAAAACAAAAGAAACGTCAAAAGATTATCTTCGTTGTTGCAGGGTGACTCCGGAGGCCCGGCCGTGTTCCGAGGGACGGCGTTCGGAGTGGTTTCCTTCGCCAGGGGCTGCGCCCTGCCGCTCTCCCCCACTGTCTTCACCAACGTGGCCTCTCTCAGAGACTGGGTCACACAAAACACTGGCGTTTAACAACGCACTCTACACCGCAAAGAATAAAGTCGATTCTTAGTTGTAACATTCAGCAAAATGTTGATATAAATACTCATGTATCGTTACACGTTGTGTTAATTTATTTTTGTTACGTTTTAAATAAATTTTTCCGTAATAAAGTTGTTTTCTTTGGATTCTTGGTACATTGCGTACGAGTATGGGACTAGTCAGAACTTAACATTTCAAGGTCTTCGATGTTACAATCTGTGTATGTTTCATTAACTAAGTACCTCCACATCGAAAGTATATCTACTGATATTGAAATTAATGCACCATTCCTGCAGACTAGGGCAGTTTTTACGTGTATAGTATCATCATCCAAATTATATAATGTAATTTAAATTAACAATTCATATTATATTTCATAAGTAAGATATACGTAATTTCATACATTACTACCTTATGTGTGTGATATAATGTGTGTAGTATTGTTACATCATTGACCCATTATAAAGCATTGTAATCTTAGATAAATAATTTAAGGATCAATTGAAAGTTTCAAGGTTATTTATTGCATTAAGAAAAGATAAGGTGGCTAGCAAGTTATTTTAACTATTCTTGTTCAAAATAGCTTCTATTGGTGTAAGGTGATTACTAATTTATAAGTCCTTTAGTTGCTGTCTCACTACGTTGGTATTGATAAGAAAGTTATGTCTCTTCTTGGTAGTTTTGTACTTCAATAGATATTATATGCAGTAGATATCATATTTACTTTTTAATTTCATTCGGTGATTCAACACACATCTACATTGAAATTGTAAAAAAACAGTTGTACACATTTCACTCTTTTTTTCACATTTCCCACCCCCGTGGTTTTACACCCGTGTCCCGTGTCCTTTATTCGATAAAATTAGTTTATGTGCAATTACAGACTTTATTTTGGGTTCCCAATTTCAACCCAACCTGTTCAGCAGTTCAGACGTGATTGAGCTACAAGCATCCAAATGACAAAATTTACATATTTATAAGTTTAGTAGGAAATCTCTTCGAGGCAGCTCTCCACTGGTGTTCCTCTCTGTTTTACCTTGAAAAATATATATAAAACTCAGTTTTCTCTGTTCTAGGTATACGAAATGTTTCTGATCGGGTACCAGTTCAAGGTGCTGTCTCCCATCTTCACGATCCACTGGGGCCTGCAGGCGCGCCGCAACAGACCCCTCTGGCGAGAAAAACAAAACGAGAAGAACAGAAAACACTTCGAGACCTTCAAGCGAGAACTGTTCGCTCGGTACAGGAAAGACCCTTTGCACCTTTTGAGAAGACCGCAGCAGCAGAAGAAGACCTAGGCCTCGCAAGGCCGTGCGATGAGTATTGCCGGCCTCGTTCTTTCCCTCGCTGTAGCGACGATGCTTTGACATCGTGTGTGGACTAAATTAATGTGATAGTGTATAGCTTCTAATGTGATAATGTGTCTGTATGTCTGTATAATACGTCTCTAAATGTGATAGTGTGGAGATTATATCTTTGTGGTGTTGTGAATGCATGTAAATAAGATGTTTTATCAGTAATGCTAGATATCTGTTTATGTTTAAGTGATCTTATTATGATTTTGTGAATTCATTCATAAGTAAGGATAAGGTATTGAAGAAGCCGTGGTAGAAGAACACTCGAATGTACAATTATACGGTTGTAGGTTCGAAGCTGGCCTGCACTTTTAAATATTTTTCGAAGTGCACAATTTCGTCTTCAGCACTTACATCGACGGGGAAGGAAAACATCGTGAGAAAACCATGCGTCATCCACCAACCCACACTTGGCCAGCGTGAATCATGGCTGTAATAACCTTGGCTTGTGGAAGAGACTCCGAGTCCAGTACTGGAATCATTAATTGGGCTGTTGGCGCCAGGATATCATTTCAGACCCAGAATATTTGCTGCTTGCTTGTGTAGGTAAATTGTAACAATGAGGTTATAGTCAGGTGAAACAATATGTCATATCTTTATCTTTTAAAACCTCTTCGGGCTGGCAAAATGACGACAGCATCGCTAATGTTGCAGAAATTCAATAAAACTAACCTTTATAAACAAAATGAAAACTGCAATAGTAAGGTATGTCACTACATAACTACTCCACTCAAACTCGTACCAAGTCCGTTTGAATTATCCATGGATCAATGAAAGTCTAGAAATAATATAATTGTAATTGATGTTGTATGATCACTAGCAACGGCTACAGCTTACCATCAAACGGAATGGATCTTTATAACCTCGCATCCTATTAGAAAGTACTGATCTTTCTTGCAATTATTATGTTTCATAGATGTTTTATGTTCTGAATATTTTATTTATAACTATTTATTTTTTACTATTTTTAAATAATAATTTATCTGTAATCTAATCAGCACCACTGAACCTCGCAGAGGCTTGTCTATGTGCTAAGTTTATTTATTTTTGTAAGAATACAATGAGCTATCACCATAATTAACATGGTTTCATTCACAGTCATTATTCGAGAATGTCTAAGCACGCATCTGCAACGAATGCAACGCTATTAATAGAAGTCTTGGATTCCTGTGTGAATCTCTGTTTTTAACCCCCGACCAAAAAAAGGGGTGTTATAAGTTTGACGTCGATGTCTGTCTGTCTGTCTGTCTGTGTGTGTGTCTGTCTGTGGCACCGTAGAGCTCAAACGGATAAGCCGATTTCGATGCTGTTTTTTTTATTTTAAGGTTAATATCCGTGCGGATGTTCTTAGCTATGTTTGGTTAATATCGATTCAAAATGGCCGCCTCCACAAAATGGCGGACAAAATATTTCTTCACGACCTACCTCAATATGGGTATCAAATGAAAGGGCTTGATAAGTAAAACACTATTCACTGTAACAAATTTAAAATCCAAGATGGCCGCCACCACAAAAAGGCGAATTAAATTATTTTTTTCATTACTACCACAATATGGGTATCAAAGAAAGGGCTTGACTAGTAGAATACTTTGCACTATGACAAATTTCAAATTCAAGATGGCCGCTCCCACAAAATGGCCAAATACATTTTTTCTAAACTTCCCATTTTTTTTCTAAACTTCCCTTAATATGGGCATCAAATGAAAGGGCTTGACTAGTATGAATGTTGTAATGATATCAAATCCGAGGTAGTCGGGGGTTAGTCAAAATTTTTAATTTTGTTCTTGTAAATGCAGTTTTTGTTATGGAATGAATTTATCTATGATTTTTTTTAAACTTGTATAGCCGAACATTTGATCGCCATCTCGCTTGATGTGCAGCGACGATGTGGTCTACAATGGAACTTGCTTGTGAAAAGATACTGGTTCACTCTCGATTTGAAAACACCAAGATTGTAACCATCGGGACAAGTGTGCACGTCATCTGCTTGCGATTTGTATAAAAGAACCGTGCGGAAATACCTGATCTATTTACTGATTCACTATCTCAGGGTACTCCTTAATCTGAGTGACTTAAGTCTAGGTAGAGCAAGCAGGTATTTGCTAGGTGAATATGGAGTACTCCATCTGTGGGTTCTGAAAAGGCGTAGGTAGAACTTTTTTTCTATTCCCGTTAACAAAAGATACCAGTCTCTCTACCACGTTTTCACGGCTGAGTATTTGTACTTGTGCAGATGTAGGTACTAGTATATTATGCACTGACTTTAATGGCCAAGAAAGATTTGAGCAGTTGCGGTATGCTTCGAGAAAAACATATTTTTGATATAGATATGTATGTGTCATCATTCAACACAGGCCTATTAAAATCTTTCCTTATGAGAGAATGCCCCGAGTCTGACAAGCATGTCATGCATCTGATAGTAATAAGCTTGACTGTCACAGCTCAGTGTCGTGTAAATTCCAAATACTCGTAGTTATTTAGAATTTTTCATTTGCACGATATTATTTGCAACAGACTCGACAGTGCGGGAGCCATAGCAGTTCGAATTGGTTCAAGCCCTTGTGCAGTTCGCTTCCAACCCCATTTTTCAGCGTTGTGATAAAATCCAAGCCAAGTTTGAACCTGGTGGTACACTCTGAAAGAATGGTAACGTGCCGTATCTCCTGTTGATAAAACGTGTTCTCAAGATAGCGGCTGAAGTGAACCCTCCCCCCCCCTGCCGCGCCCACTTGGATTTACATTCAGGGGATCATCCTTGAACATATTCCAACAAAAAAATACCAGATAAAAAAAAAATACCCGGTTCTTGGCCTAAATAGACATCTCAACATTCAAGCTTTCAAATGTATAATATAGTAGGATAAATTCGGATTTGTCTCTTTGCCCTGTAATTTCTTTGGAAACATTAACTTTCAAATCGGATCACAGTAATATTTGTACTTTCCCGTCTGGCAGTAGAACAGTTGGGAAAAGCAAACATTTCACCAGACATACTGTGCAAAGAGTCCTGACACTACAAAACGTTTGAGTTAAAACAATTTGAGTAATATTTGAAATATAGTATGTGATATGGGCAATACTTTCAGAGAAATTACAGAGGAAAGAGGTAAAACAGACGACGCGACGGGTTGACGAACGCAGCGTGGTTGGTGGTCGACAGTGAGTAGAACTCACTTGAACTTGTGGCGCTGCACTGTTTTGGGCAGGCTTGTTTGCTTGCAATCGGGCAAACTTCTTGGTGGTCCGAGTATATACCACCTAAGGGTCCGTTCCAAATAGTTTACATATATGTACTTACTACGTATAGAGTTAGATTTTCCGCACGGTTCCTGTGTCAATCGTAAGCAGATGACATGCTTTCTATGGCAACAGAGTGATGTGTCGCGACGGTGCCGCGACAAAATTATGGCATTTCCACAAGAGCAACAAGCAAGAAAGATGCTAGCCATGCTTTCGGTGTAAAGCGTTTGTGCCGACTCTATACGTAGTGTATGTAAACTCTTTGGACCGTTCACACAGACCGGCTCGGAGAGCATCGACACACATTTTTCTTTTCACCAGAAACCTTCACCTTTCACCCTTCTACCGCCTAACTAAATCGGCTTTCGCTTTGCTATTGCGCTCTCTATCATTTCAAGCGGAAAGAAAAGAGCGAGAATTATCAAAGCTAAGACATTTTCCGTTCGGCGGTAGATCCCAAGATCGTATACGCTTGGAGTTGGTCGGAGTTGCCTATCGCTTGGTTTGTTTATTTTTTGCTTTAAAAATATATCACTGTTTAGGTACTAATAACGTAATGACGTGCAAATAAAATCAATATCTAACAAAGTCACATTCATCGTAAATCTAAAATTAATATTTGTTATGTATACGATATTCAAATCAAAATCAAAAAATAAATCAAAACAGTTTATTTGTTTTTCATAACATATCACTATTTTAACAGTTGTTGTAATATTGATGTGACTAATTATTTAAATTTTTGTGTTAATGAACTAAATTTAAATGTCAATCTGTTATGTTTGATAATGAATCGTCTCTGTATTAAGCGCTGAAAATGAGCGCAAGAATGCAAAACTTGATTCTGCTTTCTCTCTTCTACAAGCGGACAGCAAGACAAACCAAGCGTCATCGTTTCATAGAAAAAAAAAGCTGTAAATTCGAACAACATGCATTTAGTCTAAATTGTGGAACCTTCTACCTCAGGTTAAGTTTCCCGAACGCTGAACACGCGGTCCTACCCACTACTTACTACCTCACGTTTGTAAAATGTTTCCGTCATTGGGCCACCACAACTTTTTAATTTTATGCCGCAGACGTATTGGTCTATCGTAGTATAACCAGCCCACAAAGTACTCCCACTGTCCTACCTTTTAGGGGCCTTTTCTGTGAAGGAAAAAGTCAAAACAGCATTCCACCCCACTGACCCAGTGTCCGTTGGCCAACGATGTATGGTGCATGATCTCGAAATGTTTTTGGAATATCCCAGTTTTCTCACGATGTTTTCCTTCGCTGTTAAAGCCAGGGGTGATGGTGTACATCTGAACTTAGAAAAAAAATGCTTAGAAGTGCAGACGGGATTCTAATCTATGATCTTGACCTCACGGTTGTGCATTGCACGTTCTAACCACTAATCCACCATGTCTTTACGGCCGCCTTCTTCTGCAAGCAAAATTTCCCGCCTACCTCGGTCCGCAAAACTCGCCGGCAATGAAAGGCAAACCCATTTTTTAATGACAACTCTTTTTTTGGATGGCGAAAACTATTTCCTCCTCAGCTCAGCTATTTTCCACTTATTACTGTTTCGCAGTAGAAGACGGGCATCAGAGTCTTTCGTATACCAATAGTTTACCGCGCGACAAACATTGTACGATACCTGTACCGCATGTTCTTCCACCTGGAGGCATTGAGGTCAGCACTCACGTCCTGCTTGGTGTAGTTTGTGAGTATCCCACCAGCGGTAACGCCACCCCACCCTAGCCATGCAACAAATTGAATTACTGAAGTGAGATTCTGAGGTGCTGGTATACACGCTTTAGTGGTAACAAGAACTTACAGCTTTATTCTTAATATTTAATGCTTTAAGCATTTAGCGATAAGGTCGCCATTTGCTACTATATTTTAAGATTGTTTTTTTTTAAGTTGTTTGTTTTGTTAAGTGCAATAAAGAGTTTATCTATCTATCTAAGCAAAAAGTATCTATAATCTATCTATGTACAAATATCGGATTTTCCCGACGCTTACGATCTTGGTGTCTTGAAATCGAGAGTGAATCGGTTTCTAGGTAAAGAACGCTCCATTGTGGACCGATCCTCGCTTAACACCAGGTGAGACGCCGGTCAAGAAGAAACCTACACACACAGTCATGAAATTTAAAAATAAATAAACTGTAGAACATCGCTAGCAGCGGAGCAAATCAAGCTACTAGTGCAGGCTGGCTGAGTGAGTATCCTTCTTAATCGAAAATAGGCACGGGTTTAACCCCATCTAGAATTAATATTAGATCGAACAATGCTTCTATGATTACAGGGAATTTTATTGTTTTGAAATTTAATTGAATATATATTTATTGTATGCTAAATAATTGATTACCAGTGAAACATCTTTAGTATGTATAGAATGTAATTAATTTGACTTAAATTTATTAATTTGACTATGTACCTACAATTTTCTTATATTATGGCAAATTACATTATTGTAATTATTTTTATTTGACATGTAAAATAATATTTTATCAATAAATAATATGAATATGAATATTAAGCGAAAATCCACCTATTGAAAAATCTTATTTGTGTTGTTTTATCCACTAAAATGATCCTAAAGACTTGGATACTTTGTAAGTTAAGTAAGTTTTAAGTGTAAGGAAAATATTTTCTATTTAAAATATCGCTGCACCTAACGCTATCGGTGAATTAAAATAATGTTTATTTTAACGCTTTCATTTGTAAATGAAAACGGTGTACGGCTTGAATTGTTAAATGCACAATGTAAGTTAGTCGCTAGTATTAAATTAGGTAGTAAAAACTATTTTGTACAGTATTACTACAGTCAGGACGGTTGATGATCACTTAAGGACGTACCCCGAGCAAATGACCTTCAGTATATCTCTCCTCATCGCACACCGCAAGAAAGAGCAAGAGAATCCAAATAATGCTGGTTTTTCGAGTAGATGCATGATAATTTTATTTAAATATTTTTTTGGTTTCATTATGAGGAAATTATTTAAGCAATAAATTTATTATCAAAGAAAAAACTACCAATTTGAAGCCTAGAAATTCTAGAAATCAAATGTATTTTTTACGATTTTGTAGCGAGATGCCTACTATCGGCCTTGGTTGACTGTTTTTCATTTTTAAACAATTAGGAGCATAACGACTACTTCAGATAACCTTCAAACACGTAGTCTCACTATGCCTACTTTTTATTTTTTGTTACTGTCATATCGCAGTTTACCAGTTGATGTTTGTTTTGGCTAATGAGTAGATAACTCTGAAAATAGAACAAAAAACTCGTTTTGCTGGGACGCACCTTAAAATATTTTATAAGTAAGAAGTGTTAGTTTTATTTGATGTCTACTAAATATGTATAATGCAATGGATTATGAGCACTGTGCTTACAGCTTATTTGTAGGTCTCATAAAAAAAAAAGTTAGATGTCGGGAAAGGCAAACTAAAAGTTACTACGTTTGCGGACCGCCTTAAAGGCTTATTATATTTAGCTAAATTTAGTCGCGAATTAGAAAAAAAGAATTCAGTAAAGTGTAATAGGTTTCAGTAAGGTAGTATACTAAATTCGTAAGTCGAAATTGTTGTTTCTAATTTGCTTCTAAACTTGGTTTTTAATACACTCGACTAACCTTGGTTCTGAATTCAGCCACTAAAATTAGACAAGTCTAATAAGCCTTTTAGCCGGACTTGACTGACTATCCAACTTATGAGTGCCCCATACATGTACACTAAATATGTATGTATATATAAACCGCGCCCATCTCTTTCTATAACAAGAACAAAATAAAAAAAATTGATTAACCCCCGACTACCTTAGATTTGTTATCTGTACAACATTCTACTAGTCAAGCCCTTTCATTTGATACCCATATTGCGGTAGTAGTGAAAAAAAAATATTATTTGCCATTTTGTGGTGGCAGCCATCTTGGATTTGAAATTTGTTATAGCGTATTGTACTCTGCTAGTCAAGCCCTTTCATTTGATACCCATATTGAGGTAGGTTGTGAAGAAATATTTTGTCCGCCATTTTGTGGAGGCGGCCATTTTGAATCGATATTAACCAAACGTAGCTAAGAACACCCGCACGGATATTAACTTTCAAAAAAAAAACCGCATCGAAATCGGCCCATCCGTTTGAGCTCTACGGTGCCACAGACAGACACACAGACAGACAGACAGACAGACAGACAGACAGACATCGACGTCAAACTTATAACACCCCTTTTTTTGGTCGGGGGTTAAAAACCAGTTAGCAAGAAAAGTCTTAATTTCATGTAAATTTATTTTTATTCCTAAAAAATCACGTTGTACTTAGTTATAAATATTAATTAATATTGTCGTCGACTGTACTTGTAATGTTTAAGTATTACTAGTGAGAATGGAGCTTAACCTGCAATGTGTACCTTGTGTGTATGTACCTTTATAATTATACGACAATGGGTCCTTAATAGTCTTTTGTATTGAATTGTTATCCTTGTGTAAAACTCCCCAAAGGATTGTTAGTATGTGATGATCATCATAGACTATTTGTTATCACAGATCTAGAATATTTTATTTAGTATTTACTAGGTCCTATTCTTTCGGAATTTTATCCTTGATTTTAAAATAAGAACGTTGAAATATAATGCTTGTGCTTATTGAGTTTGTTTTGGTAAATGAAAAATATTTGTTTTCTTCGAAAAAATGAAACCCGACTTTGATTTAAAATTAAATTCAGAATCTAGACCAAATTTCATAAGAATCTATAACTCATCATCATCAGCCGCAAGACGTCCACTGCTGAACATAGGCCTCCCCCCTAAATTTCCTCAACGAACGGTCCTGCGCAACCTACAACCAGCGGTCTCCAGCGACATTTGTGAGGTCATCTGTCCATCTAGTGGGGGGCCGTCCAACACCGCGTCTTCCGGTTCGTAGTCGCCACTCAAGAACCTTTCTTCCCCATCGGTTGTCAGTTCTGCGAGCGATGTGGCCTGCCCATTGCCACTTCAGCTTGCTTACCCTTTGAGCTATGTTGGCCACTTTCGTTCTGTCTCGCAAAGAAACTCCGAGCATAGCCCTCTCCATAGCTCGCTGTGTGACTTTGAGCTTCGTTATGAGGCCTACAGTTAAGGACCACGTCTCAGTTCCATAAGCCATCACTGGCAACACGCACTGGTTAAAGACTTTTGTCTATAATCTATAACTACTGTCGTCTAAATACATAAGTAATTTGATTATTTTTTTCAATCGATTTACAACTGGCGGCGCTATCGCGTAATATCCACACGTAAATGAACATACTACACCGAATTGTGCACTGAATTTAGAATCTCCTCCTTCTTAGAAATTGGTTACAAAAACGTTACTGTTTTTTTTGTTAACATTAAAATACAAGACATCGTCAACCTGCCTGAAGTGGCAAATTTTACAAACAGTCACCCAGTGGTGGACTAAGCACGTCACACTCCCGGGGAGGATTCCTGGATGCCCCCAACGCATTGGACGCATACTATAGTAAAGTTAAAATGATGTAAGTTTAAAAGTAATAATTTATTTCCAAAATAAGGTAATAAAGTAAGTATTAAGAACATTTTTAAAGTGGCTGAGGATTTGATCAGGGTTTGAAGGAATTGGTGGTTTTGGTCCTGGACCGGAGGCCAGGGGCGGGCCGCCCCTTTCGCCCCCCCGCCTCTGTCTCTTACCACCAATTGGTACCGTCTGTTAGTTTGTAGCTGTTATAAAAAGTAGCCAAGTAGCCTACCCTGCAAACATTGTTCTGCCTCATAAAATTATCAACCGAATGAAATGTTAATTTAAATATTGGTGGTCAATTCACACACAACACCATCTGACCCCAAACTAAGCAAAGCTTCTACTATGGCGGCCAGATAGCTGATATAATAAATAAATAGTTTTAAATACATACTTAATATACATAGAAACGCCCAGACACAGTACAAATATTTGAATTCATGACACAAACATTTGCACTGGGTGGGAATCGAACCCACGACCCTCGGCTTCGCAGGTAGAGTTACTACCCACTAACCCACGAGGTCAGTCAAAGACTTACAATGGCTAAATTTAGGAAACTGAATTTAGTCGCTACTGTCAGTGAGGTGTAATAGTATTCAGTAAGCTCGCCTACTTAATTCAATAGTGAGGATTGCTTGCTTATAACGTACTTCTGAATCCAGTCACTAAATTTTAACCTTTTAGTGACGTAACACTTCGTGTCCATGACCGACAATTAAAATATTTAGATAGAAAGATAGATAAACTCTTTATTGCACTTAAATTACAAAGAAAAATAACATTAACACAGAAAAAAACATAGAATGAAGTAGCAATTGGCGACCTTATCGTTAAGAGCGATTTCTTCCAGGCAACCGTAGGATGGTAAAAAATTTATTAATAATGGAAGACGGGGAGTACAATCAAGAGTACATATAGATACTTCCGAATGATAATTTGATAATAATAACTGACAATTATTTGGATATTGTTAAAATAAAACTACAGACAGCGATTATGAAACGACGGAGGTATGACAGCAGGAGGGAGCAAAATATTTTACGACTTATTCTCACACCTACCGAATACATAAAAATATCATAAAATCTGTCGAGTCGTTTCGGAGGAGTATCTACGAATACATTGTAATACGAGATATATATAAGATACTAGCAACGCCGCGGTTTTATCCGTTTTATTCGTAATTCTATGTAGATTAACTCTAACGTACTGTACCTAATTCAAACGCTCTGCGACTCCAAACTGAGGTGATTTTTAGTTCGGAATATCGAGGTTCTACTAAGTACATTCTGTGTACTTAATATCGGGAATTTGTCAACAAAACAAAAAATACAAATTATTCATCTAAGTTTATTTTATCGCCTTCAAAGTAGGTCCCATCACTTGCAATACAACATCTCCAACGCTTCACCCAGTCTTCCATACATTTTTCATAGGCTATTTGCGGTATGGCCTTTAGCTCATTCAGCGAATTTTCTTTTATGGCTTCTATCGACTCAAAACGTTTTCCTCGAAGTGGTAATTTTAACTTGGGAAATAAAAAAAATTCAGACGGAGCCATATCAGGTGAATACGGTGCTTGGTCGAGAACTTTTGTTGAATTTTTCGCTAAAAACTCTTTAACTATAATGGCTGTGTGTGATGATGCATTATCATGGTGCAGCATCCATGAGTTGTGTTGCCACAAATCTGAACGTTTTCGGCGGATACTCTCACGCAAACGCTTCATGACGCCTAAATAATATTTTTTATTCACTGTTTCTTCCTCTGGAAGGAATTCGGAGTGAACCACACCACATTGGGCAATGTGGAGATCAAGACTACACACAATACTAAAAAGCTAGTAAAAAATTTTAGACAATGAAAAACTCCTACAATGTCATTAGAATACGATAACTTATTTCGCTACTGGTCCTTAAGTCTAAATGGCGGAATGACGGAATATGATCGCCCTCGGAGTCAACAGGCCCCGGTTCGACACTTGGGTCTTTTTTTTGTTCTTTTTTTTCTGATAAAGTCTTTTACTTTATAAAGATAAACGCATTTAATTCGTATCTAAGTAGGTTCATATTCTAACAAAAACACAAAAAAAAAATCCTATTGACGATGCATCTGCACAAACAAACAACTGTTGTACGTAACAATAGATGGTGCTGCACAACTAAGCCTACGAGTTTTTAGTTTGAGACAAGACCAAAAATGATTATCAATTATTCGCTTATTAAATGACATCATTTTTTAACCGATTTAAAAAAGGAGGAGTTTCTCAATTCGGTTATACCTTTAAACGAGTAATTCTTGTATGTATGTATCTTGGATACATACAAGAATTATAAATATATAGAGGCCGTTAATAGAATCTGAATCTCGGAAACGGCTTCAACGATTTTGACGAAATTCAGTATGCAGGGGGGTTTCGGGGGCAAATAATCGATCTAGCAAGGTTTCATTTTAAAATAAGTACGGCATTTTAAGCGCATTTCCTGGCAATGAAAAATTGCTACAATATCATTAGAATACGAAAGCAAATTTGGTATCATAATAGCACACAGTCGAGAAATTGGACAGTTTCAAAATTTGAAAGTGCCGGTTCGAACCCTGGTCATTCACTTTTATTTTCAAATTCCTCATTTCCTTAGAAACTCTGTTACTGGGAACCCTTTATCATCGCATTTAACTTAATAAAATCTAAAAATACGTGAAAAAAAAGCTATTGGCGATGTTTCTATACAAACTGATGTACCGACACAGCAACACTAAAGCTACTTAACAATAGATGGCGCTGTTAAGCAAGACTAAAGTAAGCTATAACTAATTGGACTCGTGATCGTGATGTTTTATTGAAATATTGCGTTCAATTTTTTTTTACATTGTGCTGGTAAGATTGAAGACTATTATTCACTAGCGACCTGCCCCGGCTTCGCACGGGTGAAATGCTGGTAAAAATGTTACATTGGATTGCATATTAAATCTGTAATATCTTCGAAGGCATTCATTTAAATAACATGCTGTACCTAAGAGCTATATTAGTCTATATGAAACGCACAATATGCCTATTATATTTTAAAGCGACTTTGTTTTAATAATAAATTATATTTCATCACTACGTAATTCGTACCTGCCTAAATATCTTTTTAAAAAAACCGAGCAAAGCTTGGTCAACCAGGTACTAAGCATTTTTATATTTATATTGCACTAAATCCTGTATTCTTTGGGCTTTCAATGCTTTTGGTAATTTGAACTGCTTGGGTAGTTTATCTATCACAGTAATACTGACTTCAATATATTCTTCCGCAATTCTAGTAGTTTCGTCTATTTCAGTGAACCGAGCAAAGCGCTTACCTTTTCTTCCAACTGTCGCCCAAATCTCTCCGTTGTCTACAGCTCTGTTCCTCTTTTGTGGTGTTCTCTCATTTTGTATGTGGGTATTCGTCTCAGTATTATCTGGATTCACTATAGTCTCACCGTTTATCTGTCTACCTTCATATGATCGTGCTGCCTGCGATTCGTTTTTCAATTCAGAAGTCGATGCCTTGCTTTCATCCATTTTCCACTATTTACATTGTAAGCCAATAAATATACTTGAAATAGGTTAGCCGCGCGGAACTAGATATGGAACCGATTTATCGACGACCGACACACGTCCCGCCGTGGCAAGTGCCCGCGCGCGACGAATTATTGAGTTCCTATGGCCATTTTCCAACTTTATCATCAGACCCTGCTCACCATCAAGCAACAAAGTACTCCTCAAGACAAATAAAACGAGTGCAAACTCGATGGGGTTATGTCGTTTAATCACTGAGTTCCAATGGCTATCTTCCAACGCCAGCTTTCATAATTCGCTCGCGTTAGTTTTGTTCAGAATACAATATATTGTGATCGTCGTAAATTTTTGGAACACTTTCCCATAACATTGGCACAGTGTTTTACGCTGTGCACCTTATTCGATATCTGTTTGTCTATCACTCAGTCTGTCTGTGGCATCATATCTCTGATACAGATGGACCGATTTTGAGGAGTTTTTTATTTGAAAGCTACTTTTCTTTTGTATGGTTAATATTGATTCAAAATGATCGCGCAAAGTGACTGATAAATATTTTTTCACAATCTCCCTCAACATGGGTATCAAATGAAAGGGTTTGACTAGTAGAATATTATTTCAAATCCAAGCTAGTTGGGGTAAATGATTTTTTTAATTCTTGTTATTATTCTATTCTTAATTTTGCAGTGTGAACGAAATTGTGAACAAAATAGAATAAGTGTACATTTTCGTTCTTATTCATAGTACACTATTGGTCGTTTATGAGCCCCATCTTGTCTCTATTAATGTCAAACTTATTTTTATACCATTTGGCAGTTGAAGAAATCAATTTAAACAGTACAGCCGCTATTTGTGCCACTTGATTGTAATTATTGTTTATGCTGTTTTTACTTTTTGCGTGTCAATAAAGATATTTCACTCTATTTAAAAGTAATATTCAATTGTTCATGTTCTGTTGAAAAAACTCTAAAACACTCATTTATATTCATATTCTTTAGTTCAATATAAAGCCAGTCACAATCGTAAGAATAATAACTGTACCTGCCTACTTACCCTGTAAGCGGCAATTCAATACATTGCGCGTACGTAACTTCTAGTAATAGACTACAAGCCCTCGAACAAAATTTATGGGTCCTATGAACTACCAGGAGACCTATCTAGGATAAAAGGTATAAAATAATAAGATTCAGCACTATGCCGTCATAGACCAGAGTCGATAATTTTTAAAACCAAAAAAATTATAATTGTAGGATGAATCCCATTAGAAAAGGAGGAGAATATTATAAAAATGAAAGGAAAAATAATTTACATTACATTATAAGTGGGGAAAGGGATGGGGGTGAGTTTTAAGGGTAAAAAACGATTTCCGGCAAAACTAAAAGTCCTATAGAAAAAAGTCAAATGGCAAAGTTGTAGGTAATAAAAAGAACTCGCAAAGTTTTTTTTTTGTAAAATCTTAATTCACAGAATACTTCAACTTACCAAGTTTCAACAGTGTACTTCTCATAGTTTCGGCAAAAAGTGGCTGTGACATACGGACGGACAGACAGATAGACAAACATCTATAAGGGTTTTTACGTTTTACAGAACCCTAAAAATTAAGTCATAACTTTATCGTGTGCAGTGAGCTTAAGAGATAAGGTAATTTATTTATACTACCTACTAATCGGTCCTAGTGAGACTGTACGAGCCATGCATCGTACACTCACCTCATTCACCTCATTTTAATTGTTAAGTCATCATATTTGCACCTCTGCACAAATCAAATTATTCATCGTTAGTTCGTAATTGACCACCGCGTCGCGTACTCATTATATTTAGCACTTAGCATTCAATCAATAGTAATTCCAATAAATTACATTCAATCATTACACTATTATTTTCATTTAACCAGCCTAGGGATCGTACATGGTCCTTCGAGTCTATTCGGAAAGACGGGATTAACCATTACGCGTGTGAACTAATTTAGTGTCGTTGGCACTTAGTGATACGTGTAGTGCCACGTTCTGTTTTCCGGAGAACTAGCATCGTGGAGTACACTCCAAACAACGGTTTGTGGGAAACATCCCGCACCGAGCACAGCATCAGCGAGTCCATTGGAGTCCATCGCTACAAGCAGCACAGCACAGCACATAAGTATCTCTGAAGTTTTCAAGAAATTTATTCAAAATACTGTTGTTTTTATTTTTGAATGATAGCTATCAAGACTATCACGTTAATTACAAGCAAAGCACTTTATTACTCGTACCATGGAGTCTTTATTGCAAAATCAGAAAGAACTTGGAGAAGCAATTCGAAAGGTTCTTATTAATTTCAAGAAAGATGGTGAAAAACGTAAAACTCCTGACTACTTCAAGAGACGTCTGGAGACATTAGATCTTTACTGGAACGAGTTCCAAACTAACCATGAAAATTTGGGACAATTCGAAGACAAGAGTTCAGACTACTTCATAAATAGATACTATGAGGTAATTAGGAATATATTCACAGATACGAGAGAATTTATTCTAAAGTCCAGCGTAACCAAGCCTCCGTCTCTGATCAAACCAGCAACCCTAATAGCGACACCAAAGGGAACAAGAAGCGCTCCAGCTTCACCTCCACCTGATCAGCAGATACCTAGTACTCAGTCTTACAGGAACCAAAGTACTAACAGCCAGTTGGACGACATGCTCCGCAAGCAGTCAGCATATTTCAGAGCCCTTTCTAGAACTATAGAGAACATCGACATACAAAATTAGACACAAAGTGGAAACTTGACGAAGCCATGGAAACACTACAATCACGTTGGTCAGCAGTCGATAAACTTCATATCGACATCGACAGTGAACTCAATGGGGAAGACAGGGAATATCAAAAAGCATTCAACGAGCACGAAATTATATATACAAAGCTGAAAGACGAGCTTAACGATAAGAAGTGGTCGACAGCAAACAAAGAACACCTTACACCGCATTTGGAGATCCCTGTATTTTACGGCCATTATCACCAATGGTTTTCATTTAAAAATTTATTCAGTGATTCCATTCACAATAACACTGCTCTAACCAAAGCCCAAAAAATGCAATTTCTAAGATGCAAGTTAAAAGGAGAGCCAGAGAGGCTAATTCAACACCTACAGATAGGCAATGATAATTATGATGTAGCCTGGGAAATACTACACCGGCGCTACAATAACATGAATATCATTTTTAATTCCCACCTAGACAGCATATTAACTTTACCAACGTTACAGCATAGTTCTCTACCGCAACTCAAGAAGCTTCATGACACCACAATGGAGAGCGTCAATGGTATTAAAACACTAGGAGTTACAACTTGGGAACCTATAATAGCACACTTACTGGCTCAGAAACTGGACTCTGAAACGCTTTCCGACTACAACGATTCCATCAAAAACAAGAAAGACATACCTAACTTGGATGAACTCATGAACTTTCTAGAAAATAGATTCACGCCGTTCGAAAAACTACGTCGAAGCAAGCAAGAAACAAACATAAAATCTAGTTCGCAATATAGCCCTATTGCGACATCATTCAGTGGAAAATATCATAATTCTAAATTAAATTACAATAACCATGTCAATGCACCCAAAGTGCTGACAATGGCAACCAATGCTCAATCTACAAGTACATTATACTGCGCGTATTGCAAAATGTCACGACATGCGTTGTTTAATTGCACTAAATTCGCAAATTTACCGAACAACACAAAATTAAAAACCGTCGCTGATTTAAAATTGTGCAAGAATTGTCTTCACAAACATGATCATAGAAGCTGCATTTCAGAAAAAGGATGTCAGATATGTGGACAAAAACACAACACTATCCTACACGAGGCCAGCACTACCAAGAATGAACATAGGCAACTCTTCAATAAAACTACTGCTCCTCGAACAAACACAAGTTCCACGCATCATGAGCCGCCACAACAAAGCGTAAACACCGCGTCACATGGAACCCCTCAACAAACCGCAAATACGATAGCACGTGCGGCGTCGTCACAAATTATTTTATCTACAGCGAAAATAAACATCACTGCCGCCGACGGTACAACACATGGCTTTCGGGCCCTTGTAGACCAGGGATCACAGATCTCCTTAATAACAGAGAAAGCAGCTCAAATTTTGAAAATAAAAAGAGATAAATGTCAGGGTATGATTTTTGGAGTCGGAGAAACACCAAATACCTGCAAAGGGCAAATGACATTGACTTGCACTTCAATTTACAATAACTTCACTTTCACATCAGAAGTTTTAATTATGAAAAATCTAATCAAAAATTTGCCAAATGAAACCTTCGCAAAACCGGCGTGGGAACACATAAAAAATATCAACTTAGCGGATCCAGATTTCAACATAAGCAGTCCCGTAGACATACTGTTCGGGGCAGATATTTACTCTCTAATCATGATGGGAGGTATACTTAAAGGTGAAGATACATCGGAACCTATAGCACAGCAAACCCAACTCGGATGGTTACTATGTGGAAGCATGAAAACATTCCACTGTAACGTCGTTATTAATAACATTGAAGATCTACAACAATTTAGGGAGATAGAAGACGTCAGTGAGACAAACTTTGGAGAACACTCCAATATGTCGTCTGAAGACCAGCACTGCATACAATTCTACAATGACACCACAATACGACAACTGAGTGGAAGATATTCCGTGAGGTTACCACTGAAAGAAAAATATGAAGAAAATTTGGGCACCTCAAAATCAATTGCAATCGCACAATTTCGAAACATAGAGAAAAAACTTAGTACACAAACAAATATATCAAGTATGTATAAGGAGTTTATGAATGGATACAAGAAATTAAATCACATGAAACTCGAGTCTTACAACCAGACACCCGTAGAATGTTATTTGTCTCACCACGGAGTTCATCGAGTGCAGTCTGAAACTACTAAATTGCGTGTCGTTTTAACGCATCATCAAAAACATCTAGCGGGAAAAGTTTAAATGATTTAATGTACACCGGTCCAAATTTACAGCAAGATATTCAGTCACTTATCCTGAGGTGGTGACAATATCAGTTTGGATACACATCAGATATTCAGCAGATGTTCCGTAACATAGACCTACAAGAACTAGACCAATCTCTACAAAAAATCGTTTGGAGAGACTCACCTACTGAACCACTTCAAACTTATCAACTCACGACCGTTACATACGGCATGAAAGCGGCTCCGTTTTTAGCAATGATGACATTGAAACGGTTAGCTGCAGATGAAAGAGAAATGTATCCAGTTTCATCAAAAATTGTAGAACAATCATTTTATATGGACGATCTGATACATGGGTCACATAGTATTGAAGAAGCATCCAAAACAGTTGCCGAACTACAAGCACTTTTACAGGCTTACTTTTACAGGTTTCATTCTGAGGAAATGGTCGTCAAATGAACCTGAGATATTAAATAGCATCACTAGCAACATAAATACAGATGATCCAGTATTTACATTTAAATGCGATCACACAGCAAAGACTTTAGGACTATATTGGAGTCCTAAAGAAGATAATTTCATGTTCCAGTCATCGTTTGAATTTTCAAATAAGAACACTAAAAGAGCACTTTTATCAGATATTTCAAAACTTTTCGATCCTCTTGGCTGGTTAGCACCTGCAATAACTAAGTTAAAATTACTATTTCAACAAGTTTGGAACACAAACTCCAAATGGGATGATAAACTACCCGATGACATCATTAAACAATGGGAACAATGTAAAATAGATATTAGCACGAATATAGCATCTATTAAAATACCAAGATGGTTAAAAATCACAGAAAATGCGCGATAAGTCTCCATGGATATTGTGATAGTTCCAACAAAGCATTTGCCTGCGTTATCTACGCAGTTGTTAATCACAATGTATCTCTTGTTGCCTCAAAAACAAGATTGGTACCATTAAATAAAACAATTTCTATTCCAAGATTAGAACTGAGCGGAGCACTTTTATTGGCAAAATTAATGGATAAAGTAAAACAATGTTACACCACATACGAATTGAAGGTTTATGGCTGGTCAGACTCCATGGTGACTCTAGGATGGTTAAATGGAGATCCAGACAAATGTAAACCTTTTGTGTCAAACCGAGTGAAGCAAATTGAAAGAATAATGCCATCAAAATGCTGGCATTACGTAAAATCCGAAGAGAACCCGGCGGACTGCGCAAGCCGAGGAATTTCCATCGGGAAATTAAGAGAACATAATTTATGGTGGTGTGGACCACCTTCGCTATCAGCATTCGAAGAAACGCCAGAGATCCAAAAATATTCTACGGAGCAAGAACTTAAACATCAATTAGTACATGTAGCACAGAAAGACAATGAAATCATCATAATATTACAAATATTAAATAATTCAAACAATTACTCCCGAGCAGCACGTGTCATTGCTTGGATACTACGGTTTGTCTCAAATAACAAAACAAAACGACCTAGCTACTTAACGTTATCAGAAATAAATAAAGCAAAAACGTTAATGACTAAAGCTACACAAAGCATCGAATTTCAAGACGAGATACATCAATTAAGTAAGGAAAAGTACTTAAATAACAAGAGCAAATTATTGTGTTTGAACCCCTTCCTAGACGAAATGAATATTCTTCGAGTCGGGGGGAGGTTGCGTAACGCTCAAATTAATGATAGAATGAAATATCCGATCATTCTACCCCATTCTAGTAGGCTTACAGACTTAGTCATAGATCACGCGCACCAACTTACCTTTCACGGTGGACCTCGACTAACACTTGCATTTATAAGGCAAAATTCTGGATTATGGGCGGAAATAGAGCTGTTAAAAGAGGCTACGACAATGTGTAACCTGCGTAAAAAACACGCCTCATCATCCGCACCAGATCATGGGAGATTTACCTAGCGCAAGATGTAACCCGGCCCGACCCTTCTATCACACGGGCGTCGATTTCACCGGTTTCATTATGTTAAAAAGCAGTAAAGGCCGAGGTATTAAATCATCAAAAGGGTACATAGCACTTTTTATATGTATGTCAACGAAGGCAGTACATTTAGAAGTCGTATCAGACTTATCAACTTCATCTTTCCTGGCAGCACTTAAAAGAATGGCCGCTAGAAGAGGCACCCCCCGTCACATCTATAGTGACAATGGGACTAACTTTGTTGGAGCAAATCGAGTACTGAAAGAAGAATATAAGGAGCTAACAGAAATATTTAATGAGCAGTTCATGCACGAGATTACAGAAATGGAAATCACTTGGCACTTCAATGCTGCATCCTGGCCTTCAGCAGCAGGGCTCTGGGAGTCTGCAATCTGTAGTCTAAAAAAGCAAACAAAAAAGGTGATAGGAGAACAAAAGTTCACATTCGAGGAGTTGTCGACCCTTCTAGCTCAGTTGGAAACGTGTCTCAACATGAGACCCCTCTGTCCTTTGAATGAAGACCCCGAAGATCTCAATTGTCTCACTCCTGCCCACTTCTTAACTAACGGCCCAACCTTAGATGTGTTAGAAACAGAACACGACATGAGAACAAGGTGGTACCTAGTACAAAAAACATTTGAAGACATATGGAAAAGATGGCGCACTGAATATTTAGCACAGATCACTTCAAGATGCAAATGGAGAAAACCTAATTGCAACATAAAAATTGGCGACTTAGTTACCATTAATGACGCAAACCTACCAGCAGGTAAATAGGCAATGGGAAGAGTAATTGAATTACACCCCGGCGCTGATAAGTATGTGAGAGTCGTATCATTAAAAACCAAAAACGGTGTTATAAAACGACCAGTAGTAAAATTATCCCTCTTACCAATAGAAACAAAAAACGTTGAAGATACCGAATCAACAACATACAATCAATGCAATGTAGTTAACGATAAAGTACAGCAACCACAGCAACAAAAGACAGTCAGAAAACGACTCGGCAATTTCATCACCTTCGCAATATAATTTCTATACTTCATGAGCATAGTAAATATATCACAGTCAGCATATAACATAAGTTCACTTAAAACTAAACAAGGTCTCTACTTCGATAAAATAAGCAACATGCAATTAATACGAGATAACTGGAAGATTGTTATATACTACAACATGGATCCATACTGGGAAGGCGTTAAAACATTTGAGGAATATATAAAATGTCTAGATACCATGTGCTCTCAAATTAAAGCAAAAACACATTGCGAATCCAGTGTCATGCAGCTACGTCACAGTTTCTCAGAATTAAATTACTATAACCAGCTGTTGCTTAATCAGCACTCGGACACGCCTCTCGAGACACAGGCGAGGCCTTATCGATGGTGTGGGTTACATTGCTAACTCACTGTTCGGAGTATTAGACTCGCGTTTCGCCGAACAGTATAAAATGACATCACCTTGTTAAATAAAATGAACAGCATCTAGCTAACTTATGGCGAAATCAGACTTCGGTAGTTGAAGCCGAATACAACCTGCTTAAAAGATCAGAACAAGAGATCGATAAAATGAGAAAATTAATAAATCGTCATTCCTTAGACATAGAAAAGGCAATCAATTCACAAAACAAAGAAGTGAATGAACTAGCACAACTCGGAGAATTTACTTTAAGCACGATTACAGCAAGCAACATGTTGAATTATCTAAAAAATATTCAAGAAATCCTGTTGAACACCGTAACGGATATCTATCATGGAAAATTTAACTTCCACTTGGTTTCCCTGAAACAACTCAGAAATGAATTAAGTATTATCTCAAGTCAAGTATCCCAAGATCTATCTTTGCCTATCAAAACACGCACAACGATTTCAGCAATATATATCAATTTCTACATATAAAGACAAGAATGCTACAAGAGTACTTAATTTTTGAACTTTCCGTTCCACTTACAAGTCGAGATAGCTATGAAATTTACAACATAATACCTGTACCTATCAAAAGCAGCCAGCTTCACATGATAAAAATAGTTCCTGTATCAGAAATGATTGCTATCAACTTAGCAAAGGATACATATATAAGGATTTCAAAAAATGACGTCAGTTCGTGTCAGCATAATACAGATACGTACTTTTGCTATTTGAGAAAACCATCATTTCATATGAAATCGGAAGACAGCTTATGTGATATCGATACAACAACAGGACGATGTCGATTCAGCACGCTAACATGTGACAATGAATGGAATGAACTTAACAGTTTGAATAAATACCTATTCTTTTGCTGCGATAAATGCCAACTCCGAATTGTACGCGAGAATCAAATGGCCATCGTACAATTAAACGTCACTGGAATTATAAGCATAGGTTATGGTTGTTTCTTGAAAAATGATAAGTTCTCCATATACGCGCACAGCAACGATCAGAGTGTTTTAAAAATAAAACCGATGATTTACCACCCAAACTTGGATCCTATCAATGACATTATAAACATATCGATCCCGTGGTAATCCATAAACCAAACTACCGACGACAGTCGTCAAGCCCTTAACTCTATTGCACAGGACATTCAACAGATGAAAGAAAGGAGTCCCAACATCAGCGAGATAAATTACCATGACGTACATCATTACATCCTTATCTACCTGATCCTGGGTGCGGTCAGCATAGTAGGTGCTATTATGATTTGGAGGAGATTTCGGAAACAGCGAGCAGATACTTCTACGACGTCACCAGCGAGAACACTACCCCAGAGGACTACACTGGCACCTGTTGGAGTGCGCCGTCAGCAACCAACAACGACGACGTCTACACTCTCTTCGCCTAACACAGCCATTGACAGTGAAAGAATTGAAATCAAGGACGATGTAGTGCAGTGCATATTTCCGCGAAATAACAGTCGTAGTGTTTCCCTCACCCTCGAAAGACAAATTTCAATACTTCCCTTAGCAATTTGTGAACATTTTAATTAACTTAATCATTTGTACTATAATCATAAGTACTTCCTAGTACCTACTTTATTTTAATGCATATTTTTCTGTATCAAATCATTCCTCTTCTTTGCCCGTGGGAGCATGTACGAGCCATGCATCGTACACTCACCTCATTCACCTCATTTTAATTGTTAAGTCATCATATTTGCACCTCTGCACAAATCAAATTATTCATCGTTAGTTCGTAATTGACCACCGCGTCGCGTACTCATTATATTTAGCACTTAGCATTCAATCAATAGTAATTCCAATAAATTACATTCAATCATTACACTATTATTTTCATTTAACCAGCCTAGGGATCGTACAGAGACTTTAGCCAATGTCGCCCGTTTTGACGTCCGTGGCAGTGTTGTAATTTACTCGAATTTATATCAATGGTAAATATCTGAATGGCGTCATTAGTTTATATAAGGCAGTGTGTTGTCCACGACGATTAACATTTGTATCACAGAACCTTTGTAATGAGGTGATACTCTACGTGATAGTCATATTTTTCATGAAATCTTCGTGATTAGAGATACCTTGTGACAATAAAATAAAACAGCTCACATAAAGCTTAACTCAGTTCAGAAATGAAACCAACTTGTACTGTAATTATACCAAAATTGTTTCTGAGAGCCTACTGAGGTAGTTAGTAAAATATATTCAATTAATTATATGTGTATCGTAGCGGACCTGGCAGCGTCGGCACCGATGGAGTGCAGCGCTGGCAATTATCATCATTCTGGCGATGTACAACGCGTCAACGACCATGTGGCTGCAGCAGCCGATCTCTCGCTTCCTCCAACCTTCCACTCAGGCTGCCGAGGAAGCGTCGGAGACACTGGTCCCTTTCCTCAAACCAACAATGGACGACCTCGATTGCGATCCTTTCGCGAAGATGGATTTACGTCTCGGGCACTGGGACTATACCCTTACTTTTAAAACCTTTGACTACGCGGCAGTTGGAGACTTGTACTCTGACGTTTCATCATCACGTCAAGTTTGTTTGGCCACACAGAGCTCAATCGAAAGCTTGCGGGCGATCTTAAACACGGCAGCACACTGGAGTGGGCCGATATCACTAGCCGTCTTCGTCGTTGGCGATGAAATGAGCCTTTTACAGGGCTTTGCAGTTTGGCTCATGAAATGTCAGCCTAATATATATACGAGACTGGCCTTGCATCTTGCGACTACAGCGGCTGTACCAGCCGTGTTTGGAGATATGCCAGAGTGGGCTTTAAATTGTAGCGCTCAGCCCTTGCCACCAGAATCGTTTAAAGCTGAGCCAGTGAAAACAAGCGATTGGAGAGCAAGCCATCCATACCCTCAAAATCTCTTAAGAAATTTGGCTCGCAAAAATTGTCAAACTGCGTTTGTGTATATGGTGGATATAGATATTGTACCTTCGAAAGGCATGGCGGAAGATTTAGACAAGGTATGTCGATTTGGATTCGTTTATCAGATGTAATAATTGTTACACTCCTTGTGGAAGGTGTTTAAGTTTTTATGTATGTACGAGTAAGTAAGTAGGTGTTAATTAACATCAACATACACACTTCTTTTAAAGTCGATGTTTCTCTGTCTGTCTATTGCACACCAAAGAGAATGTGAAATACTAGTACGTTGCACACTTTGAAATTATATTTGTAGGCGCAGAAATAGTTTAAGACCTGTCAGAACATTAAGCATTGTCTTTTTTTAATGCGAAAACAAGTTTTAAAGGGTTGAATTATGGCATGTAAGTTTAAAACATAGATTTCGAATTTGTTTTGCTAGTTTGAAAGGAAGTTTCGTCGTTTTTGAAGCTTGAAAAATGTATTTGGGCTTAGATTGAATAAAAATAAGTTTGTATGTATAATTAATAAAAATAATTGTAAAAGTAGAATACCATTTCAGTAACAACTGCATTTGCAAATACAGAGTTTTTATGATAATTTGCTAGATAAGTCACTCATTACACAGCGGGCCGCAACAAGTTTCATTACAAATGGCCTTCATCATCATCATCCGCCCCAAGATGTTCACTGCTGAACATAGGCCTCCCCCCTAGATTTCCAGCGACCTTTGTGAGGTCAAATGTCCATCTAGTGGGAGGTCGTCCAACACTGCGTCTTCCGGTTCGTGGTCGCCATTCGAAACCTTTCATCCCCATCGGTTGTCAGTTCTGCGAGCGATGTGGCCTGCCCATTGCCACTTCAGCTTGCTTACCCTTTGCAGCTTGTCTTGCTTGCTTAGCTATGTCGGCCACTTTCGTTCTTTTGGGAATACGCTTATTATGGATACAAATTGCGTTGCCGATATCAAAATGTAAATTAATTCGTCGTCTTAAACATAATATAAATGAAAACCATGTCTTTACACCGAGTTTTAAATTTCCAAATATTTTTAGAAACACATTACAGTTACATTCATGTCTTAATTACCAGCCAAGTGTTTTAAACCCGACAGGATTATATTCTTGCGATTTACAAGGAAGCTTGTACTTTATTTTTTTGCGCATAGACGTGCGTAAGAACACCAACTCGACTGGTAGTAAGCGACGGTATGGTCAAATACAACGCACGCTGATAAAATAATAAAATATCTATATTTAATACTATTTGCATTTGTCGTAGTTCTTACTATCTAACCCAGATTGCGAGAAGTGTGCGTACGTGATACCGACGTACGAGTTGGATTGGACAGTCCCCAACTTTCCTGAGAACAAATCCGTACTACTCCAACTGGCCAAGAAAAAACTGGCGATACCGTTCCACAAGAAAGTATTTGTTTACAATCAGCTGTCTTCAAATCTACCGAAGTAAGTATCAAAACTAATGCTTTCTTCATTTCTAGGGATGAAAAGCCAACCTACCTTTCCAAACTATACTCTAACTAGTTGTAGGGCAAACTTACAGAAAAAAACGCTGCGATATAGCGAAGGATAGCTCTTTAAATTCTGGAATATCTCCTGGTTTGGTTAGTTAGAAGTTTTGCTAATGCATTGAACTGTTTATAGCTGATTTGATCTATCGTTCTGTTATTGCTTTGGCGTTCGTTGTTCTGTTAATTTGCTTACAATATCCATATAATATAATGTGAATTGCATTAAACCAATTTAAAAAGTGTTTTAATAATTTGTTTAGCGTCAATAAAACGCTATGAACTATCTTTCTCAGCAGCGAGAACAAAATGACAGAATGTATACCTAGTTACAAAATCTAACTATACTTCCCAGATGGGAAGCGAGTGTCGGGCAAGAAAGCAATGAAACTCACGTGAGCCACAACGTGACCAACTACAGGCTGTTGTACGAGCCCTTCTACGTGGCGCGAGACTTCGTTCCGCCGCATGATGAGCGGTTCTTGGGGTATGGCTTCACCAGAAATTCTCAGGTAATCAATACTACTAAGTAACATCTACAGCCTAGAAGCAAAGCAACATATAAAAATATCAAAAATTTTCTGCGGGCTGTGACTCAAATATCATCATGATTCTTTTGATGATCGTCATAACCTTGTTAACTTTACGAGCTGCTCCAATTCTGTGCCTGACGAGTTCTATTCAACTTGATGTTTTGATGTTGATTGACAAACAATTGAAGAAAGTCGACAGAATTTTATGCTAGCTACTTACAACAGTTAAAACAAATGTTTAGAATTATTTTCACTGATACATTATCAATTTCTAAGAAATTAGGCAGGGATTTGGTCCTAGATGAGTGATCAGTTTGCATATATCTTCTCATATTAGTTTTCTACACTATAGCTCAGAAGGCTGTTTGTTGAAATCGGACTGGGTAGGAAACTTCTGTCGTATGCCAGAACAACTGTAGACAAAACCACCACTGACTGGGTCTTGGAAGGTAAACAACCCCCAGGTCGGCCCAGAAAAACAAGGATTAACTCACGATAGCTCTTGATAGAGGCCAATGGTGCCAACTGGCAAGGAAAAGAGGCCTTTGCTCAACTTTGGGACAAGGTGTAGGCTAATAATAATAATTACTTTACATAAACATAAGTAGCCCACTAAAAATTTCCCCTGCTCGGACTCGGGGTCTTTTCTCGCATGGAGAGAGTCAAGGCCATAATCCACCACGCTGACCTAGTGCGGGTTGCTGGATAACACATGACTTGACTTCCAGCCGTAACATCTAATAAAAATAATGCAAAACGCCTAAATTAATTGTTACGTTATTTTATTTCCAGGTTTACGAGATGTTTTTAAAAGGTTACACGTTCAGTGTTCTCTCTCCCATCTTCACGATCCACTGGGGCCTGCAGTCGAAGAAGCGGCCACAGTGGCGCATAAAACAAGTCTCGAAAAACAATCAACATTTTAAAATTTTCAAAAAAGAACTCTATGCTAAGTATGGCAAGGATCCTTTAGGCATATTTAAAAGTAAGCAAATCTACATCAAAAATTGAAAGCCACAACGCAGTACTTACGTTGTGCCGGTACACTCCGCGAGGTATAAGCTGAGCTTTGCATTAGTGTGAGTGATCACCAATCAGGCAGGAGCTTGAAATTTTGTCCGCGAGGTATAGGCTGAGCTTTGCATTAGTGTGAGTGATCACCAATCAGGCAGGAGCTTGAAATTTTGTCCGCGAGGTATAGGCTGAGCTTTGCATTAGTGTGAGTGATCACCAATCAGGCAGGAGCTTGAAATTTTGTCCGCGAGGTAAAGGCTGAGCTTTGCATTAGTGTGAGTGATCACCAATCAGGCAGGAGCGCGGCGAGACAGAATGGCGCCGCGCCTAAGGCCGGTTGTCACACCTACACTATCCATGTACACTCACACAAATGCAAAGCTCAGCTTATGCCTCGCGGAGTGTACATCAATCATGACTGATGTGATTTTTTTGGATCTTAGAAGATTTGATAACTATCTGAATTAAAAGTAAAAATGAAATCAATCAATAATTAGCTTTTTAACTATAATCATAAAAAAACTTTTTTTTTTTGTCTTTTTTTGATATTCAATTGATACTATATTTTGGTCAGTTACGATGTATTGGCACAATGTAACCTGTCATTTCACCAGTAGGTATTATTCAAAGAAGTTGGAAAATTATTAATAACTGGATATTAACTGTGATAGAAGAACGAGTCGCGGATATTTCGACGCAATTTAGTGCACCATTTTGAGGGTAAACTAAGAAATGAAATCAGTTAACACAATCATATCTTATCACAGGACACATTGAACTCCCTCACTCAGTCTTTTGGTATAATTAGTACTAACTACTGTAACTCGAAATCGAATGTAAAACTTGACAAAGACACTCGGACTCACTATATTGTTTGTTATTTGAAACACAATTTGGCGCGTATTTTTATTTATGAAATAAGACGACGGAATAATTCTTAGTTATAATATTAGTGAAGTGAACAACCATGATATGATTCTTTAAAACTATGTTTTAGCTTTCACTTAATTGGTTTCTGAATTTCATTTTCGGCGGCATGAGAATTTTGTATACTAGGTAGTTGTAGCCAATTAAAAAAAAAGAGGACGTCTGTATATTTTCACTGTGTATTTGTTTTTTGGGAATTCGAGTATACTTATTTGTAGACCTTCCTACTCTATGGGTGCGTGAACAGTTGGTATCAGTGTATTTACATTATGTATCAAATTTGATTGTGTTGTGTGTCTTTTAAAGTAAGTAAATCACATAATTTTACTATAAAGTAGCTAAGTAATTACCATGTTTTTATGCTAGTTGGAAGAATAAATGACTGTTACAAACATTTTGATCAAATGTCAGTTTTGTAATAATTTTAACATCGGTGAAGTTTACAGCTACTTTCAAACATTTATTTTAATTGATAAATTGATAAATAATGTGTTTGTACTTGACTCATCTTGTCTTATGCTTGCGCAACAAAGGGTTAAAAATATTCATATAAAACCTTTTCAAAATTATGAGAAAAGTTTAATAATTATTTACTATTTTGAAGGTTTATGACGTCAATGGAATTCAAAGACACAGATGTGGCCTTAGGTCAGGTTTTATAATACAGCGGAAAGTTATATTTCATAACTAGTTTTATTTTTCATACGAGTATTTAGACGCAAACATGTTAATATACATGTATATCATCTACACAAATAAATCAAATTGGAGTGTCTGAACGTAATATCAAAGTAACAGCTTTTTACTAACTACTAAGTTCAAATAAAAATACACACGGTACCTAAAACACCTAAAACACGCGCTTCTAAAACACTTTTTTTCTTTCTGTTTGTTCCGGCTAATCTCCGCAACGGCTGGACCGATTTTGACGCGACTTTCACTACCAGACATCTGATCTTCTAAGGCATAACATAAACTACTCATCCTTAAAGAAAATAATTGGGGCTCCGTGAAAAAAAGAAAACTCTTAAAACGCGCGTGAAATCGCGAGTAGAGCTACTCGAGAATAATATTGATATAGAGTACGTAGTCGTTAGATCAGACAATTGTTCATGTTATATCATGTAGGTGTATATCTGCTCTTGTATGTACACTAGGTCAGCTACCAGGGCGAACGAGCATATTTGTTCATATATTTTTTTGTCTTTTGCTTGTATCCATTTTACCTTGATTTTATCTTGGTGTCTCTAAGTCAAAAGTGAATCAGTTTCTTTTATGTAAACACGCTCCAATATATACAGTATCGTCGCTTAACATCAGGCGAGATGGCAGTCAAGAGCAAACCTATAATTAAAAAGATGATATATTGTCACTAGTAACGTAGTTAGTTATACATAAGTTTAAGTCTAAGTTAAATTCGAGCCTTTTACTGCGTTGAAGAACCATGCCAAACATGACTAGCACTTTTGTGTTACAATGACTATGTATTTTTACTAAAAATATAAGTTATTTCAATGATCATTAGAATAATAATGCACTTCAGTAACTACGTTTAATTTCCGCAGTAGTCGTTGTACTTTTTCCATGCGTAAAATGTTATTGTAGGTTGAAGAATATATTCATTATGTTATTTATTTAGCTGTGAATGAAGCAAACACTTGTTTAAATCTATACATAGTTTGTAAGTCAGTGAGTTATGAAAAAAGTGATTTATTTACGTTAATGTGTTTTTCTTTTATGGATTCTATGAGCGAAACATCAACCACGGCTTAGCTTGGTCCAGAGAAATTTGGAGAGAGAACGCCCAATAGGCACGACAACACATTTTGATTTAATATGCCATCAAAAGGCTATTCAATAACTGAAACAAAAGTGAAAAAAATACTTAGTTATCTTAAAAACTTCATGTGATATCATGATTTTAGAATCATACAAACCACTATACTAAAGCGTGACGATGACGTCACTATTGGATATTTTCTACGCGTGGCGCGTAAAGTTTGTATGTTAGCTAGATATTAAATGTTGCGTGTAGGAAACTGGTTTTATAACAAAAGTCACTTGAAATTGAATGGATTATCCAATATTAAATACATTTTCTAATAATTTCGTACTTTTAAAATGGACTTGCCCATCCAACTTTGAATGATCATAAAGTAAGTTAGTTTGTATATTTTATTATATTTAAATACTGTCATTATATTAGATAATTTAATATAATTGCAAGATCTGTCGTCATGCCTATTTCACAAACCTGCCGTCGTTGGTTCGAATTCCTCCTACAACTGAGTTTTTTTAAAGTTCAGATGTACTAGATGGTCGTAACCGACAAAGCCATTAATAGGTTTCGAACGGCGAGTGTCGGCTGCATCATTGAAGACCATCCGAGAGTTTAACTTACTGGCGACCATCAGAGAGAAATGAAGATAGCTTCATTTCGAACATATTCATATTTACTAAAAAAACTATTTACACGTCAAGCATATATAAAAAGAAATATGTCAGAAAATAACGTTAATATATTTGTTAAGCTTATTTATGAACCGTGAAAAACTTAAGAATGTTTTAGTTCTTAAGTTTTTCACAATAGTAATATAAAAAAGTATGTAGTTACAGTTGTACCTAGCTCCAGGAATTCCTTCACGTCTTAAAAGGAGAGCTCGACAAGCCAGTGCTGAAGGCAATATCTGAAGCTTAACAAGCTGGGGGCATAGTGCACACAATTTCGTTGAATTTTAAAGCAATCGCGCTCTCAAGTGACCGGCGTAAATAAAAACAAAATAGCTAAACAACAGTTTATGAAATGTATGAAACATATGACCATGTGTTTATTTCTACAACTACTTTTTCCTTGTATAAAGTTCACTACACACTCGACTACAATTGACATGACAACTCATTTTTTATTGTGTCATCAAAAGGCTACTCATAACTGAAACATAGGCGAAATAATTACTTTTTTATCTTAAAAACTTCCCGTGATATCACGATTTTTAACCGACTTCCAAAAAAAGGAGGAGGCTATCAATTCGACCCCTATGTTTTTTTTTAAATCACAATTTTGGACTCTCCCAAAAAGCTTCATACAAAAACACTACTGAAGCATGACGAACACTGTGTCGTATTTTCTAAGCGTCGCGCGTAAAGTTTGTATGGTAGCTATATTAAATATTGCGTTTAGGAAACTGGTTTCATAACAAAACTCACTTGAAATTGAATGGGTTATCCAATGGTAAATACACTTTCTAATAATTTCATACTTTTAAAATGGACTTGCCTATCTAGCTTTAAATGATTATAAAGTAAGTTAAGTTATAAAAAATATTAAAATTAAAATTGGTATATATTTTATTCTATTTAAATACTGTCATCATATCAAATAATTTAATATAATTGCAGGTCCTGTCGTCACGCCTATACGCCTATTAGAGAGGAATCGAATCGTATAGATATATAAATACAGATACTGTATAAATAATATAGATATTCTAGCTAGCAGCAGTCCGTGATTGTACCCGTGTAGTTCGCGTTGCCATTATTTTCCCGTAAGGAACATCAAATTGTATTCCAAATTTCAACCCGATCCTTTCAGAACCTCCGACTTTTTGAGCAACAAACATCCAAACTTTTGATTTTCATAATATTAATAAGATCTGTATCAGCATCAAAATGAAAATTATAGCAATTCAAATTGTAATGCTAGGTATAACATAGAGACAATATTATTTACCTTCAGTTTAATAGAGTAATAGGTAGACAATAAAATTAATTAAAATATAGGCTATCTGTGTGTGTGTCTGTCTGTAGCACCGTGGAGCTCAAACGGATGAGCCGATTTCGATGCCTTTTTTTATTTGAAGGTTAATTTACGTGCGGATGTTCTTAGCTATGTTTGGTTAATATCCGCCGCTTGATGACCGCCTCCACAAAATGGTGGACAAAATATTTCATCATAACCTACAACCTACCTCAATATGGGTGGGTATCAAATGAAAGGGCTTGACTAATAGAATACTATGCACTATGACAAATTTCAAATCTAAGATGACCGCTACCACAAAATGGCGAAATCTATTTCGTTTTTCACAACTCCCTCAATATGGGTATCAATATAATATAGGTATTAAAAGGGTTTGACTAGTAGAATATTGTACAAATTGCAAATCCGAGGTAGACGGGGGTAAATCATTTTTTAAAATTTTGTTCTCGTTAGTATTTTTTTAACTGTAATAGGTTCGCGATCTACGATGGAGCGTGCTTACCTAGAAGAATAGAATTGGCTTTCATACAAAAAATTAGATTCAGGTTTTTTTACCCAACTGCGCAATTCAAAGGAGTGGTAATGTGTTTATTTTTCATTTGTTTCTGGTTTTATATAATTCTGTTTATCTATCGATATAGTATTTTTGAGTAATTCATTGTGTTTATCACAATGCCATGGGGAACAAACCTAATGGCCTAGGTACACATAGTGAGAAGGTTCGACAGGTTCCCCTTTACATGCAAATAAAAAATAATGTTAAATAAAGATTGTGATCCAATGATAGATTTTTTTGCGTCTCGGTTTATGTTCTGTTGGACGTAGTTCATATTTTTTTTATTGATAATTCGTTAGCACTTGACCGTCATTTCGCCCGATGTCAGGCGACGCTGCAATCTACGAAGGAGTGCGCTTGCTTAAAATGTAACAACTCACTCTTGAAGATTAAATACATCCAAATTATCCAGAGAAATTAATATGCTAAGAGATAAAACACCATATATATCTGGGTGACGAGCGCAGCGCGATGCTATTTAGTGATTTGGACTCTTCATGTTCCAATAGCTACGTGACACTGTTGTTATGGGCGGGAGCGTTGCTTATCATCAGCCACATGCTTTGTTCGTCTCGTCGATCTAAAATTAAAAAACAACACAGTAATAATGTCGCATGTATAGCCGTCCTATGAGATAAGGTAATTATTACGCTAACTGTTAATTAATATAAATAATCAGTAGGATTTGCAGCAACGTGGACACTTTTTTTCGTTAGTTGAAGCGTCAGAATCAAACCGCATGTATTGATGGTGATTTTGTGATGAGGTGCTGGTGAGGAACCAATTGTTTGTTTGAGAGTTTCATGACGGAGAAATTAGAAATGGTGAGTACATTGGTGAAAAAATATGGTTGTTTTTGTATTGACGGGACGACCAGGATATGTGCCTGATGGTAGGAAACACGCCTGCCCATAACAGCACAGTGACACGCAACTATTAGAACTTAAGATTTGAATTCATTCTCTAGCGTTCCACTGCGTTGTCACCCTACAGTATCAGACGATTCATCTCCATACCCTATAATTTCTCTAGAAACCTGATATTTTGTGACTCTTTTATACTTCCAAAAACATGATAGTCATAGAATGTCTATAGCTTGTTTCACAATATCTCACATTATACTAACATTTCTTACAATTTGATACTAAAACAAAGAAGAAAAGAAAAAATCTCAATGAAATCAGTTTTTTGGTTTAATCATTTTAATAGACTAGTGAGTTATCAAACAATAGTTGATGAATATTTTGTTGCATATCACAACGTTCTCTTGCATGTATACCCACCTTGCATGAATGCATACTTATGTGTATAGAAGAATTAGTATTCGTGCCACAGCTACAGTGGTGCAGCCTCCGCCGCTGCCGATGGATCGTCGTCATGATAGTCGGCGTCAATCTGCTGTTCTGCAATGAATCAGTCACTACGTGGCTGTCCCCGGAACCTATTGTCAAAACCCAGCCGCCTTACCAGCCAACCAGCGAACCAGCGACCTTGACTACAGACGCGACTGACACTGTTGAGGAAGAAACTAAATCAAACGAGGTTCAATACAATCCCTTCGAGGTACTCGACCTGCGTCTTGGAACGTGGGATTCCTCTCGAACCTTTAAGACCTTCGACTACGCTGTGGTCGGAGCTACCTACCCCGAGATCTCGACTCGCAGGCGTGTCTGCTTAGCTACCCAGACTTCCATCGAGAATCTACGAGAAATTTTAAACACAGGTGCTCACTGGACTGGGCCAATATCAATCGCAGTATTTGCTGGTGGAAACGATATGGTGCATCTACAGGGGTTTACGTCGTGGCTGTACAAATGTCAGCCTGAAATGTATTCGAGATTGGCTTTACATCTCGTGACCCCGGCGGACAGGCCCGCTGTGCTCGGAGAACTTCCACATTGGAGTTTCAACTGCAGCGCACAACCCCTGCCTCGTGAAGATATGAGGATTAAAACTGAATTGTGGAAAGCGACCCACCCGTACCCTCAAAACCTTTTAGAAATGTTGCTCGCAAGAACTGTCACACACCGCACGTGTACATGGTGGATGTTGACATAGTTCCTTCAATAGGCATGGCGGAAGCTTTAGACCAGGTATGAAAATAATTACTTCAAACCTTGTTTCAGTCATTGAAGTTTATTGAACATTTAATTACCTAAATCTGATTTTGTTTCAGTTTTTGGCATCAGCTCCACAGTGCAATTTATGTGCGTATGTGATACCGACGTATGAGCTGGATTGGAGCGTGCCTCACTTTCCTGCAAACAAATCAGAACTGCTCCAACTGGCCCGTAAGAACTTGGCAGTACCGTTCCACAAGAAAGTGTTTATTTATAACCAGTTATCATCAAACTTACCCAGGTATTTGATTAAAACAATGTTGTTTGACCAGACTACTTCAATATGATGGTTTATTTCTGTCAAAAGTGCGTTCCCCGTTTTAAGGTAAACTCTGTTTTCCAGATGGGAAGCGACGCATTTACTAGAAAGCGAAGAGACCCACGTGAGTCATGATGCCGTCTACAAGCTGCTGTACGAACCGTTCTACGTGGCACCAGACAACGTCCCGCCGCACGATGAACGGTTTCTGGGGTACGGCAGCACTAGAAATTCTCAGGTGCATTTAATCGACGGAACCATTTGTCGTATGAAATCTAATTTTAAAACAATTTATCATCAGCGTTACCGAACAAAATTTTGCTCATTCTAATAGTTCATTTTCTCCGAATAAACAAAAAACCGACTTATTTTTAAATTAAATTCTGAAAAAATTTCAACTGAATCTACCATTAAAATTTTTAGACTATCGTCTAGAAAACATGAAAGAAAGTTTTATATTTTTGTTCATTCAAAACCGCTACAGCTATTGCGATAAAATTTATATGACTACCTCTGAACTATGATCTACCAAACAAAAAAAGATTGGATTGATTTAAAGATTGTATGGTTTTATTTTCAGGTGTATGAAATGTTTTTACAAGGATACCGGTTCAAAGTCCTCTCTCCAATATTCACTATTCACTGGGGTCTTCAAAAGCCGGATAGACCACGATGGCGTATGAGACAAATAGCAAAAAATAACAGAAAGTTTAGTATTTTCAAAAAGGAACTGTTTGCTAGGTATGGTGTAGATCCTTTAGGTTTGTTCACAAACGCTGAGCCGCAAACCACGCACAAGCAGATCAGTATTAGTTCCCAAAGAGTGCCAACGAGACCCTTTATGAAGTCAGGGTCTCCATTGTACCCATGGTTGAGACCTGGCGTTAGACAGGTAGGGTCAAGGTAAATTTCTTCCATCTGCACTTACTCTGTTTTTATAACCACCTTCTACTATCACTACAATCTTTCATAAACATGTAATGTTACGTTGTCACGCTGTAAACAAGAGATCAATATTGTAAAAAGTCAATAAATTTAAATGAAGTCGCCGTAAAGATACTTTGTTTTCTTTTTATTGATTTTTCACTAACGAAACTAACAGTTTTTACAGTACACTAAATTCTACTTACTCTATTCTTTGTATTATCTAAAATATTATACATCGGAACAGTTATTTACAAATTACCGCAACTAGAAATGTATGTTTCAGAACAGTTTTAAAAAGGAATTAATTTAAAAATACACATTTCTAACAGTAGTAGAAAACAAAAATCCAGGTATTAAAATAATGTAACATTTATAAAAATTAGTAAACATCTCTTTTGCCCACATTTGAAACCGTTATCGTGTCAAATGATTTCTTGCTACGTATTTGCAATTAATACAATGCTCGTGATGATATGGCAATAAAAATTATATAATCATACGTTAAGTTTAGTTAAACTACCAGCTACCAGGCAATCTCATACTTTTGTAGCTACTCCAACTGAACTGAATAATTCTATAATAGTAAATGGGATATATCTCATGTCATGAGGATAAAAGAGACTTTGAGAATCTAAATCCCGTACAATGTTTAATTTGAATCATATAATATCACTAATTGAAAAATTGATGGTGCATTTTTAAATAGTGTATAATATGTCGTGGGTTGATCGTTGAATTGACCAAACCCTGATTTGGTGTGGCCAGTAATATGTCGGATGGATCGACCGACGAGAACAGCGTTTTTGGCGACACTCCCAGCACTGGTCCGATCGAGAGGCCGTGAACACATGCATAAATATCGCGGGAATCATTTTCATACGCTTAACGTTGAACGATATAGCTGGTTGATAGCTAGATTGATAAAGACGAAGATAGTTCGATACTGTACCGTCGTGTCACGATATGCCTGGACATATATAGAAGTGCCCAATTCAACGATCTGCCTACGACGCATACAAAATAAAGAAATACTACAATTCTTCTTCGGTATAAAACCTTATTTAAACATGTTTATAACATCGTCTTCCTTGCGTTCGACCAGCGTCTTGTGCCTCATAAGGTGGCGTTGTCTGATTTCTGGGAGATATGTTCGTGCACCCAGTTCCAGATCCTCTCCTGCGACAGCCGCGTGTAGACGCCGGGGAAGTTTCCCCGGGCGCAGCCCAGTCCCCAGGAGACCACCCCGATCAGCACCCCGTCATGGACTATCGGTCCGCCACTGTCACCCTACAAACGATGCGAACCACTGAATTCACTGTGAAGTTTTTTTTCGTTATTTACAATTTTGTACTCGACAGACTCTGGGGTTCGTGATCTTTGTCATGAACATATTATATCTTGAATTAGGAGAAGAAAACGAATGTAGAGATTATTTTCAATCTAATCGAGTGGGGTCATAAATTTTGAGATTGAGGATTCATAAATACTGATCCGATTTCAAAAAAAAATCACTGTTGCGTAGAAAATATGTACGTGATTCCAAAATACGAAGATAGCTTGTTGTCATATTTATAGGCTATGAAAATGGTTGCCTCACTTACGACATCGTCGTTTAATTTGCTTTTATTGTACATGACAAAACAAGGTAAGCAGGGAATTATGCCCGTGAGAAGAATATCCAAATCACTTTCCACCAATTTTGTGATTGTGATTTGTGGTCAAAACTGGAAATGGTTTACCATTTCCAAATCATAATAATTATTTTTCTAGGTTAGACACTGTACTAGCAATGTTTGTCCAAGTACAAATTGATAAGGTTGCCATTATTAATTATCAACAAAAGATAAAAAAAAAAACAAATCAATTTTAAGGAAATACTTCTTTTAAGGACCCGTGACATCAACAAACCTATAATCGACCATTGTGTGCCTTTCGAGTGTGGTTTTTATGATGAGAGCGATTCCAGTCTCTGTAGTAGAAACACACGATGGGCTTTTCTTGTACCTGACACGCATCTGGCGAGGAATGAGTGAAGGAGCCAGCACAGAACATGGAGACGGGGTCTATGGCCTTCCGGTCGAGGCCGGAGCGCTTGCACAACTTCATGGCTATGGTCTTGATAGTGGACGATTGTAGGTACACAGCGCTAGGGCCACCCTCCTGCAATTAATACCACAATTACCCCTGCGTTCCCTGTCTACATGAGTATCCTTTTTACCCATGAAATGAATGACAATTCGATGTATACATTAATTTAAGACTTTATATTAGAAAATACGTTTTTGCTTACAGAAGAAAGTTAATATTGGTAGGCCATCTTACAGTTACTAATAATCGTTCGGTTATACTGAAGACATACACAGTGCGTGCCTTCTAAGTAGAAATATAGGTTTCGTTTGAAGAGTTTTGTCATACGGAGATATAAGGTGTTTTATCTCTTATCCCAGTAATGAAACATTGCTATTTCAAACCAGAACACAGTAATGTTTGCACGCTACTGCTTGGTAGCAGAATAAATGGAAACGGATTTTCCTGCCGGATTCTTCAAAGAATCCTACATACCTGTTAACGACCTTGAAACAATAGTAGGAGCTCGTATTTACGATATCAGATTTATATAGTAAATAAGCGGATGATAGCGGAAAGCGAGCAGTCTCTCGCCCCGCGTCACTTGTACAGTAAAAACAATATAATCAGCAGTTTATACAGAGATGTGGTTTCATTTCATCTCTAGTATCAGTTACACTTACAGTGGTGACTACATTTGAGTAGTTCTAGTAATTAGTTTGATTAGTTTGATGCAGTTTGAATTAGCATTTCGGAAGAGAAGTGAACCTTGAGCTTCCCCCAGCCAGAGACGATGGCGGCCTCGTTGGCCGGCAGCTTGGTGTCGCGCCCCACGATGCGGATGGGCAGGATCTTGGCGGAGAAGCGCAGCGGCGAGTACAGCCGGACCAGCCCCACGTCATTCACCTTCAACGGGGACATATATTTTGAAAATATCTGTCTTTAACACGAACGAAATTAAACATTTTGAATTACCCCCGATTACCATATTTCGGTACTTCGATACTCCATAGTGTCAACTGGTCTAACCGGTAGAAAGGCTACTGCCGATCCGGAGCCCCGGGTTCAAAGGCCCCTTGTACTCGGGGCCTTCTCTCGCTAGGAGAGAATCAAGCCCATAATCCATGAGCTGGCTCAATCTGAGCCAGTGGATGGCGCGTAACCTGGAAAGATTTTAGCAAAATGTCGGTTTCTTTACGATGTTTTCCTTCACCGTTTAAAAATAAGCAACATTACGTAGATGACTTCGAAAAGACAGTCGCACACTGGACTTTGGACTATCCGGATCGGCAGTCGCCGTTCTCACTAACGGAGGCTGTAGTGTCAGTAACTTTGAAGACAGGTACCTTGGTCTTGCTGGCATACCGTGGATGCACGAAGCTTTCCTTCACGTCATACATCTCTCCTCCGTGCGTCTTCCACGAGGACCCCAGTCTCACGCTCAAGTCGCTTGCTCGCGCCCTGCAAATCACACCCTTGTTCGAAAAAGAATTCAAAGTCTTGAACATCGTCGCAACATTGCTAGCTTATCGAATTTTTATCAGATACATTTCGGAGAGTGTGCGACTGACCTGACCTAATACCACCTTGCTATTTTTTTTAACGGACTGCTTGTAGCTCGAAGCCACCGCATGCGCCGGAAACTTAAGTCTGACTGGATCGATCATTTCACGCGTAAACTGACCGTGAATTAATGAAAACATGTATAAATGTTTTTTTTCATTATATGAGTTATTCCTGTATCTAAATAATATTTATAGTAGCTTCAAATATTTAGTGATGTAGCCCACAGAATATGAATATAATAAACCCATAATATATGAACGAACTACTGAATCGCACTTTTTTCTGCCCGCTTCGAGTGATGTGCACTAAACGTAGGCTGGTTACTGATCTGCCAATTACAAACTGACTGAGAATTTAAAATAACAAGGTTGTAAATCGAACACAACTAATTACTCAACTAGAAAGCGATTCTAAAGCACGTAATTCTCCAGTACAGTTACAATACAGCTAGTGTTTGAAGTTACAGACATTGCACACCTGTCTCGATCGCCGACCTTCAGCTGACTTCGGCTGTACTTCTAATTGTGATACTAATTGAGACCTGTGGTACTAATTGCGCTCAATTTCTAATTAGTCACAGAGTTCGCTTGAGAAACCGTCTTCATAACTGAATTCTAGGTAAGAGGCTTAACTGCAGTATTCCAATTATTTACTAATGGTTTACGCGAACCAGAACATTTATTTTTTGCGATAAAACGAATACTGTCATCAATTTAAAACTAAATACTCAACCAAACTTCATAAGAATCTATCTCCACGTCGTATTTAGGTATAGCTTTAAGTTACGGCTGGTCTAGTCGGGAGAACGGCGACTGCCGATCCGGAGCCCTTGGGTTCGATCCCACCACGCGCACCGCTGCGCTGTCTTTTCGAAGTCATGTGCGTAATGCCGATAACTTAAATACGGTGAAGGAAAACATCGTGAGGAAACCGACATGTACCTAGAATCTTTCCGAGGTCATGTGTCATCCACCAACCCGCACTTGGCCAGCGTGGTGGATTATGGCCTTAACTCTCTTCTCGCGAGAGAAGGCCCCGAGTCCCAGCAGTGGGAACATTTAGTGGGCTGCTTATGATATGTATCTTTAAACTACGATCTACCAAAAAAAAAACTGTCAATATCGATTTACAGTTGGTGGCGCTATAGTGTAACATACAAACAACAAAAATACATACAAATTAATTGAGGACCTCCTCTTTCATGAAGTAGGTTAAAAAGTGACGAAGTTTTGGAGTAGAATCGGTGAATTTTTCAACGTTTGTGACGTCACAATCGTTTTATTCGTCGTATCATGCTGATTCATAAGAATAGTACTTTTTTGTCCACGTAACACGTAGACATTCTGAATTTAGTCATATTTATTTTGTATTTTTAGGAATTTGTCTCCATTTTCAACTAAATTAAATTAAAATTAATTTATTTCAGGCCATTATACCCATAAATGTACAATCTCTATATAAATACAAAAACTTTATGTTGGTTTGTGTACGCTTCAAAAACTCAAAAAGTTCTGCACCGATCGAGTTGTAATTTTAGAATGATATATAATCCGCATCAAGGATTGTTTTATCTAATTTTTGCATCACAATGTGCCACAGCGAAGCGTGGCAGGGTACAGCTATTAACAAATAAAATCCATAAAAATCCAAATAAATAAAAATAGTATTCAATTGTCACATAAAAATAGAAACTAAAAACTAAGTACCTATTTCCCGGAAGAAAACGTGCAAATTCTGATTAAAGTATAAATATCTAAGTTTAAAATTCAACTCAATTTGTAATCGTTTCAGTGGAGGCACCGAACCTTTGGGTGGTTTTAGTGGTATATTATAGGTAATAAAATGATACATTTGCGTGAATTATTTTTTGCAAAAAGAAATAGTCGTAAAAAACTATAAAAAACTCATGTTACACCGCAGACGCGTCAAAATAATTTATTCGCCAAAAATGTTGGTTACAATTTAAGAATCTTAAAACTATTAAAAGATTTTATTCAAAGACACAAGTACATCCAAAGACAAAAAACACCGAGTAACGCCTCAATTTCGCACAAAACGAAACAGAAATCATACAAGATTTAGAACAAACCACGTTTATTCATATTAGGAAAAGAATAAGGCAATAAATAAGTTGCCGTCCGCTTTTACTGCTGTAATATTGTCTCTTTTCGGGAAGCAATATCTCCGGTACCTGAGCGGGAACATCCCGCTCCGCACCTCCCAACTACATTCTAATACACCGATACTATTCGAAACAAGGCTACAGTGCTTTGGGGCTAACCAGTTAGGATACACCATGCTGAAAGGACCAACAAAAAATAATAAAATGTCCTTTAAACTTTTTTTTAAACTTTTATGGGCTTACACTTGATCGCCATCTCGCCCGATGTTAAGCGAGGATGCGGTTTACGATGGAGCGTGAACCCTACCTAGAAGAAACCGATTCACTTTAGTTTTTTTTTTAACTTTTATAGGTTTACACTTGACCTCCATCTCGCCTGATGTTAAGCGACGATGCGGTCTACGATGGAGCGTGTTTACCTAGAAGAAACCGATTCACTCTCGATTTGAAGACACAAAGATAAAACAAAGTTATACTTCTTTTAGCGCGCCAGGGGAAAATGATGAGTGGACATTTTTACGACGTGCACGCTCACCGCCACAAAGACACCCGGAAACTCTTAGTCAGTCAACATTTTAGCAAACGTTGTAACTAGCTTCAGACTAATAGGTACTTCTTGAGTTGAAGACATTGTCTACTATGGGTGAAGTTGGATTTCTTTGCTCGAGGAATAAAGTGAAATAAGTAAAGTGCGTTCGTACATAACGACACACGATGCGAAAATGACGGGCTGTTATGAGTTTCGTACTTATGTCTTGGTCTGATGTGGTATCGTAGATATATAGATAGATAGATACGCCTACCCTCAAATTTGATGAAATTGCGTTCGAGCTTTTTAAAATGTTTACTATATACTTACTTCTAATAGTAATTACTACATACAACAGGCGTGGTCGCGCGCGTGCGCATCCTTGAAAAAGGCCGCCGGATGCGGCTGATTAAATGATGTGCTACAACCACGTTAAAGTCAAAGTCAAAGTTCTTTATTGATAAATGTTCAATTTACACGTACATTTTTTATTAAACAAAATACCTAAGTGCATACAAAGAGTATACATTTTTAAAATTTGAATTGAATATTCAATTTTACGATAATAAGTATCGTACAAATAAAGTGTCAAACATTAAAATATACGTATTTATTACAATTATATGTATACAATGCCAATTTTTTGAAATTTTATTGTGAGTTTGCCATCACTCTTTAAAAACTCGCTGTAAATATTAAAAGTTTTATCGTCAGTTTTAAAATTGCAACTGAACAAGTCTTTAGCGCAATCCTTTACGCTCGGCGTACCCTTTCTGTGGGACCCAGTTCACGTATCGTTTCCGAACGCCTATAAATTTCTGGAAGCAATCGTAACTCCCAGAAGAGCTAGTGGTTCCCAGCCGCCGCGTCGTATCGGCCCGAAGGCGATCCTGCTTTGCATCGGAAAAAATACGGAGAATAAATTGAAATTGTCGAAAGGAACGAAATTCGCCGAGGGAGGACCGTGGAGCCCGTAACGAGAGAAGGCGTGTGGACCGCACACGAATTTATTTCGGGGCTCGTTTTGTTGTGTGCCGTAATAGTTTGACGACAATTGCGGATATGGGACGAGATACACGAACTCTGGTGCGAGAGACTTTGTATGAGTTTTTTCTTGTTAGTAGCAGCCCGTACCGGCTTTGCTCGGATGTTATATAAAGACACACAACATCACTGTAATCTAGATACTACTATTTAGGAAAAAAACGATTTCATGAAAGAATCGAAAAATTTAAAGAACAAATAAAATGTCCTTGTTTTACATTTAATACTTAGTTTAAAATGTTTCAAATGTTGGTACAGATTACACCGCGGGGTTCAACTAACTAATCCTACTAATAAATGCGATAGTTCGAACATTTGTTGCTCAATCACATTGTTAACATAATCTATTTGCTCCAAAAAACCAAAAATAATAGTGATCAAGTGCGAGTCGGGCTCGCCCATGAAGGCTTCCGTAGCAGCAAAGTAACATAAATACAAAAGTTCTTGTAGTTCATTGTTACTTTAATCAGTGTTTTAACAATAGTCAATTTATGACGTATTAAAATAAAACTACTTACTAGATATCATTCAAACCAATTTTCGTTGATAGTTTACATAGTAACGTACATCATAATTTTATTTTTATTTTTGTCATTCTCTTATTTTAGAAGTTACAGGGGGGAGGGACACACTTTTTACCACTTTGGAAGAGTCCCTCGCGCAAACTATTCAGTTTAGAAAAAAAATCTGTTAGAAACCTCAATATAATTTTTAATGACCTATCCATAGACAACCCACACTTAGGGTATCGATAAAAAAATGAATTTCAGTTCTATGTATGGGACACCCCTAAAAATTCTTGTTTTTTTTCTAGTTTTTGTCTCAAAATCTTAATGCGGTTCACAGATTACATCTACTTACCAAGTTTCAACTGTATAGCTTTTATAGTTTCGGTGAAAAGTGTCTGTGACATACGGGCGGATAGGCAGACAGACAGACATGACGAATCTATAAGGGTCCCGTATTTTGCCATTTGGCTACGGAGCCCTAAAACGACTTCAATTTGTAATTAAGTTCGGACATTCGATCAATTTGCATATGAATCTATCATCTATATCGTCTATAAACATGAAAGCAAATTTTAGTTTTTTGTTCATAATATTTCAAAAACCGCCATACTGATTTCGATATAATTTAAATGGGATCACTGAACAATGACCTACCAAAGAAAAAAATAACCATCAACATTGATTCATAATTGGCGGCGTAATCGCGTAACATACATTAAACAAGAACAAAATTAAAAATTTTGATTAACCCCCGACTACCTTAGATTTGTTATCTGTACAACATTCTACTAGTCAAGCCCTTTCATTTGATACCCATATTAAGGAAGTTGTGAAAAAAGAAATGTAATTTGCCATTTTGTGGTAGCGGCCATCTTGGATTTGAAATTTGTCATAGTGCAAAGTATTCTACTAGTCAAGCCCTTTCGTTTGATACCCATATTGCGGTAGTAGTGAAAAAAATTATATAATTCGCCATTTTGTGGTGGCGGCCATCTTGGATTTCAAATTTGTTATAGCGTATAGTACTCTGCTAGTCAAGCCCTTTCATTTGATACCCATATTGAAGTAGGTTGTGCAGAAATATTTTGTCCGGCATTTTGTGGAGGCGGCCATTTTGAATCGATATTAACCAGACATAGATAAGAACACCGCATCGCTCGAAATCGAAATCGGCCCAACCGTTTGAGCTCTACGGTGCCACAGACAGACACACACACAGACAGACAGACAGACCGACAGACAGACAGACAGACAGACAGACAGACAGACAGACAGACAGACAGACAGACAGATAGACAGACAGACAGACAGACAGACATCGACGTCAAACTTATAACACCCCTTTTTTTGGTCGGGGGTTAAAAGAGATACATATTATGTAAATACACCCAAATTGAGAATCTCATCCTTCTTAACGTTGGTTAAAAACTAAAATGTAATCAGAACTACACTAAACAGTTCCAAATTTCAGAGTGACCAATTCAGTTCTTATCACATTGTAGGAACTAAACGAGCCTGAGATTTTAAATTTAGATAGACTATACTAGCCCATAAACAACTTTTTATTCCGAATTTGTTTGGCAGATGCTAGTTAAAAATAAATCTCAAAAGAAATAATGAAACAGTGAGTTACCGGAGTAGACAGTGCGCGGCCGTGAGCCCCCACAGGTCGGTGACGACGGAGCCCCCGCAGATGGGGTAGGTCTTCTCCCGCAGGGACAGCTGCCACGGCACCGCCGATATCGTGGTGTTCTGCCCTGACACGATGCGCCGCGTCGAGCCTGCAGACGAGACCAGGGTCACACGCCTCAGCATAACCAGCCCACGTTGTTCCACAGCCGGGACCCAGGGTCTTCTCTCGCAAGGAGAGATTCAATCCAATTCAAGTGTTATTTGTGTGTTATGTGTGTGGTATTTATTTTATAAGCAACATGGCTTGATGATAACCAGCATGTCTGCCACATGACACGCAGCTACTCATATTGGAACATGAAGAGTCCAAATAATTACCTAGTTCTGCACTGCGCTCATCACCCAGAGATCTAAGATATTATATTTCTAAGTCCTGTAATTTCTTTGAAAATATTGCCCTTCAAACTGGAACACGGTAATGTTTGGACATTACTGTTTGGCGGTAGAATTATTGGCAAAGGTGTGGTACCTACTTTCTACTTCCTCAGTCAAACTCTGCTAAGAATCCTACCACTACAAGGTAGAGTTACTCTTAGTATAGTTCGCCTGGGAAAGTACCACACTGTACTGTACTGGTTGTTCTACCGCGAAGCAGTAATGTGAAAACGTCACTGTTCCGGTTTGAAGAGCAATGTTTCCAGAGAAATAACAGGGTGTAGAGATAAAATACCTCAGATTTCTGGGTGATGAGTGCAAGGTAATGATGTGGACTCTTCATGTTCCAATACCTGCGTGACATTGTGCTGTTATGGAGGTAGATCGCTAACTCTTGTCTCGTCAATCTTAATGTAAAAAGGGCGAAGGCTCTAATAATCTACAATGCTGACCCAGTACGGGTTGGTGGATGAACACGTGACCTCGTAAGATTATACGTAATTGTCGGTTTCCTCACGATGTTTTCCTTCACCATTAAAACAGTGGTGATGATTAATGTACCAGATAGTTAATTAGGGTAATTCGTAAAAAATCAAGTAATGTGATGTTTGACCGAACGAAAATAAGTTTAGGTATAAACACTAAACTACAAAAACCTGTGGCGACATTAATTGATTTGATGTACCTAACTGTGAAGGGAAACATCGTAAAGAAATTGCCATGTTTAAAGAATCTTTAGCTGGTTCGTTGATTTCGCTTGAAGAAGATTTTATCTAAAAGTCGTATAAACAAATACAAAAAAGCAACGTTTTTCCTTCTTGTAATTTTTTCTAAAGAGAGATTCTACGTTAATATTGCAAATATATTGAGTTTCTGTGCACCTACCTCTGCGGTGGCTTGTCACGTTCTCTGAAAAATAACATTTTGTTAATGATCACAATCTTTATTAAACAAAATCATAAGGAAAACTACACTTATACTTTAAACCTAGCTAACCACTTACACTGAACACATATGAATTATCCCTAAATCGATGAAAGTCTAAAGATACTTAATAGACTACAAGCCCGTGAACAAAATTTATGGGTCAAATGAACCACCACGAGACCTATGTAGGATGATAGAAGACTATAAAATAATAATATTTAGCACTATGCCACTTCTAAAACATTATTTCGCAATGCTCGACAAAAATATGCGCCGAGGAGAAGTGATCGAGGGTTGCAACCCCCTCTTTTCAACTGCGCTCAGTTGAACAGCTTACAAGTGACGGCAAGGCTAAATATACCCTTATACCCTTCTGTCATCCTACATAGGTCTCCTGGTGGTTCATTTGACCCATACATTTTGTTCACAGGCCTCTAAGATTAACAAACCCATTACCAGACAGACGGAAGCGTATTCAGCGCATTGAAGGCATCCACCACGCTAAATAGCAATGTTTATACTTTATTTACGGACTATATTAAAATTATTAACTTTGAGCCCTAAGATATAGAGTCAATCTTGTGCAAAAGATAGTTTATTCTTACGCCATATTCTCTGAACAACAGTACTTTAATAAAATACCAATCCTCCAATCGGAGACTGGGTGCCGTAGTTGATAAGGCGGGTTAGTGTTTCTGAATAGGTGACCCCCTTGTGAGATAAGGATAGGAGCATAAAACAATTTTGCTGATATTATGCGATAGATTGAATATTGATACTCAATCACGTCAGAACAGTCGAATGGAACAGGTTGCAATTTTGAGTAGGTACAGTTATATAATAGTTTGAAATAACACTTAAGCTCATCGATATAAATCAATGGATGTGCCCTCCCAAACTTCAGGCGCACAGAATTATGTTATCGTTGGGAAGAGTGAGCTCACTCTTATCATTTTAGTCGATAATAGAAAGTGGTGAACGCCGGACGTTTATACCTATCACTATTCGTTGTCAACAACCAAAATAAGTAGAACCGCAACATACCTCGCCGTTAGCGATTCTAGGGGCCAAGTAGATTGGTAGTTTTGTAAACCACTTACGCTACACACAGAGGCGCTGTTTATTCACAATTTTAAGGTGGTACATCTGGTGATTTATATCGATGCTTAAGCTACTATTTATGGCGGGAAAGTTACGAATACAGAAGCTAGGCGAGAGAAACCGCGGGATACTGCTAGCGACATAAAGTGCATCATTGAAGCTAGCGCCGATACTCACTTAGCAAGGTGTCGAGCAAGCATTGGTACAGCTTCTTATATTTCTCCTGCACGTCTGATTTATTGAGGAAGGCGAGAACATCTCCCTTGTGCATCTCCGCCTGCCCAGCCAGCCCGGTGTAGTCTATCTCCTTCCCTATCACACTCTCCTTACCACTGAAACTGTCTACCGCGACTTCACATGATACAGACACTATTAACATTAGAGAGAGTGATAATAACATCTTCAAAGCCACTGTGAGTCTTCAGTAGCTTTTTAAGTCCAGCCGAGAGGCCTTGGAGATATATTTACTTTTGTTTGGATCATTCAGGAAACTATTCGATAAGTTTTTAGACAAAATATGAAGTTTACTTTTTTGTAGGACAGTTGTTACTAAAACTGCTTATTTATTTACTAAAATTGAGCATCCAAAATTTTATAGGTACGCTTAGATTAAATTTGATAGTTTTTGTGAAATAAAGGTTGATGAGACTTGTGTAAGTTTTAGAAGGATCGTGTGCGTTTTATTATGATTGCTTGAAGTCACTCAGATGAAAATCATAAAAAGCAAATGACCGTGAAATCGACGAAAAACTCGACAATGTGCAGTGTAATTCTTGAACCCCTCAGTTCCTAGAACAATAAGCGCCTGAAAGTTTGTGAACGCAGAGCGCCCGCACTTAGTGCTATTGTGCTCGCACCAGGCGCTAACAGTTTTCCTTGATAATAACCATTTTATTATCCGGGATTACTTCTCACGGCGCGAACAATGGACAATGTCCTTTTTAACCCTCCAAGGCGCGCTCTCGGCTGTTATTATCTGCGAAATATAAAAGTCCATTACGCGCACGTAAACTTTACTCGCGGTGGGCGCGCCCCAACTTCCCGCCGTTTCTTCGAGACTTATAAAACTTAGAAAATGGCGTGTTAAACTCGAATTAGCGAGCGCTCAGGCGGCGTTAAAGACCGCTGATTTCGGCGAAAAATTGAAACGTGCTCACTTTCCGTCATGAAAAAAGTTAGCGAAATGTGTCAAGTTTTCGAAGGTTCGTCCGTTAATGGTTCATTGTGCGAGGTGAAGACGAGGCGTGTTTGCTGTTAAAATGGCAGTTGTAGAGAGTCGCAGGCCTGTTTTGTTGTGTAAATAGGGTCAAAGGAAACTCTGTAAGTGGCGCGGGTCGGAGGGTCGCGTCCGGAAGGTGCGCGGCCCTTTCCTTCGCCACATACCTACCTACCGCACTCCTACATACTTTTGTGAAAGCGGACTTTAGTTGAGAGACAAACTTGCCACTTGCTGCAGGAAAGTGGTCACTGTCCTCCTCGTATTAGTAGACGGACTTCCGAACAATGTGGACAAAATACCTACAACTTGTTCATCGACGCAAGTTAGTTATAATTTTAACAAAAAAGAACCGACTTTCAACGGAAAACTTATAAAGTAAAAAAGTTTTCCTCGATTTCTCTAGGATGTCATCAACAGATCCTGGTTTCCTTATCATGGTACCACCCTTGGAATATCTTCTTTCCAACAAAAAAAATAATCATCAAAAAGTTATCCGCGAACACACATAAAAAAAAAACATACATACGGTCAAATTGAGAAACCTCCTTTTTTTGAAGTCGGTTAAAAATAATACAATATGGACTGAGATTGTTTTTCAAGCGTGAGGTGTAAAAAGTGTCATAGGTTGAATATCAACTTAGAATCATTTATCTACCTAACATCGATACCGAATATCAATAGTGCTGACATCAAACTCTACATTTAAAATAAAACATTAGTGCTCTTCTCAAAATAGCGGTTATAATACCGTTATGTTAACGGGATAAGAAACATTTTTGTTCGTCCAACAAATTAGAAACAAACTATAAATTCGCCGAAGATATCGACGCACATAAGAAGCAAAAGTCAGAGCCTTTCAAATTTTCGAAGTCGCCAATATACGAAGGGTGGGAAGTAAAGGGCATTTTGTAGTGCTCTTTTCAGAGTCCACTTGGGGGAAGTACCACATCTATGCCAGTAACTCTATCGCTAAGCGGACATGTGCTAATATCTATACTAATAATATTATAAAGCTGAAGAGTTTGTTTGTTTGTTTGTTTGCTTGAACGCTAGGATCTCGGGGAAGTACTGGTCCGAATTGAAAGATTATTTTTCTATTGGATAGTCCATTTATCGAGGAAGGCTTAAGGCTATAGAAAATAACTCTACTATTAATTGAAGCGGAGCATGAAACAAGAATGTAACAAAATCGGGAAAAAATATTCCCCTTTTGAGAGTTTTCGTACGTTTCGTGCTTTGACATGACACATGACAGCATGTGTCAAAGATTGCGTCATTGAATTTCAGTAATCTGTGCCTTGAATATAAACCTTTGCTAATTTTTTTTTTCTAAATCTGAGTTGGTACGACCAATTTCCGACAGGTGGCGTAGCAGGTTGCTGAAGAGGTTTTTTGTTTGAAATCGATATTCTCAGGAATGAGTGAACCGATTTCAGTCATTCTTTCACCGTTGTTGGATATGTACGGGACTCCGATGAGTGCTATATAATATACCACGGGCGAAGCCGGGGCGGGCATCTAGTGTTTATATATAATTACTATGCCCGAGCTACACGAAGCTAGTTTTTCAAGCTAGGATAGCAAGCTAGTGTTAGTATACTAGCTCGCCCGACCCCACCCAGGCTTCGCATGGGTGCAATGCTGATACTACATTTAAGTAGGTACTAATAAAAGAGATAGACATATACTATCGCAGACTGTTTTGTAGAACTATTGCCCGTGTTACTACTGGTAGTAAGACGGGTAGTAACACAGGCAATAAACGCTTTTGAAAGGGTACAAAATTTTGCTGTATATTATTTTGATCTAACTCATAGGGTTCAGCCAGCGTTTGCAGTGTAAACGCAAAAAATGTGTTATCTTATGACATTACATTGGAAACTTTTAAAATTATCTGTGTTTCTTTGCTATATTATGAGCGTTTTATACACATATACCTTTCTCTTGAATCACTTTGTCTATTTAAAAGCCCGCGTTAAAATCCTTTTGGTGGTTTTAAAGATCTAAGCAAAAAAAAAAGATAATTGTAACGACAAAGATCACGGACCCCGGAGTCTGTGGAGTGACTAATTAAAAAAAAAAGATCTAATAAACCTATATATGACTTAGATTTTTGGACGAACAGACGCGGGAAGTGACTTTGTTATACTATGTAAGTGATGATAGGTATTATTAGTAGGTAATGCTTGCGTAGGTAGTATAAACTGGTAACGTTTGCGGAGTGTGCTAGTATTCGAATAGAATAGCGTTACAGTAAAGGCCGTCACAGACGTAGCTATAACATAAATTTTAATATTTTCGTGACGTCAGCAAAATATACCGTAATATATTCATATTATGGCATATTAACAAAGCAAGACATATTTTGAGTTTACAGTATGTTTCAACATTGTCTGAGCGCACGTCACGAGTCTTTTGAACTTTTTAACCCCCGAAGCAATAACGACGAGGTGTTATAAGTTTGACATAACTGTGTTTGTGTTTGTGGCATCGTAGCTCCCAAACGGATGAACCGATTTCATCAGACCAAGCCAACTAAAACGATCCTAGATTTGGCGAAGTTTCGTCATTTCAGTACAGAGTTCCTATGATCCACTTCAAGATATAAGCTTGTAAAAAGCAACTAGTGATGTGTGCTCGGACAATGTTGAAACACGCTGTACATTCCAGATATGTCTTGCTATACCATAATTTATATTAATATGCCTTAATATATATTACGGTATAGTTGGGTGACGTCACGGAAATAATATATATATTATAGCTGCGTGTGTGGACACTCGAGGATTTGTATAGAAAATATACGGAAATATGTCCAGCTATGAAATATGAAAATATATAATTATTATAGCTACGTCTGTGACGGCCTTAATTCAATAGACAAGGGTAGATTTCGAAAATGTAAATCCGTGTTACTAGTAATGTTTTCGGAGTCGTTAATCAGGTAAGAAGTTCGGGCTGGTTCGGTAGAGAGCGGCGCTTGTCGGCAGAGGATCAACAATTCAGTTAGTTTGCGGGTAATTAGATACATCGCCCCGCACTCCGCACCCCGCACCTCCCCGCGGGTACAAACTTACTCGAAGAACTTTGTACGGATTGCTGAGATAACCACGCACATTAAAAATGGTAAAATAAAAATATGGAACCAATTTCACATTTACGTAAAGTTTTTTTTATAGTATAGATAGTACATGTTTGACCGAGCTTTGCTCGTTTTTTTTAAATGATACCTATTTAGGCATTATTATTAGGTACGAATTACGTAGTGATGACTTACTTAGACCTACTTAGATACGAATTAAATGCGTTTATAAAAGGCTCTAAGTATAAGATTTTCACAGAATAAAAAAATAACAAAAAGAAAAATCCCTAGTTTGAAATCATCAGGACTCGAACCGAGGCCTGTTGACTCCGAGGGCGAGCATATCCCGTCTGAGCCATTTAGACTTAATGGACAGTGGTGAAATAAGTTATCGTATTCTAATGACATTGCAGGAGTTTTTCATTGTCTAAAAACGCGTTTAAAATTATGTTTAAAAAAAAACCTAGCTAGATCGATTTATCGGCACCGAAACCCCCTGTATACATAATTTCATGAAATCGTTCGAGCCGTTTCCGAGATCCAGATTCTATATATATATACCTACAAGAATTGGTCGTTTAAAGGTTTAAGATAAGATAGAGTGGCGAGACATATGAGAGAGTGACTTACTTATGCTTGATGGTAAGCTACATGCCTGCCAATAACATCACAGTGACACGCTCTTCATGTTCCAGTAGCTTGCTTGTCTTATAGTCTATCATAAACGGACAGCCTTAACTAAGAATCCAATGTATAGAAATACATGTATTAAGAACAGCTCATAAAAATTAACTTTGTGTAAACAGTGTGAGAAAACTCATTTCACTAATATTACAAATATTAAAGTTAGGATGTTTGTAGCTCAATTACGTTGTAATGCTTCAACAGATCGAGTTGAAATGTGAAAAATAGCTAGTTTAGTCTGGAATAAGACAGGCTACTTTTCGCCAAGCAAAATGATGGAATGTGCAACTACGCGGGTAAAGCAGGGTGCTGGTAGTAGAATATAAAAACCAGCAATTGTTTTAATACAATATTAGTACAAAAGTCTAAATTTCATGACATAATTTTTTAACTATAGGTGTTTAACTATTACATAGCTTCTAAATCTCCTATTGTTAGTTGAGATGATGGCAGGTTAAAAAAAACATATACACGGTCGAATTGAGAAACCTCCTTTTTTGAAGTCGGTTAAAAATACATCATTGAAATTACTTCGTCATTGAAAAATATAGGACACGTATTTTTTGTTTTACCAAATCATCAAAAATTTACAGAGATATAGAGCATCAAACTTCCAGAGAGGGGAGGGGGGGTGCTGTGACGTCACACTATAGAAAAATGGAACCATAACGTGACGTCACTCGAAACTTCTAAGCAATTTTCGTAATTTTTTGTTTATGAAACAATAGAAAAAATACTTGTGCTATATTTTTTTATGATCTAGCTGACGGACCAATTAGTTTTTTTTTCAGTCGTCTCGCCAATTATTATAAAATACAATAAAAAAAAAAAAAAAAAACGAAAACATTAAAGTCATGTGCTAACATTACTGTGTTCCGGTTTGAAGGGCAATGTTTCCCGAGAAATTACAGGGCTTAGAGATATAACATCTTAGATCTCTGGGTGACGAGCGCAGTGCAGTGCTAGGTAATGATTTGGACTCTTCATGTTCCAATAGCTGCGTGGCACTGTGCTGTTATGTGGCGGGCATGTTGCTTACCATCAGGCACATGTCTTGCTCGTCTCGTCATTCGTTATTTAAAAAAAAAAAACAGCAATATTCTATTGTTTTTTTCCTATCGCAAGAAATGGCCAGCGTGCTTAAAGAAGATTCACTTAAAGAAACTATATCCCTCTCAAAGCATTGTCACCCTAGTCATATTGAAGCCAAGTTCGGCGCGGAGAAGTTTATGTGTTTTAAAAGCGAGTTAACAATTTACGCGGCCGCCATGCAGATGAGCTTACTGATGCAACGTTACACCAACAATAGGTTGCTGGAAGTTTCGCTATAGTTAGATGTATAACTATACGAGTATAGTGTATAGATCATTGTTGTAATCGTAGCTTTCGATTGAATACGAGTACTATCTTCATTTGAACGAAAATGAATGAAATATAATGCTATCTTCTTTATAGAATCGAAAGCTTTTTAGGGTTCCGTAGCCAAATTGCAAAATACGGGACCCTTATAGATTCGTCATGTCTGTCTGTCTGTCCGTCCGTATGTCACAGCCACTTTTCTCCGAAACTATAAGAGCTATACTATTGAGACTAAGTAAGTAGATGTACTCGGTGAACCGCATAAGATGTTCTTACAAAAAATAGAAAAAAAACAAAAAATTTTAGGGGTGTCCTATACTTGGAACTGAAACTCAAAATTTTTTTTCCATTAAACCATACGTGTTGGGTATCTACGGATAGGTCTTCAAAAATGATATTGAGGTTTCTAACAATTTTTTTTAAACTGAATACTTTGCGCGAGAGACTCTTCCAAAGTAGTAAAATGTGTCCCCCTCTAATTTCTAAAATAAGAGAATGACAAAAAAAAAAAAAAGTGTATGATGTCCATTACCATGTAAACTATCAACGAAAATTGGTTTGAATGAGATCTAGTAAGTAGTTGTTTTTAATACGTCATAAATTGACTATTGTTGAAACACTGATTAAAGTAACAACGAACTACAAGAATATTTTTATTATGTTACTTACTGCTACGGAAGCCTTCATGGGCGAGCCCGACTCGCACTTGACCACGTTTATTTTTAAGTGAAAACTTCTTTTGTCGCGGCAGAGACAGGTTTTTCGTTGTGAATTGAATTCTAGCGTCACCCTTGGGAATGATAAGAAATCTTTGGGTAAACTCAGGACCATGGCTATTGGCCATGGTCTCGAGATGTCCGTCCTGAATGACTCTTATTTGTATTAGCTTTACAGACTAAATGCTCTTAGCTGTCGAAGACTGACTAGATTGTTATACATCTCTGCATTTTTTTTATGGTAAACAAATGTCACTCTTCAAAATAAAAGCAATTCCGAAAAATTGTTAACATCCCTATTGCTTATGTTGATAAAAATGCATGCAACATGCAATAGCTTTACCGCGGCAGTCCCCGAGTGCCACACTTCTTTTTTTTTAATATTACAAAAAAAATCTAAATCGATTCACAACTCTTTAGAGTATAAGTGTTCTGTGATTCACAATTACCGAAGCAGTCGCGTAACATGCATTTAAAACAAATAAATGAAGCACTTTCTCCTTTGTTGAATCCGGTCAAAAATCGTGCGAAATTTTATAATACTATATAATTAGACCCAAAATAATGGTCTTTTAGTGAAAATTCAGATTTCACGAAGCATTAGTTTCCTTTGTGATAGCGACACCGTAGAGCCCTCGAGACGAGCTAGTTAGTGCCGCGCTAAGTGGCTCACAAAGTGCTAGGCCTAGTTTTACACCCAGGTCACCTGCTCTGCGCGCCAAGGACACTCATCTTATATCTGGCATCGGGTCAAGATATAGCCTTTTTGTTGGATTGGGAAAATAACCAAAACCAGTATTAGAATCGCAGTGGGCCAGTGTGGTGTTTTATGGCTTTGTTTCTCTCCTTGCGAGAGAGAGCCCCAGCAGTGGAAACATTTACTAATAAATAAAAATCTCTTTATTTGAACAGTTTTAGACATCGTAGTACAGTAATTATCATGTTTAGTATAAGCTATTCAGTTACTTAGATGTGAGCTCTGTATCCCACACTGCTACACTTTTTATTGGGCTGCTTATGTTATGCCTATGCATTTATTTTAAAAGCAGACAAAATCCAAAATGTCAACGTCATAAGTGTTAATGAGGTGTTTTCCAGATTAAAATCGACTTGTCAAAAAGAGTTATAAAAATTGCCAGGCGCCACTGTTGGGTTTTCTGGAATTTCTCTGACAAAATAAAACGTGGGCGCCACCCATGGTGAAATTGGGAACTGTCTTTGACAGGTCTTTTTGCGACTGGAAAACGCCCCATTATAGATTACAGGTTTTAACAATAGTAACAGGTGTTAATTAAAACATAAGAAGGTATTTTACGTAAACGAAATTCGAGCGATTCGAAATTCGAAACCTTAGAATCGATTCGTTGTATCGAGTTGGGCGCGGCTCACGAGCCGGAATATCGGTTTTCTCAAGGAGAATGGACGTAAAAAATGAAGATGTCCGTGATCATTACGGTTTCCGGTGATTATCGGCTGGGAGGAAAAACTGCGAGAGCGGATAATACTTAAAGGTTTCGAGAAATGGACTGCTCTCGTTCGAGAGGAAAAATGGCGCGCAGTTGTTTCGGAAATAGGACCAATTTCGCTACAAAGCTGCGATGGAAATTGACTAAACAACGACAACGACAGCTCAGAATTTTAGAACATCTTACAATAATATTTCAACAAATGAAAGGAGACTTTAGAAATCGAATGATAGAGATAAAAAAAGTGTAGCCTATGTATTCTTCAAGACCATAATATGCTGGTTTACATTAATCCAGTCCAGCTATCGAATCCAGCGCTGGATTGCTTACTAGAATAATGTAGACCGAGCATATCTGTTTCAATTTCTCAATGATAACCTAACTCGGTGCAGTCATATTTTGTGGAGCATGAGCCACGACTTCTAAAACAATTTTCAGTAACTGGCTAAACTGTGTGTACGATATTCAGAATTTGCGCATTTTACAGTATTTTGGTATACGTTAAAGTATTTTTGTCGTAAAGTTCAATCAAGAAAAGCCTTCATTACTTCGCAGTTTTATGTGTATCATTATTATACAAAACAGAGGAATAATGTAGTCGTTTTTCTATATATTGGTCTAAATAAATATGAAATGCATGTGAATGTATTTCATATTTAAGTATGAATACATTTACACCATTGTCTATCTTTTATCAAGCGAGGATCCTGTATCTATTTATAAGTTAGCGAGGGATGGCAATAAAATCAATTTCACAGAGAGTGTGGTTATTCGAGGGTGGATGATGACTGTAGCCGCCATCTTTATTCAATCGGGGCCACCTCAGCGCCGCTGCGCGCGCGTGACAGGAATACTGACCTTAGATCTACCATTGCTTACACCATTGCTATTGTCATCTCTTTAGTTCTGCTATCAGTGACAGAGAAAGCGATAGCGATTACGTAAACAACATTGTAAGACGGTTAAACAGCGGGTCTAGCATACGGGTACACTCGACCCGCGTAAACATATGGGAGGGCACGGAAGTTAGAACGAGTGAGCGGTTTACACACAACAAAAGAAAAAGAAAAAATAAAGTGAATAAAGTAATTGAAGCTTTTATAAAAACAGCTTAAGTATTTATTTGTTTTTTTATTTATTAATCATGATGGCAAATCGGCCATTACAATAATTCTACTGCTTACAATCAATCCGTCAATGGCTAATCACATCGGAACGGTCAAGGGTTAAAACAAATCGAGTTGTAATTTGTAACACAGTTAGATTGTAGTCTGGAATAGTGCGTGTGCTACTTTTTATTACGAGAAAATATCGGCAATGAGTAATGCGCGGGTTAAACAGGAGGGCGCCACTAGTCTTAAATATTGTTACTGATATCCCGTTCCGTTTGGTCCCATCATGGAATTAGAATGCAATTTTTCGAAATTATTTTTCTACACTTTTTTTACACTCGATTAACAAAAACATTTTTTTTAAATATTAGGA